>WBNH01005505.1:170580-213403 GCA_013401255.1 Urocolius indicus
CGCTCCAAACTCCCCAGCAAAAAAGACAGGGGGAAAAAAAAAATAAAGAAAGAACGAGGAAAGCAAAGAGGCAAAAGCCCGACCCCCCGCTCCCGTCCCCTCGAGCGCGGGGCTCCTCACCGCGGCCCCCGCACACGCGTGTCCGCGATGCCCACGCGGCAGCCCCCCGCGCCCTGCCCCGCGCCGCGCCACTTACAAAGCCGTATCCCCGGGACTTGCCCGTCTGCCGGTCCGTGATGACCACCGCCTCCTCGATGTCCCCGAAGACCTCGAAGTATTTGCGCAGGCTGGAGTCGGTGGTATGGTAGGGCAGCCCCCCGACGAAGATCTTGGTGTAAGTGGTGTCCTTCTGCGTCGTGTGCATCTTCCGCCCGGCCCTGCGCGCCGCGCCGCGCTCTGCACCCACGCGTGGCCGCCGGGGCGTGCGGGTCCTGGGTGGTGAGACCCGCTTCCACAGTCAGACCCTCTCGCTTTTGTTGTTTTTCCTCTCCTTTTTTTCTTTTTTTTTTTTTCTCCTAGATTTTTTTGTTGTTGTGCTCCTCCCTGCCCCCCCCTCCCCCACCACCTTTTCCCCCCGCCACCCAGTTACGATGCGGTTCCCTTTTGCCTTTGCGAACCCCGCTTCCTCCTCCTTCAGGAGCGGAGCCCCGCAGCCTCCGGAGGTTTTGAGGTAGGTACCGGCAAAAGGAGGAGGGGAGGCCGGGCAGCAGCCAGCCTGGCGGCCGTAGCGCTGGAAACGAGCAGAAAGCAGCCGATGGAAGTGGAGCGCAGGGCCTGGGCTCTAACAGAGTGGCCTCCCCCCCCTAAAAGCCACCGGGTCGGGCACTCTCGGTTCCTCCTCCTCCTCCTCGCAGGGGCGGGGACGGCGGCGGGGCGGACCCCGCGGCCCAGCCGGGGCTGCCGCACAGCTGCTGCCAACAGCTGGATGCCCTCTCCCTCCCGGGAGCCGGCCCTTGGAGCCGCCAGGCAGAGACGCTGCTTCCCAAGTGCCCGGCGGGGAAGCTCGATCCCTTCCAAGGCGGCTTTGCCCTGGGCTTGTGCAAATAGATAGTGCCTGGAGGAGACAGGGGTCTTGTGGGGTCACTGCTGCCCGGCTCAGCCGGCACACTGGGAGCTGGTGGCCCTCGAATGTTTCGATCCCTTCCCGAAGGCTTGTGGGGAAGCCTCTGTCACTCTCACTTACCTCTCTTCCCAGGCTGGCAAAGCTGCGCTGCCGCAGCACTTCCATTGTTGCTGTTGTGGTGGTGGTGGTGGTTGTGGTTCTTGTTATTGGTTTGGACACAGGATAAGGGAAAAAAAAAATAGGTGAAGCTGCTTCTCTTGTTTGCCCTGTGCTGGGAAAGATGCAGAGGAAGAAAAAGAAAGGACCGTCTGTGTGACATGGAGAGACAGAGGACTGTGGAAGTTGGGGGAAAGGGAGGCTCACAGGGCAACAGGAAGGTTAAACATTGGGGAAAACAGACGTGCACACGTGTATAGACTTCTAAACCATTCCCTTGTGGTCTCAAGATCTCGATAAGTACTGATGTCTCTTTTTCCTCTTTTTCTCGCTTCCTCTGTTAGACTTTCCCCTGTGAAGTCCCTCTTCTCCCTTAGCAAAAGGAGCAATACATCAGTTTGCAGGAGGGATTTTCACACAGCTCTTCAATCCCTCTGGTACCGAATGTTAACCATAATGATAACACTTAGCCCTAAACTTAGGCCCTACTTGCTGCACACTTAACTTTGGCTCCATTTGATGTTTTCAGCAGCCATTACCTTTATTCTAATGGCCTATCCAATACTAGGTCACACTGTCACTAAAACTAACCCCAAATCCTACTTAATCCTCCAGAGTGTCTAGATGAAATCATTTGGTTTACTATGTTAGGACTAACTCAGGTTGAAGCCTAGCAACCCTAGCAGGATCCAGACGTTACTTTTCAGCTCAAGCTATGACAAGCCCTGAATCCAACTTTGGCCTGAATCCAGTTAGGCCAGCTAATTGTCTCAAAATTTCTCCCAGCATGGTTCTCATACTGCTCTGGAACATTGTGTTAAACCTGACATTCCAGCCACTTCTGTTCCAAGGGCTAATTGTAACCTTAAACTCTGGCCCAGTGACCTGAACTTAAATACTAGCCCAACTAAAGGTGTCAGTGCTCAGCTACAGCACACACACCTCTTAGGAAGACATTTAACTTCCCAGCTCCCATGGACCTGAAAGATGAACTTCACCTAAACCTAAACATGGTCTATCCCATCCTGTTCCCTTTCCCTTCCTGTGCCCAGCACTCCTGCGTGTCTTATGGCATCTGGAGATGTTTGGAGAAGACTGAGGGGAGACCTTATGGCTCCTTACAATGCCTCGACACAAGGTTATAGTGAGGTGGAGGTCAATCTCTTCTCCCAGGTAACAACAGGACAGGAGGAAACAGTCTCATGTAGTGCCAGAGGAGGTTTAGGTTGGAGATTAGGAAAAATTTCTTCACCAAAAGGACTGTCAAGCACTGCCACAGGCTGCCCAGGGAAATAGTTGAGTCCCCATTCCAGGAGATATTTAAAAGCCTTGTAGATGTGGTGCCAAGGGATGTGGTTTAGTGGTACCTGTGGCAGTGCTGAGGTAATGGTTGGACTCAGTGATCTTGAAGGTCTTTTCCAATCTAAATGATTCTGTGATTCTATGATCCGCAAGAAGAGTGAATTAGCTTATTTTTTCAGTCATTACACAAAATCCTGGATTAAGGCCAGAAAAGACGTACTTGGCTATCCCAGGACTAATTGCAGCTGTATTTAGGAATTCTTTCATCTCAGACACATGGCCCAACAAATATTTGAGCCCAAGTGGAAGTTTGGTGACTCAAACCCAAAACCTAGCCTTTTGGTCTAACAGCAACAGCAGGTTTTCCAGGATCTAGAAACAAAACCTAATTTCCCACATCTATATCTCAACAAAGGACAAACCTTGCATTCCAATAAGCTTCATCAGGCAGCCCTTGCTCTGGCTCCAAACACAGCTACAACACAATCATTAAATTGAGGTGTTTTAAGAGATGCCTTAATAAAAACCCCAGAGCTTAACTCCTTCAGATGTCCCTAATCTGTTTATTACCTTTGTAGCCTTTATAGGTTCCTGTAATGAACAAACCTTTTCTGGTCCTTTTCTCCTAAGGCACAAACCTGATTCCAACCAAATGTTGCCTTAAACTCAGAATAAGTGGCCTCCACAGCAATAGACCTAATGTGCACTACAACACTGACCCTACAAGAGCTGAAACTATATCTTCAGCCCAAATTGTTGGCCATTAGATTTTTCTAAGGAAGAAATTTATCCCAACACCCAGCAGATTTTGCTGCAGTGATGCCACCAGTAGAAGTGGGACAGTTCAGGCAAGCAGTGAGGATTGTGTGGAAAGAGGGGTGTTTGGTAGGGCAGTTCTGGGAGAGATGTGAAATTGGGGTACAGAGATTTGGAAATTGAACCTGGGTCACCCATCTCCTGGCAAGTGCCACAAACAATAAATGAGACAAGCAGCGGTCTGCCAGGTGGCTATTTTGGCATTTTCAGGATCTCAGTTTTGAACTAAAGTAATATGTAGGCACCTGGTCCTGCTTCAGTCTTTCTGTTGCCAGGAGTCTCTCCCAGATATGTTAACATTGTTGCTGAAGGCTGTTTTAGCTGACAATTACCTTCTGTGTAATTGTAATGGTCTTTTAAAAAATATATCTGAAGCTATATGTGAAAAAAAATGTTCAAGTATTTCTTTTGAGGAAGCCCCAAAAGCTATCAGTTACAATTAATTGTTTTTACTCAGAGATTTAGTGTTTTTTTCTGTCAAGGTAAGATAGAGTAGACGACTTGCCAGCTTACCAAATGTTACCACTCACTGGTATCAGCCTAGCTGTATCATCAGGCTTTTTATTTATGTATGAACACCATATGCCTGTCATGTCAGAAACCAGTGGATGTCATGTGTTCATTCATTAGGCTTCTGAAAACAACAAAGCCCCCTGATTATGTTTCATTCTTGCTAGTGCTACCATTCATTCTTGCTAGTTCTAGCATTCATTCTTGCCAGTGCTTTATTTCAGTAAATAATGGTGGTCACCAGAACATCCAGTACACCAGCAATTAAACACAGGTGGAGTTTCTCTGTATGTTTACACGTACATATGCATACACACATATTTTATTGGATGACACTTATTAGAATGCCTAAGGGCCTAACACTCCATGTTTTTTAGGTAGAGCTGAAAAGAATTTTTCCCTCAACCTAGTAAGGGCATCTGTTTGGTCAGTAAGACATTCCTGCTGAAGCTCCACAATGACGTAGGTACGTGAAAGCATTCCGCTAATGACGTTAGGCATGGCTTTGTCTGCTAATCTGTGCACTTCCACCAATGACATCCTGTTACATAGAGGTGCAGAGTGTCTGACCTCTGCTCTGCTCAGGGTATGTTACAAGTCTGACTTTGCCTGGGGAAACGTAAGGTACAGTAGTAGGCAGCACCCTTGTGTTCATAAACAGATCACAATATGAGAAACTTGGAAGCCTCCCCATCTTCTCACTCTTGTCACTGATACACATCCTTCATCTATGATTAGTTCTGGAGCTGGCAATTTCTGCTAAAAATTTCCTGAGTGCTGAAGCTTCTGCCACCTCTCTTCTGGTAGCGTGTGCCCATTATAACAAATTTCATCATAGGATATTTCTTCCTGAAGCCTATTAATTTTACTGTTCCTAGAGTCCTCTTTGCTATTTGAGTGCTAATCCACATGATCTTTGCGTCTTGTAACCTCCCTATTCCCAATTTAATCAAATGTAGGCTCACCAAGGGTAGTTTCTCATGAGAATGTTCTTCCCTTTAAAGGACAGTTGGAGGGGGTTGAGCAAGCAAAATTCAAAGCTGGTGAAACTGTGGATTAAAGACATATTAACTATATATAGGAAAGTAATACGTACATCAGGAGAAGCAGAGGTGGTGGGTAAGTGTACCCAAAAAAATGAACGCATTCATAAAAGTTAGAAATTTAATAAGCTATTGGTAGAGGAACACATGGAGAGAGTTAAAAAAATAGGAAAGGGTTTATGAGTACTAACTCATGAGTGCTATACTGGATAGTGCTTCTCAGTGCTAGAACAGGTCAGAAGGTTGAGTGAGGCTGGTTCCTGGTGTGAGCTGAAGTTGTCCTATGATGTTGTAATGGAGGGAAAGCTGATGCCGGAAAGTCACAAAGCCCCCACTCTTACCATGTGACATGCTGGCAGTCAGGAGAGCAAGGATTCTTAATGTTGACAACAAGCAAGGCAGTTCTTTTTGAGGAAGGAATAAATGTGGATTTGCAGACTGGCTGAGGCTTAGAAATTGGAGGGTGAAACACTGGACTTTCATCCTTACCTGTCACAGGTGAGGTCTGTGCAAAACTGACTTGCTGTCTGATCTGTACATATTCTGCCTTGGGACCATGGTGAGATCTGTGCAAAACTGACTTGCTGTCTGATCTGTACATGTTCTGTCTTTTGAATAAGCTTGAGCTGGGCAGGACTGCCTCATTATAAAGCACAATAGTAGTTTAGGGCATAGAATGCAATATCATTAAATCAGAATTACAAGAAGAAATTTGATCCCTGCACATTGATAACAGGATTTTGCTCTAGTGGCTTGCTAGCTACTGTCATACACATGCCAAATTGAAAGCAAGTGTATTAAATGAGCTAACGAGACAACAAAAAACTTTATATTAAAGCATGGGTTTTTTTTAACCTCCCTGGGAAAAAAGCTTGGTCATTTCAACCTATCAGCTCATTCCTTGGTATTTATTTTTCTGTGTTCATCTTTGAAACTCAATAAGGAAATAAAATACCAACATAAATAAATGAAGAAGAAGGTTTCTCAACACCATGTCCCTAGACAAAAGAAACAGAACCCTGGAGAATGTTTACTTATTCATTATGTCTTCATGACTGCCGTGCTTTGCAGAGAATTTTTGTTTATGTTTGACACTCAAGCACGGCAATCAGGTTTGATTAAAATGTGGGTAGGGGACAGTTAGCTTGAAAAACTTTGAGAAGCTACATGCAACCACATTACAACTTCATGCAAAATATTAGAGACTGAGAGGAATTGTTTGAAGTTGATATGATATGCAGGGAGTGTGGGGGGGAGAAAATGCTGTCTGAGGTTTAAGGGGAGGAAATCTTTGTGAAAGGACACGTGGTTGTGTGGTGGAAGTGCAGAGTTTGTTCTGGGGAGTTCGTTCTGTTTGCATCCCTGTTCTGTAAAAGTATCCTGTGTGAGTTTCGGTAGCTTTGTGATGTTTTCTAGGCATCTTCTTAAACACATGAGAAGGCCCTTTGAAAAGAATGAAGTTCCATATAACGAGTTCAGTGCACGTATATGTGACTTCAAGATTTCCAGCTATCCCCACCGTTCAGATCCATACCGCCCAGCTCTCTCTGTCGCTGTTTCGTGTCAGCATGCAGCACAGGGAGTTCTGGCTTGGGGTTTCTCTGTACTGCTCTGACCCTGGAATTGTCAGGAAAACAGTCCTAAAAGTGAAATCCAGGTATTACACAACAGTTTTCTCACTGGGCTAATCGAGTATTGACAGCAGAAGATGAGAAAGTAGAAGCAGGGAATAACAGCCCCCTGTCCTGGCAAGTGAATTAAAGTAGCAGATCAGTCCTCATCACATGAAATTTCTCAGAGGTCAATCTTTGCAGTATGCTGTAGAACTCCTCGTACCACAGAAGTTTAAGGACTCTGGTTGTGTCTCACCCTTCTTAAAGTCTGTGCGTAGCAGTAGACTGTACCTCATAGGATCAGATTCAAGAATACAGTTCCTGGAGCCTGTGTGCTGTTTGTATGGTCTGTCTAATGTCACTTCAAGTTATCTGATAGCAGTTCTTTAACTGCTGGCAGTTTCCACGCTGTTAGGCAAATAAGGCTTAGAAGAATTAACATAGATATATGGTCAGTGACACAATACGGAGCAATATATGTGGTTTTCATTAAGTGGTTTCTTTATAGATCTTCTTGTGTTCCCAGGATTCCATTGCATTTAATTCCAGTCTCATTAGTCTCTTTTTAAACATCATATGCATTAGAAAATAGATGGCAGTGCAGTGGCCACCTCTAAGCAAACAGACACGTTGAGAATGGGAGTACCCCCTCAATCCAACCACAAAGGACTGCAGAGTTTTAGGAACTACTTACTCACGGAGGAAAGGGAGCTTATTCTTTAATACAGGATGAGTCTGGTAACATTTAATTCTACTAGAAAGATTTGCTTTTTAAAACATGTATTAATAGGTAAGATGATAAACCAACAAAAGTCTGAGAGGTGTGAGCTCCCAGAGCAGCCTAAGCTGATGCACTGGTGCTCCTGCTGCTGATGGAGGTTCCCTTCCTTTCCTCTCCCCGCCATCCCCAGAAGGTGAATTGTGCCAGAAGGAGCTTGAAAGCTGAGAGGGAGAGTAGTCATTTCAAATCTAGCACTTTGTTATTGATTTTATAAATACCTGATTTTTACTGCAACTCTTTTGCTAGCTTGAATTTCTTGCTTCAATGCAAAAAAAAAAAAACAACAAAAAAAAACCCCACAACCCAGAGTTTGCAGCTTGGAGACTAACCACACACTCTTTGCTCTCACATCTCTGTGAGGCTCCGCTGGAGTTTTGGTTGTGTGGAGGGTATGGCTTGAGCTTTACAAATCTAAAGCCTCTCTAGCATAAACATTTCTCTTCTGTTCTCCAAAATAACAGATGATTATTAGAATAAATAAATAAATAAATCTGAATACAAATGTGATCTCAGGCTAAACCCACACATGTGAATAGACCCAGGTAACTGTGAGAAGACACTAAAGATCAGTGTTAACTGCTTCATTGCTGACATAAGACTGGCAAAGGTGGGCATGCTGAGTGACAAAGGCTGATTTCATACAGAGCCCTGATTGGCATTAGTGTCTAAAAAAGGTATCAGCTGCCACTAAACCATCTCCCATGACTGGGGCAATCACAAGCATGTATTTTTGCCTCTTTCTCAGTGCTCATGGGGGCTCTTGCACAGCTAACAAGACAGTGAACTAACTTTGCTAACCGTCAGGCCATGGAAAGGATCTTGTCTCTGCCAGAGAACTGTTTTCATGAAACTTGTACAAAGTTGATGGAGCACTGGAAGGGGCTGCCTAGATGGGTTGTGGAGTCTCCTTCTCTGGGGACATTCAAAACCTACCTGGATGAGTTCCTGTGTGACCTGTGTCACAGGTCATCCTGCTCTGGCAGGGGGGTTGGAGTGGATGATCTTTTGAGGTCCCTTCCAACTCTTAAGATTCTGTGATTCTGTGTCTCTGAGAACTGAGCTCCTCTGCTGCCTTGAGTTGACACTGCCAATGGATTTGCTAGTCATTAAGGGAAGGGAGAGAAATACCTGAACAGAACAACACTGGGATCTTTAAGGCCATTGCTTAGAAAAAAACAGGGAAGTAAAAACAGAGAGGAGACATACATCTGTCCTGGAACTGCCCTTTCATTTGGCAGTGGGCAAGAATAGTGTTTGAAACCATTTTTCAAGTGTTGGTTTACCTAATCAAGAAAAAAAAAAATAGAAGAAAAGAAAGCGAGCTCAGACAACCCCCCCAGAATCTTTCACCTCCACCAAAGTGCAGACAAGCTCACAAAACCCTCTGAGGTATCTGCAAGCCACCAAGGACTCAGTGCACAAAGCACGGCATCCATAAAACTCCAAGAAGGTTGTGGCCACATTTGTGGAGTTCAGACAGTGCACACAGCCGTGACTTGGACACCTCCACCACACACTGCACGTAGGGCCTCATTTTTTTGTGATTGACATGACCAGGAACGTATTTTGCAGTTGGGGTCTGGCAAAATGTCAGCACCTTCTATTTTCTATTTTTACTTTGGCTGACACAAGGGTCAGCCAAGACTGTTGAAAACAACAGGTTGGGTTTTGCCATCATTTTTCTAGCCTTGCTTTCGGCTGATGTTAGTGATGAAGGATGTCACTTTAATATCTGAATTCAGAGTTGAAGCCCATGGAATTTCTCAGAGGCAGAAGGGCAGTAAGAAGAAGAGAAAGTAAGAAGAAAGAAAGTAAGAAGACGGGAAAACAAGTTCAAGTTCTTCATACTTTTAAAACTAGTGTGAAATACTATTGAGAAGGGACCTTTGTCTAAAGTACCCAGACGTTACGCTTATCGTCTTTCTCTGTAGGAACAAAGAGGAAAAGCCCAACAACTTTGGCCATTGTTAAGAACATGGGGAGACCATTGCTGATGAGAAGCAAAACTACATCCAGGAAATATTTGTTGCCATAGTGACCACATTTAGTTGATTCTCTTTTCTGCTCTGCAGAGCTGATTTAATTAATTCAGATATTTATAAATAGCTTCCCATGGGGCTAAAACTAATGGCTACAAAGTGAAGTTGCAAAGGCTTTGGATGTGCAGTTCTGTAAGGACAGATGGAGACCTTGCTTCAGCAAAGCAGCTTTAAGTGTTACATCTCATTCAACAGAATTGTGTGCGTGTGTGCTTAAACTCATCCATGGGCTGAAATAGTCTGCTGCAGTTGACAGCAGATAGTGTGCATTTCTATTTTAAACCATGTGGTTTGTTTTGATCTAGCTTTCTTAAACTCCAGTGGAAATCTATCCTTAAGTAGTCACACCATTAGTCATAGTGGGAGTGGCCAATTGCTTACTTGGCCGTTGCTGTGAGTGTGGCAGAGAATATGGGCGTGTACACCTTTCATGGATTAATACACCTTTCAGTAACCCTCAGCCTCTGCAAATCATCCTCTACAGCCCTCTTCTTATTTTCATTGTTACTGTTGCTAGGGAAATAGTTGAAACACATGCATTTTACAGTTGCCTAAAGGGACTTTTTTTGCTGGAAGCATCCAAATCGAGCCTACAGTTCATGTAACCTCCAGGAGTTCAGGTCCCTTCAGCAGGAAATGCTCTTGAGAGCTTCCTCATAGTCAGGTGCCAAAAGTTCTGTGGCTACTCTGCATCATTTGCTTAGAATACGAGTTCAACATCCATCAGCTCTGTGTTAATGTGGCACCCAGTCACTCTGGGACAGAGAGAGAGAGAGAGAGGTGAAAGAAAAAGGTTAAAAGACTGTCCATTCCTGTTGCTTTTCAGAGGTTTTATCCCCTCCAGGATGGCATGGCAGACACAAACCTTTCTCTCCACATTTGGCACGTGGGGGGCATTGACATGTTGTCCGGTATCAGGATAGCAAGGGACAGCTGAAACTGCAGGAATGGGAGGGGAAAAGTCCAGAAGCAACTTAAAAATTACAATGACACAAACTGACACCTCCAAAGACAAATAATCAGAAAACTGGTTAGCACTGCTAGCATCATCTTTATTCATCCTCCTTCCACGTATTTGCAGGCTGCAGTTTGTATTGGACACTTGACACTTTTCCTATCCTCCTGCACTCTCTTTTCTAAAATCTGGCGCTTTTTTTTCTGCATTGCAAATCTGGTTTTGTGTAAGAGTCAGAATCCAGGTAGCGTGTCTGCTTAAAAAAGCTGGGGTTGATGAATACACCTCGGCTTCCCTGAGGTGCTGTTCTCACTTTTTCCACCCAGAAACAACAGAGTCTTTGCCATTTCCATAGACTTACAGAGACACAGACTCCAGGTCCCTCAGACTATGTACAAAGAGAGAGGAAGAGTGAACTGAACTTCGGATTGTACTCTTTCACCTTGCACTGTGAATCCACAGGAAACAGTCAAGATGTCCCAAGATTGTATCTGCAGATGTCCCATGGCAAAATCTATGCCGTGGAGCCCCTTATTTCTTTCACCAAGGCCACACCTGGGCCAAGAGGTCTGTGGTACAGAACATCCCTCTTGAAGCTGTGCCGCTGGACAGGAGCAAGATCTGTTCCTGCAGCTTTTATTTTGGAATATCCATTAGCTCTGAAGACCTGGTGTCTGCTTGCTTTACTTTACTATGTATGTTTCTGGGCAGTTTGCCTTCCATTTTACCCTGGTGAAGCATTTTGGGATGGGTCTCACTGGTCCTTTTCCATGGAGAGGCTTTTCAGAGGGAAAGAGCAGCCTGCCCAGAGCTGGGGTGAAGGCAAAGTGAGGGTGGGTGCCAAAGCTGTCTCTGTCCTGCTCTCTCTGCTGTCTCATTGGAAGAGGGGCAATGGTTTGTCTTACAGCAGAAGTCTATCCAAAGTAATTGTTTGATAACTGTGAGTGTTTCTGTTCTGCAGTCCTCGCTGGAGTTTTCTCTTATTATGGTTGCATCAAACTTTGTGGGAGATTGGTCAAATAACAAAAGAAGAGTCTCTGTTTTTAACTCAGTAAGTTCTTGTGATGTCAGGACAGCCAGGTGCTTTTGTTCTCAGTGCTGTAGTTTTCAGAGGTTTGGAACTCTTACACCCCGAAACAATGCAGTTGGTGGGGAAATTAAAAGTCCTCTTCTATGTATCTCAGGTGAGGAAGGACATTTTGTGTCAGGAAGCTTGAAACAGGCAAAATCAAATGAAGGAGGCAGGGACAGGCATTCCTCTGTCTTGGCAAAGCCAGAAAAGGACATGCTGGAGAACCCCTCAGAGGAGGATTCAGACAATCCCAGAAGGATTAAGCTGTGATATGCTGTACATGGTAACCAGAGCTGAACCTGGCAACACGCAGCCCCACAGAGCATGGCTCCAGAGCTCTGTGTGCAAGAGGCTGTTGTCCATCAGCTCCAGCAGGACCCTGCGCACGCTGTTATGACAGCTGTTGGAAACTGTTATGTCAGTGTACCCTTTCGGTCTCTTCAGGAATAGAAGATGCTGTGCTTTTTTGAGTTTCTTAATGCCCTTCTTAGTCTGGATCACAAGTTAGCGAGACATCAACAATTTTAACCATGTATTGCACGGGCCTATCCGTTTGTATTGTTGGAACAGACTCTTTGTTTCAGGTAAACTCTTCCAGAAGCAGCCTATGCGGTGACTGGAACAACTTCTCTTTCCTTACACCTTTATCTTCTCTCCTTCTTCTGCACAACATCACTGTTATCAGCATGTTCTTTCCAAAGAAACATCTCTGTCTGAAATTTCCCTTCAGCACTGTGTTACTTCTTTTCCAGTAATTTTATAAGGGACACTGTCAGTTTGGGGTTTCCCTCCGTAACAAACTCAACACGTGTTTCTGCCCTCAAACATACACAAACACCCCGTGATGCCACTTGCATTCCCCGCTTTTCTACCCCGATGCTGTTTGATTTTCAGAGAGAAAGGGAGAAGCTAAATATTTATACAAGGAAAACCAAATTTACATAATAAATAAACGGCAAAAAAAGCAGAGGAATAATCCCCCCCTCTGCTCTTTTAAGTTTCAGCAACGCTGCATGTAGGCTGTTTCAAAGAGAAGTGTGCCTCCTGCCCTCATCCCAGCTTCAGCAGACATCCCTTTAATCGCTCCTACTCCTTTTTAACTCCTTTGCATACAAGAAAAAACTCCCATTGTGTCTCAGAAATTCAATATGATATGGAAACCAGATAGGTTATTTGTTTTTGGTTTTTTTAAAGAAAGAAATGTCTCCTGCCCAACTTTAGTATGGCAAGGAAATTTGATTATCACTTGTTGACAGGCATGCAGGTCACGTCAAGTGTTTCTGACGTGTCTATTTTAAGTCGAGCTAGAATTTGTGTTTTGATTATGACAGAGTAAAAATACTCGGGCAATAGATAGTGTTTGCCTGTGAATGAACACTGGAACATGCGAGTTGTGGTCAGGCAGATTTCTGTTAGGGAGATGAGGCTTTGCTTGGGTCACTGCCCAGACGTCGTCATTTGAAAAAAGGAAAGAAAGAAACCCGCCGTTACCACTCTTCCTTCTGCTACTTGGAAAGAGAAAAACACGGGCGCAGCAACACGAGGGAACTAACGTGAAATCACTTGTGAAAGACAACTGGAGTTTTTCCTCTTGCCTGTTCTAGTCAAGTGATAAAGTACCACCTCCTTCTGCTTAACCGTCTGCCTTCTTCCCCCAGCCTGCGTTTCTGCAGCATGGCGAGATGGGTTAGGTGTTAAATACCCCGCGGGCCCTGGCTCCTTTGGCTCCAAGCAGTAGCTAACTCAGAGGCAACAGCTGAGAGCCAGAAGGAAGGTGGTGTGTGGTCAGGAGCAGGGCTCCTGGCTGGCTTGCCAGCGTGCTGAAATCAGTTATCTCCCTCCCTCCATGCCTTTGGGAGAGAGCGGCAGCAGTGTGGCTGCACAGCCCTCTGCCAGCCCACAGCAGCTGGTTGGAGCAAGCTGAAGCACTCCCCACAGCCATGGGTCTGAAACTAAGGATTGTCTCTCCATGTGGGGTCTGTAACGTTAGCAGCAGTGTAGAGAGCCCGGTTACAGGCCATTTATCTGTGCCAATATTTGGGGTCAGGGGCTCACCAGAAGTGGAGTTCCAATTTGTAATGGGGTCATGACCAGCAAACATTTGAAGGTGGCTAACAAGGGCACTAGTTTTGAAAATAACCTTTAAGTGTTGCTTTCCAAGCATTTGTCACATGAAGTCTGGAAGCGAGGACTGTGTTGGTCAGTGTTCAGCTGTCTCCTTTTTGGAAGCAGACTGGTTCTTAGGAGAAGAAAATTGTCAGAGGATGTGAATGTTTCTGAAGAGGAGGATGCTGAAATTTTGCTGGATTCAATGCCTGTTTGGTCTTGATCCATCTCTGAGCACAAAGGCAGCACTTATGATAATACATTTTCTTCACCATAGAGACAAATGCACCTCCTGAGGGAAAAACAGTTGCTTTGACATTTCAGGCTGGGCAACCTGTCCTTGACACATGCGCAGGCCCTGGGACGTGGTGTCTTGGCTTCGCACGCTCACGGCTGCCTGGGAGGCTGGCACCGTCCCTGTTCAAAGGCAGCACTGTGCCAGCACCGCACTGCTGAGGTCCTCAGCAGAGATGTTTGCACTGGGAAGGCAGCAGAGCAGGGCAAATATCATCTCTGTCACAGGAGATGATGCTCTCTGCGTGAGCCGTGGTGTTGTGCACTTGCTCACATGCGGTAACGTCTTTGTGTTAGCAAAAGCCTCGATGGGATGGGGTAAGAAAAAGAAATGGAGCTTATGTTGTGTTGTGGCTGCCAGCAGTCACACACTGTACCGTGGCAGGAAGCTGAGTGTAAGAATCAACTGTGTTTTCAGACTTTCTTCTAGGAGCTGCAGTCTCGGTTTGCAGAGCTGCCAAAGACCTGCAGTGCTCATACTTTCAGCTGGATGGGGGAGCAGTCACTCTGGAAGTATGTCTGAGGGATATAAAATCAAGTCCCTGGCTAGTAACAGTACTGGACAACTAACTATTGGTGCCCAGAGGAGTAGCTAGCACAGAAAAAGTGACTGGGCAGAGAGATGACTATGCTGCAACATAAATCATAAATATGAGTGCCAAGGTGAAGCACAAATAAGGGGAACATTCCTGTCACTACTGTGGCTCTGCATCCATAGACACGGCTTCATAACACTGTCCAGCTGAGACTCCGTAAAAACCTGACCCTAATGTACTCTTGGCTCAGTGAAGGTGATGGGGCTCTGATAGTTATGGAGAATCCAATACAGACAGCTTCACTGCCTGTTTGTGCTTCTTGATCCGTATATCCTCCTTCAGCAAAGCACATGCTCATTGACTAAGCTGTTTGCAGAGCTGAGAGGTTATGGGCCCATAAAACCAGTGGTCACCAAGAGCTGATCCATACACGTGACAGTGAGATGAGCCAACACAAACTATGCCATTAGTATTACTTACTTTTAGAGTGCCATTATCCCCTCATTGTTCTCCCTCATTAACAATTAGTGATTCAGGCCCTTGAGAACTTTAATACAATAATCCCTCTCAGCTCACCCAGCGCAATGTTGCACACAAGATTTATAAGAGGGAACTGGCTGGCTGTGAATGTGGGAGTAATGGTCCATAAGCAAACACGAGGTAAAAGGGAGTCAGCCAGGAGAGCAGCCTGCTGAACTCAGAAAGCCTGGCTGTAGTGGGAGGTGCTGTCATTGCAAAACAGCTTTCATCTTCTGGGGTGGAAGGGAGTCATTTTGTCATAGGAGAAGAAGCAACTGCACGATGGCTGTGGCATTTAGATACTAGTCAGTGAAAGTCAGCCCCTGGTTTTGAAATCATGTGCATTTCCCGTTTGGATGCTGTGTTAGGAAGGCCTGTGCTCCTCTGTTCCCTCCTCCTTTCCCTTCTCCTTTTCAGCAAAAAGAGACCTCACCAACAAAGAGAAAATAGATTGAAAGCTCTTGCATCCAGACTCTTTCAAGCAAAGCTTGAGAGAGACTTTGGCACATAACGTCTCTAACATTATGTTCGCTGCCCTTAGAAAGCAATAACTGAATACATTCTGCTGGCAGTTAGCAAGTGCAGTGATTTCAACACAGATGAGAGGAGAGAGGACAAAGAAAGAATATGCTTAGAGCATCCCTTTCACTAGGAACCTATGGGCCAGCTGGAGTGTTTACAAAGCTCTAAGGCCAGCCAGCAGGGAGTTGCAATAATCTAATTTTAATTATGTGACAAAAGCATGAAGAATCATTTCAAGGGCTAACAGAGGAAACTGGTTGCAGCCTGCCAATATTCCTTAGATGGTAAAAGAAGACAAGTTAACTCACAGAATTTAGTTGTTTCTCAAAAGACTAAATGGGATCTATCACAACTCCCAGCCTGTTGTTGTTAGAGAACAAATTGGTTGCCAGAAAAAGGCTTTAGATGTTAAAGAAAGTTTCCAAGAGGCATCTAGGCAGAACAGCAGTACCTATGCTCCTCTTCTGAAATAAGAGAGGCACTCTACCAGCGAGAAAACAAAGTCTCACAATCATATTAAACTGGCTAATGCGAAGTGCAGGGGATACAGGTTGCTAAGGATAAACTGACAGAGCTTCAGCCTGAGTTGTCCAACATCACAGCCTTCTGGCAGGATCATGGCAATGAAATGGCTGGTTTGCTTAGTTAATAAAAGGAAAGGAGAGGGAATTGAATGAGAGGGAAGGGAAGGAGAGGGAAGGGAAAGAGAGGGAAGGAGAGAGAAAGGGCAGAGCTCAAATCTTCCTGCTTTGCACCCATCCCAGCCCTTTGGCAGGCAAGAAGTGTTCTCTCCTGAGAGTAACAGAACGAGCTCATAGCAATGAGACAAATCGTTTTAAGTCCACCAAGGAGACAACCATAGTGAAAATACTGGTAAATGAGTTACATTTCATGCTACCAGAAGAAAAATCCATAGGTTCTTGGCTTGGGATTTCCTTCTTTCTGGATGCAGTGAATCCAAACTTTTAATACAGGATTATCCTTCATTTTATTTTCCAATAATACTTTATACTGCCTTGACTGTCTTTAATCTGCTGTTGCATGGGGATTTCATGTTTGATTTTATTAATGCTTGGGACATCTTTGGCAAAGGCATGATTGGAAATACTGCATTTGCAAGTAATTCACATTGAATAATTTACCAGTCACTGGGGCTTCATGGGAACTTCCACATAACAGCACAGCCTGTTTCAGAGCTCTGCGATGCACTCAAGCTCTCCTCCTTGCCACATCATCGCTTTGATAGCACTACATAGGATGGCAAAAAGTGAAGGTAGTCTGGAGCTGCTGGAGAGAGTTCAGCACAGGGCCACCAAGATGATGGAGGGAGTGGAGCATCTTTCTTATAATGAAAGGTTGAGGGAGCTGGGGCCCTTTAGCTTGGAGGATACTGAGCGGTGATCTCATTAATGTTTACAAATACCTAAAGGGTGGGTGTCGGGAGGATGGAGCCAGGCTGTTCTCAGTGATGGGCAATAATAGGACAAGGGGCAATGGGTACAAGCTGGAACAGAAGAGGTTCCAAAGAAATACAAGGAAAAACTTCTTCCCTGTTGAAGTGAGGGAGCACCGGCAGGGGCTGCCCAGATGGAGTGTGGAGTCTCCTCCTCTGGAGACATTCCAAACCCAGTTGGACGAGTTTCTGTGTGACCTACTCTAGGTGGTCCTGCTCTGACAGGGCAGTTGCACTGGATGATCTTTTGAGGTCCCTTCCAGCCCTTGAGATTCTGTGATTCTGTGATATTGCCACCTGCGAATTTCTTTTCCCCATCGTGTGACAGTGATATTCTCATTCTGGAGCAACATTGTCATTCAGATTTGCATAACTTGAGAGGGGTTTTTTTTTCTGTGAATTTAGCCACTGTTGCATGGGATTTCCCTTCAACACCAAGTGCTGTTGGCTCAGGTTAATAGCACCTTTATGCATTTCTCTAGAGCAGGATTTAAGGAGTGATGTTAGAGTTCCTTTGCTTATTTCCACACTTCCCCTGGCCCAGGTTTTGATGCAGACATCTTGCATACACTTTGAAAATATGTCTGCTGTCTCATGTTTACATGTACCATGGTGTCTTGAATCAGGGCCAGCTTCAGGCACAGATAAAGAAAACAATCTCCTTTGTCCAGTAGTCTCCTGCTCAGGGATTGAGCTATGTGACCACTCTGTGCTGCCTGAGCATCACTTCCTGCTCCCACTGACTGAAGGTGTCAGAGCAAGAAGGGGCAATAATTACTGTGGAGAGAGCTGCGAATGGTCCTTGTTTGCAGCCAACGTTACTGATGCCTCTCTTCAGAGATGCTACATTGATGTCTAAAACTGATGCTACACTGGGTCTTAAACTGTGAAATACATTGGTGTTGCAGCTAGACAACAATCACCAGTCTGTTGCTGCTTGAAGTCAGCTCACTCAGAGTTTTGTGTGGGTAAATGAAGCCTTTTATTGAGACCTTCTAACCAAGCTGTGAGCTATTCGTGCCTCTTTGGAGCATACACTGGGCATAAAAGGAGGCTGATGAATTCTGGGAAAATCATGGGATGAACTTAGGAAGCACGTTAGAAAAAAGGAGTGAGGAGAAACATTAAGAGAAGAATTTGAGGTTGTCATCCACTTTCTGAGGTTGTCATCCACTGTCTGGTGAGATATATATATATATATATATTTCTAGTTTGTATAAAGGTCTATGACTATCTGCTGACGTGAATAATTCTTCAAGTGGCTCTCAAGCAAATGTTTTATGCTCTGCTGTTATATTCTTAATAAACTGGTGAGGGACATTTGCAGTTTCTGGAAAACTGAAGTAATTTGCCATGAAAGCCAGGGTAGATTTTGATAAGTAGTCCAGAGGAGGGGAAACAAGGAAGGAACAGGCCTTAGAAGAAATGTAATTTTTAAACAATGCAGTTTAATTTTAAAAGTGACCCTCTTCCATTTTTACAATGAAGTTTAAAATGTAGGATCTTGAGACTAGATTGAATAACTCCACAGCCAACCCACAGGATTTTTTTCTTTTCACTTATTTGATACAGAGCTTGAAGTGCAAAGTCCATTATTCAATCAGCTGCAAAAGGTGTGAGTTCCAGAAGCCAGAGCAGGGAACTGAGGTGGGATAGCAGGGCAGAGTGATAAGCTCAGCACTAGCTGTTGGTTGACATTACAAAGATTGTTTTTTGTCAAGGGAAGAGGTGGAAATATCCTCTCTCCTTTTCTCTTTTTTGCTCCTTAAAGAAAGCTGAGATTCACAATGGCATTCCCAAATGCTTCAAAGCTATATCCTTCAGCTCCTCCCTCTCCCTCCACATTATCATAGGAATCATGAGGTTGTTTTCTAACAATGTCCTCTTCAACAAAATAACTTTTTCTCCAGCTAGGAAATGCCTGGACCCCAAAACAAATGCCTTAAGAAAACTTCACTTCCTCCTCACACATTCTGAGTTTTCTGAAGTTATGGATACTTTACATTGGGACTCTTCAAACCCCAAGGAAGCCCAGAGCCCATGTGGACTGCCAGCTCTGACAAAGCTGTGGCATTTCTGTAGGGCAAACAAGGTGCATTGCACCATCTGTACTTAAATAAAAAGATCTTTCGGTTTATGGTCACTGAAGCTCTCAGCAGTCTAATGACCAGTGGAATATAGATCCTTAATGAAAACCTTCAAAAAGAGTAGATATAATTTACAACTGTTACAGAAGTATGTACAAATGTCTAAGCATGTATCTAAGAATGTGGCCACCAGTTGTACATCAGTATTAATTGTACTGAATCCAGAATGTGGTGTAACACAGCCTAATGTTTCAGCCCTACACAAGGACATGCCTGTGTCTTTACAAAGTCCGGACCTGGAGTCGGCAGGACAGCTCAGATTCCACGTGGGCCGTCTGGTAACTTCACGGGTTGAATATAAGCAGGGAAAGAGTCCAGAAGTTTGCCCGCTGCTCCATCTAGTGCTTGTCTTCAGTATCCTATAGGCTCATGAAGTATCTTCTGAGTTCTGATATCCTGGGTGAGATGTGGATATGCCAAGAGGCAGCTGAATTACTGGCAAGCGCTTGTCATCCACTGACTCCCTGACTCACCAGGGCCAGCCATTAGAAAGTCTTTTACTGGTTCTTCTTTTGCCTGTCAAGCTGCTGTAGTGAACAAGTGTTAACAAAGAATGACTGAACTGCCTTTGCAAAGGGGGGATCTTCCAGGGACTCTTGCAGGAAAAGGAATACATAAAGCATGAGCCTTCCCGATCTCTCGAGTGATGAAACCCCAGTACTTGTGTGAAGCAGACTGGGTACAGTTTAATGCATTTGGTATTTAATACAACTGTGTATTGACTAAGACAGCTCATTTCTGCCAGGTAAGTATAAAATCGTGAGGTAATTACATATTTTAGCAGTGTACTCAAAGGCACATAGTATAGAGGATAGAAAATGGAATATGGCACTGGTCAGAAATGTGAGGAAACCGCCGTTTCAGACACCGCATCCACTCTAGTAATTTCAACAGTGTCAAGGAAAATGTCTGAATGTAAACAGAATTGTTGTAAGTTCAGTTGTCAGAACAGTCTCTGGCCAGCTAGCACTTTCCCAGGCAGCTCCCAGGCACAACTCAGAAGACAGTCTAGATCAAGGACCATTGAATAGGATGGTTGTTGGCATTCCATACCACCTGACCCCAGGCATGTTGAATTTCCCAATGTAGGGGAAGTCACAATGTAACTCAGTGTGTAACAGGATTTTCATCCCTTGTAGTCCTAACCTAAGAGCTTTGGCTCTGTAACTGTAATTAGCTGATACTTCTAGCTCTAGGCATCCAGGGAGTGTAACAGGCAAGGTAATGGCTCTTACAGATAGGGGAAGAGTACAACTTCAGAAGTTTGCAGTGTCTAAGGTTTTCTACAGTTTGCAATTCAACTCATTTGATTTTTAAGCCTGACTCTAGTCTAAGCAGCTCTCAGAGATGCCGTTGCCAATAATCATCAACTCCACACATTGCTGGCTGGCTTTACTATCTTCCAGAATATAAATAGGCTCAAAATAATGGAAGCAGTCATATCAGCATATTATGGTAGCCACATTTTTGCCACAACAGACTAAACACTCTCCTGTGGAGGAGAGAAAATTGTCCTGGTGCTATCTTTGTAAATCTTTTTTTGAATTCGTTTCTGTTTACTGTATTATTTTTCTTTCTCCCATCTTCATCTCCTCCAAAACAATTCTTATGCTAAAACTTCCAGAGAGGAAGAGTGGATCTAACACCTGCCACAGATGTTCAAGTTTTTAACAGAAGAGATGGCCTGTTAAAAACAAAACCCAGAAAGAACAAGAGAAAATAGAGTGACAGTGGAATGGGAAAGTGCTGATAGAGGGCAAGTTTATTCTGCTGTTTATGTGTCAGTCACGTCTTCATTTCAGAGCAAATCACTCCACAGAAGAAAATCTCAGGCAGAGGATTAATGGGGTAACTGTGAGCAAGGGGATGGAAGGGTTACACACTGCTCTGTCCTCACCCTTCCTGAGGTAGCATCTATCAGCTGGAAACACATCTCCAGAACTAGTTTCTTTGTGGTAAGGAGAGTCTGTGACCAGAGCTTCTGTACAATATCATGGTACCTTGGCAGGAGAGCTCCTTTAATATTCTTTATGAGATCTCTTGGTCCTGTGCAGATTAGGAAGTCTGTGAGATGACAGGAAAAGAGAGGGAATTCACTGTGCTAAATTGAGTCCCTGCTATATGTGTTTGGTTCTGGTTTTACTTTGTAAAAGTGCCTCTTTGTTTTATCAAGTGCTTTATATTTTGTTTTGTTTTGGTTTGGTTTTTTTTTTTTTGTTTTGTTTCCAAAAGGAGAGGTGAAATATTTTTGTTACTCCCATTCTGGGAGGGGTCCCACAGTAGAGCCTTTTCTACCCTAAAGCATCCTGGTATTCAGCTCTCACTCTTCCACAATCCTGTTCCCTATTCCCTCTTCCCCCAAACTTTCCCTTGCACATTAGGACCTAGGAGTCTTCTGCCAACTGGGATTCCTTCAGTGGTTGCTTATACAATCACTGAAGTCTCTTTTCAGTACTTGCTGATCCTGTGCTGGGAAGAGAAGCAATGGTTTCTCTTGATGTGCTGCCTGAAATAAGAATTTATTGGCTCCTCAAAGGAAACCAGCAGTTCTGACAGCACTTGAAAAGCAGATGACTTGTTTTGAAATATAAAATTAATGTAGAGAAAGAGAGACTGAATGCCCCTGATTCTTTCATTTATTTATTTATTTATTTATTTACATTTAAGATCCCTCTTAGTACTACAGTCAGTAATGAAATGTAATGTTCTGTGTATATACAGGAGGTCAGATGACATTATTTACTGGCCCTTCCTGGCATTAAGCTTCCTGAGCTCATGCCAAAGCATTGCATTGTGTAGCACAATTGTACTCCCACCATTTAGTAATTTGGCTTGGTCTGAGGTACATTGACAGAGGCAGACAGCTAAAATCAAAGCTTAAATAAAGCTCTAAGGACTGAATTTAGTTTCATCATTCTGGATAATATTAAAAGCATGCACAGAGCAAGTTAGGAAACAATGCAGCTTCACAAGAGAGCTCGGGAGAGCTGCTGCAGCATGCTGGCTCAGCACTACAGGCTCTTTATAAAACAGAGACTTATGCAAGATGTAACTGCTTGGATGTCGAGTTCAAACACCTCAAAACTGGAGAGATTCCTGCCAGATACTCCTTTCTGTTGAATATTAGGGGCTCATTTGAGAATGCTTCTCTTGGCCTAGGTATGTATTTTGTTTCTCCCCAGAGATGTAGGACACAGTGGTCAACTGTGTCTTGCTTTTTGTGAGAAAGCTGTTTGACTCAGGTGTTCACATGTTGCCTTGAAATGGGAGAATTTCTGTGCTTTAGCAGCAAAGACTGCTTTTAAATGTTCCATTTTAAATGGAACGTGCTTCTTTGGCTTATAGAGAACTGCAATGCAGCAAAGCCAGGATAAAGAATAGTGACTCCCTGTATGTTGGAGAGAAGGCAAACTGGGTCAGAAAGAAGACTGGTGTCAAAGGAACAGATGAAAACAATGAGGAAGGCAAGAGAGATACAAAATCAGAGGCAAGGGGAGAAGAAACACAGACTTACAAAGAGAAAGACTCTGGCCATGTCACTGAAGAAGCTCCAGTAGCACTCTTACCTGCCCAAAAACCAGCTCGACAAACACGAACATCAGCCTCAAGCAAAGGGACTGACCCTGTGCCCTGACACTGGGACAAGGTCCACACTACTACTTTTCTTGCAGACAGATGCAAACCCCCATCAGAGCAAAACCTGGCCCCGATTCATTGATTATTTGGGATATTTCTTTTCCCTTCCTTTGAACTCTTCATCTCACCATGAGATGGAGCATTGCTCTTCCATAGAGACATTCTGTATAGAAAAAAAAAAAAAAACGGTAGGGAGATGGCTGGTATTGCTTCACCTGGCAAAGTTTCTTTGTAGTAAGAGCAAAACCGAACTGATAGTATATGCATAATCCCACTTCCTTTCAACTTGTCTTTCTGTATTTTTGGAACTCTATTTTTTTCCCCCCTTGTTTTTCTACCTAGTGACAGCGCGAACGAATAGTTATTCACGTCTCTCTTTTAGCTAAGCATCTTCGGAAAATGACTGAAAGGCACCGTGGCACCAACATTCTGTTCGTGGAGGGTGGGAGGAGAGAGAAAACCGGGCAGGAATGAACACCCATGAACACCCGACCTCTGCAGTGGTAGAGCAGGGCAGGAGCCTGCGGGCAGGAATGAACACCCGACTTCTGCAGTGATAGAGCAGGGCAGGAGCCTGCGGGCGGCCCGTTCCTGCCCCAGCACGGCCCGGGCAGGTGTGCTGAGCGGCCTGTGTGTGTTTCCCAGTCAGCAAAAGGGCCTTTCGCCGCGCTTGGTGCCGGGCAGGGCAGGAGCGGGGGGCACAGGGCGGGCAGGGCGCTCAGCGGCGACGCGCTGCTTGGCGAGCCGCCGCGGGCCAGGCTGCCGCCTGCCGGCCGGGACTGGCGCTCCCTCAGTCCGCCTGGGGCCGGGGCTCGTGGCCACTCACCGACGGCGGAATCCCAAGGTGTAGGAATCATTTGCAGCCCTCTTATCTCTGCCCAAGCACAGGGAAAAAAAAAAAATGCATCTTTGCTCTGAGTCTAGTGTTGGAGCCTCTCACTACAAGAAGGACATTTTGGTGCTGGAGCTTGTGCAGAGCTGGGCAGTGGAGCTGGGGAAGGGTCTGGAGCACAAGTCTGATGGGGAGCAGCTGAGGGACATAGGGAGTGTTCAGCCTGGAGAGGGAGGCTGCTCAGCAGCTCTCTGACATAAGGCTGCGTTGAGGAGGGGGTTGATCTCCCAAGCGACAAGTGATAGGGCAAGAGGAAATTGACTCAAGTTGCACAGGAGGAGGTTTAGTTTGGAGATTACAAAAAACATACTTACCAAAAGAGGTGTCAAGCCTTGGAACAGGCTGTCCAGGAAAGGAGTGGAGTCACCATCCCTGGAGGTACTCAAAAGACCTGTAGATGAGGTGCTCGGGGAGATGGTTTAGTTGTGGCTGTGCAGTGCTGGGTTAACAGTTGAACTCAATCTGAAAGGTCTTTTCCAACCTAAACGGTTCTGAGTCACCCTTGCTTAGGCTTATGTGTCTCTCTCCCTCCATTCATGGATAGCAGAGAGAAATTAGTGCTGACAGAGAGACAAAGTGCTCTCCTGCACAGTTGCTATGGTGCCTGTGGGCTCCTACTGCCTACCTGTTGCCTTTTCCAGATCTGTCAAGGGACAGGGATTAGTGCAAATGTGGCTGTGACATGAGTCAGTGGTGCTTGGTCATGGACATTGCTGAATTGTGCACCAAAGTCTTTGGTAAGAGACCTACCAGTCAAAGAGGAGAACATTAAATATTTGAAGGTATTTTAAAAGCAGACACCTGGCACCTACTTGCTGCCCTGTTATTTTTTGTGCAAGCAGTTAGCCGTGGCTGGAAGCTCTGCAGTTGTCAACTTATCTCAGTGCAATTTTATGCACAGAAATATTCACAGTGTCCTGTTTGTTTGAACTCAGTCAAAACAGCAGGCTGTTCCTTTGCTCAGAAATGTAGCTTTGTTCTCCCTACTTAGCTATTCTCTTACGGATCAAGAGACAAGTCCAACATCCACTGAAGGTAATGGAAAGACATGGTTGGTTTTCAATGGGAGTTAGATCAACGTTCAGATAAATACACAATTCAGTAAGGTAGGCTTTAACTGCTTCTCTTGATAGTAATGCAGATATCAGTTTACTCAACAGAAAGATTTTATATTTATTTTTTTAAATTATTTCCAACTTCAGAAAAGATTTAAGCTGTGTGCATAACCAAGAGCAGGAAAAGGCTCAGAAACTCACCAGGCCAAAAAGTATTAAATGGTGGGGTTTCAGCAGATCTTCCCAACAAAGACAATAATTAAAGATGCTGTGAACATTGTGTAGAGAGAAATCCATGCCTTTTTTTTTTTGCCTGAGATTGCCTCCCACTGCTCGTACATAGCATTCAGTCTCTTCCTAGAAAGTTGTTGGAAGACTCAGTATTACATTGGTATAACAAGGTCAGCCAGGCAACACAATGCCTTGACAAAGCATATACGAGGCCAACTGCCCTTTATAGCCACCCTGCCTTGTGAGGTGGATGCGGAAGGGTTCTCTGCTCTTAGCTTAAACTCTTGCTCTGGAGGAAGAATAGAGTGTTTCACTTCTGAAACTGGTCTGTGCCCTCCCCAAGTAAAGGTGACAAGTTGGACAGCATCACATGTCAGCCCACCATTTGAACTACACTGTGCCACAGCTTCCTCNAGTTTGGAGATTACAAAAAACATACTTACCAAAAGAGGTGTCAAGCCTTGGAACAGGCTGTCCAGGAAAGGAGTGGAGTCACCATCCCTGGAGGTACTCAAAAGACCTGTAGATGAGGTGCTCGGGGAGATGGTTTAGTTGTGGCTGTGCAGTGCTGGGTTAACAGTTGAACTCAATCTGAAAGGTCTTTTCCAACCTAAACGGTTCTGAGTCACCCTTGCTTAGGCTTATGTGTCTCTCTCCCTCCATTCATGGATAGCAGAGAGAAATTAGTGCTGACAGAGAGACAAAGTGCTCTCCTGCACAGTTGCTATGGTGCCTGTGGGCTCCTACTGCCTACCTGTTGCCTTTTCCAGATCTGTCAAGGGACAGGGATTAGTGCAAATGTGGCTGTGACATGAGTCAGTGGTGCTTGGTCATGGACATTGCTGAATTGTGCACCAAAGTCTTTGGTAAGAGACCTACCAGTCAAAGAGGAGAACATTAAATATTTGAAGGTATTTTAAAAGCAGACACCTGGCACCTACTTGCTGCCCTGTTATTTTTTGTGCAAGCAGTTAGCCGTGGCTGGAAGCTCTGCAGTTGTCAACTTATCTCAGTGCAATTTTATGCACAGAAATATTCACAGTGTCCTGTTTGTTTGAACTCAGTCAAAACAGCAGGCTGTTCCTTTGCTCAGAAATGTAGCTTTGTTCTCCCTACTTAGCTATTCTCTTACGGATCAAGAGACAAGTCCAACATCCACTGAAGGTAATGGAAAGACATGGTTGGTTTTCAATGGGAGTTAGATCAACGTTCAGATAAATACACAATTCAGTAAGGTAGGCTTTAACTGCTTCTCTTGATAGTAATGCAGATATCAGTTTACTCAACAGAAAGATTTTATATTTATTTTTTTAAATTATTTCCAACTTCAGAAAAGATTTAAGCTGTGTGCATAACCAAGAGCAGGAAAAGGCTCAGAAACTCACCAGGCCAAAAAGTATTAAATGGTGGGGTTTCAGCAGATCTTCCCAACAAAGACAATAATTAAAGATGCTGTGAACATTGTGTAGAGAGAAATCCATGCCTTTTTTTTTTTGCCTGAGATTGCCTCCCACTGCTCGTACATAGCATTCAGTCTCTTCCTAGAAAGTTGTTGGAAGACTCAGTATTACATTGGTATAACAAGGTCAGCCAGGCAACACAATGCCTTGACAAAGCATATACGAGGCCAACTGCCCTTTATAGCCACCCTGCCTTGTGAGGTGGATGCGGAAGGGTTCTCTGCTCTTAGCTTAAACTCTTGCTCTGGAGGAAGAATAGAGTGTTTCACTTCTGAAACTGGTCTGTGCCCTCCCCAAGTAAAGGTGACAAGTTGGACAGCATCACATGTCAGCCCACCATTTGAACTACACTGTGCCACAGCTTCCTCTCAAATCTTCCTAGGAAGTTTTTCTAAGTAGACTGATACTAGCAATGACACTTGCAAAGGCCCTCTGGTTTGTTGTTGCTTTGTTCAGGATATCATTGCTGCATAGTTGATTTGAGAGACTGGTGATCACATCTGACACATGGATGAGCCAGGCAATGAGTGATCCTATTACAGAAAGGCATCTTTCCTGATGCTGTGCTGCTCTTTCTGTATCACAGGGGCTTGTGGGGCTTTATGTTGCAAGGGGCTAAGATCCACATCCAGGAACTAGTGAGAGAAATAGCACTGGCTGCAGACAGACCATTGTGTGTCCTTCTGAAACTATGGGAAGGCACTGGGAGACTATGGGCACTTGAGGAACTTCACAGCAAGGGGAGGCAAATTACTCTGAATTGGTGCAACAATCTGCATGGATATATACACACACACACAAACACAGTCAGATAGACTTAGTTTCAAGAGCCTAAGAGACAAAATTCAGCCTGTGTGAACTATGTGAATGGAATGGAATGGACCCTCAGATCTCTGACTTGCCTTATTTGTCTGGTTGTTGGATAATTTGAACTATCTGAGTAAAGTTTCTCTGTTTACCAAGGGTTTTTTTTCCCTGTTTCTTATGTTTCTATTGTTCTTTCTGGGCAGCACAGCATGATTTCCATTTTTTTTCTCCCTCACAGAACCTGCTAATTTGACCAGGCCTGGTGCTGGGCTGAAAGAATAGGCTTTTTCTGATGGGCTGCCTGACTCAGCTCCTCAGGTGAGATCCCAGCTGCTCAGGAAAGGAAACGAGCTCGTGCTCCTCCCCTTAGTGCTTTAGTATAAGTCTGACAAGGGAAGAGAAAACAGGAGAGCTTTTTTTCTTCTCGACGGTGATAGGGAGAACTATGATGAGACTGTAAAAACAGAGTCTGCCTTTTCATCTGTTTTGCAGTGCTTGGCCTGTGATTTAAGAGAAGAGTGGTCCTGTGCTGCAGCTGAATTTCCTTGGCTTGGATAGGAAGAATGAGTCACCTATAGCTGGAGGTAAGAAAGTGAAACGTTAGAGTAGAAGCAGAGATGAGCGTGGTGTGGTGCCCAAATGGATAGTAGAGATGGATGTGTCTAGAGGTGGACTAGGGCTGAGAGAGGAAGAGCATGAATGGTACAACTGCTTTGCTTATTGCTTTTGGAAAAGCCAGATGCAGTAAATGTTGTTTGTGCATTGAAAGTAGGATATGGGGGATTCTATCATTGAAAGACTGACCAAACTTATCAATCTGGGACAGAAACAGTCCAGGTGGGCAGCTCACCTGTGCTGTGCATATATGAGCCCAGTAGTTGTTTTCTCTGTTGTAATTTCAGTACTTGTTCTGTCCTTCCCTTGTGTGCTCAATGCTCGTCAAATAGATGTTTGTGGGGCCTGTTGTCAGTGTCTATTGCTATCTGAATTTCTTACCTCTTTGCCAGTTGCTTTACACAATGAGTTAAGTGTTTGTTCTCACTCTTAGGGTCCCACCTGTGTCTCATCTCTGCTGGTCAATTTTTTCCTCCCTCACACTTCTGCTTTTGTGTCTCCCTGTATGTATATAATGTCTTTCCAACCTCTTGCTCTGTAGGAAAAGGGAATCTTTTCATTGAGCTATCCAAAAAGTGAGCTACATTTACTACTAATAAAGTAAATTTGTTAGAATAAGGATAACATGTATGTGCTGGAACTTAATGACTGGCTAGTTACTAATTTGCCTCTTCCTGGCTCTTCTCATGTATTCAGTTACTTTTAATTAGTGTGTAACAAGATTAGATAACCATTTTCCCAGGTGGGATAGGTAGCAGCAAGACTCAGCTGTGACCCTTAGTTAAATCACTTAATTTTGCCTCCCCCCAAAAAAGACAGCTGCAGGTAGTAGGGGAATTATTTTTGCAAGACAGGTTAGATCAAGTGGTTTCACTGATGCAGCCCTCAGTGTGGCATTCTGTTCAGTTCTTCTTCCCTAACCTAGAATAAACCAACACAAACAGTGATGCTTGGTAAAGAGGAATGGAAGTCATTGCGTATCAAACACGTGCAACAGCTCTACCCTTCTGCCTGTATGTGATCAGAGTGTTACTCCAGTTAGCACAGAATTTAGTCCATTTATGCTGGTGTCAGTGAAAGATGCATCTTTTTGCTATAAGGAGGGAAAAAAAAAAGACTGCTCCAGAAGTTTCTTCTTATGTATATTTTTAGAGTAATCTTCCAAGCTTTTGGCAAAAATAAACCCAGACTTCTAACATGTATGAGATGAATATAGCGCTGTCACTAATCAGATTTTTGGTAGCAGGTTGTACACAAACTGTCTGCATTAGCCCTGTTTATAAAAAGTAGAAGCCTTTATGTGATAAACACTGGAGAAATACACATCAGAATGAGATGACCTGGGTTGTTTTTTTCGCTTCAGCAGAAGTCTTCATGTCCTTCACTGTAGAAATCACCCACTTCTGTGTTTCCAAATGGAAGCTTTTCCAGCCTAGCCCGTGGCTTCTTCAGTGTCTGTTCCAGGACATCTCTCTGTAGAGACATTAAAAGCTTTCAGCAGAGTATATTTGGATGTTGGGGTGACCCTTTGCTGCTTGCTTTTTGGGGTTTTTTTTTTTGCATGCATGGAAGTGATGGATTCTGGTATCAATGAAAGCCTAGAAATAATGATGTGTTAATAACCTCAGTGCTCCCTCACGAGCGTGTGTTGTCTGCAGTGAGAATTCCCCTTTTCTGCTGAGAGATGTGTCTGTGAAGCTTGTAATGCTGCTGTAAACCTAGCAGATGTGGGGGTTTGGTAGTAAGGCCCAAAGTATTTATGGAAGTTACTTTTTTACTGCCAAAGAGACTTAAGGATGGCTTTGTTAGATCTATGGAATCGTGATACTGCTAGCCTCTGCTGCATACAAATGAGCAGCCCAATCCTAGAGCTCTGCTGCTGAGGGTAGCACTCCTGGAAAGACATGGTGATTATCTGATCAGCCAGGAAGCTGAATTTTACAGTTTTCTGTATGACAAGCAGTTTTAGCAGTGTTAAACCCACACTAAGGACCTAGGGTTGGAATCGCTATCCTGTTACAAGTTTCCTCAGCTATCTGCTCCCCAGACTTTTATTGCCATAAATATCTCTAGAAGTCAGGCCTCGCTGCCAAAAGTGTTAAGTGCTGCAAATAGTATAGAAGATGACTCATTTAGTGAGATGAAGGTGGAGCATGAATCAGTAGGAAGAAAACTGATCTACAAAGGAGAGATTTTGAATGCAGATGACACACAAAATCTGAACAAAGCAATGTTCAATCATCATAAAAGTGAAACAAAAGACTCTTGAAAAAAGGGGAAAAAAAGAGAAACTCTTCTAGAATGGCCTTTGTCATTCAATAGTGAAAGCCCAAAGTGGGAAGCTGTTGCATACTGAGGATGTAATTCCTTACCCAAGAGAAACAGTGGACTGCATGGGACAAGATGAATGGAAACTTCTTCCTAATATGTCCAAACTGAACAGAGTATTCGGCAAGCAGGTTTGGGTGATAAACCTGTTCTTACTGTGTCTGTGTTCAGTGCACTTAGTCCCTCTATTCATAGGTGATCTGCTGCATTTAAACTCTAATGGAGTAGATTATTCTTACAGGAGGTAGCACAGGCCAGATCTTCTGTTGCTAGTAAGGGAGAGCTAACAGTTAACATCTGGTCACAGGTTTATTTTCACTCATAGGTTACTCAGCAGTGGGCCCAGCTCAAATGTAAAATATTGCTTGGAAAAGTTGTCTCTGTTAGTGAGAACTATGAGTTTCATTTTTATAGGCAATACTGATATTTTTTTAAAGACAAAAAAACTCCCCTGCCTTCCTCCTGTTAAGAAGATAGAAATTCCCTAAGGAGTAATAGCACAGACTGGGTTTCTGTCAATAAAAGACTATGTGTAATTTAATACCAGACAGCTTTTTAATACAGGAGGAAAAAAAGAACAGACACTTGCCTGTCTTTCAGAGACAAAGTAGAAAAACCTGCCTGCAGTATGCTACCTAAATTTAGCCATGGAGGGGATAATTCTCTCAGATACTTCCCTCAGACTTTTCAGTAAGTAAAGGCTGTGGAGATGCTGTACTCAGAGACAATCCAGCCCCATTCTTAAATGCTGCCAATAGGAAATACGTTGGGTAGCACCAGTGGCCAGACTGTAAGGTGGCAATTGCTTATTTAATCCTTATGGACGTTTCTGTCTAATCGGTGATAGGTGGTTGAGGTTAGAGTTATGTGAATGGCTTGCCTCAAATAACACATACTCAGATTCACCATTAGTTTGAGCTTGAATTTTTCCTTGTGTTCAAGCAGCGATGGGATCATGCTTTGGACAAGCCATACCCATAACTGCATTGAACTTCTTACAGACTCCCTGCAGAGGTTTTCTTTCCTGATGTCTATACCTGAAACTCTATCTGGAAGAGGCATTATGATCCTTAATGTGATGCTTGACTACAGAAAAATAAACTGCAAGTTCAGAAGTCAAAATAAACCTCAGGTTATCATTTAGAATGAAAACAACCAAACACTGTCTTCTTAGTCAAATATTAGGTCTAATTTCTTAATCTGAGATTAATTGTAGATGGTAGATTTCTCAGAAGTATGAATATTTAGGATTTCGAAGGCTTACTTTAAGTGTAATTGTAAGCCTTGTGAGCAATATTTCTTCAAGTTTTGTGGACTTAAAGGAACAAGTTTGTGGTATGTCACTTTCAGTGAGTTTGAATGAGTTCTTAGTATAGTCACTTTCTTCTTTGTCCCTGTACAAGTCCAGAAGCTGTAATCAACTGAAAACTGCTGCCAGCTTCTGCTGTATTAACTTCCTCATAATATGGTTCTCTGTTTAACAACATGCTTCTAAAGTCTTGGAGAGATGCTTGGATGCTTTGTGTATGCAGAAGCTGAATCTCAGAGCTGTAGCAGGGATCCTGTCTCGTATAATGCTTACCTTGTTTTCATACGCTTCTCCAGACCTGGCAGTGGTACTTTGGCTCTTGATTATTCCCTGCATCCTCAGCTCCTCAAGAATGTCTGCTGACTTTTGCCTCTCTGTTTCCTGTGAGGGCCATAATTTACTGATGAACTTGCTGGTGAGCAGTGGATCTTCAAAAGATGAAAACATTAAAGCTTAATACTTGTAGAGCACTTGGCATCCAAGCAAAAATCTGTGATCTATTTCCAATGCCAGAGTTTATTTAAGAGGTTACTGAGGATGTCCAGTGGAGAAAGCCTGCTCAAGGCTCTCTTGGGTACTTAAACTTTTGCAGTCAGCTTTTTAGTGGCTTCAAAAATGGTGCAGGCACTTGGGTGAGTTTCTAAGTGAGATCGTTTGCCCCAAGAGGGATGTGCTCAGGAAAGCATGGAAGCATGTTCTGAAGGCCTGTGAAGCCATTTATGAGCATGTTCTCAAAGGGAGTCCATAGGGAGCTCTTTACAGTTCTCAAGGGTTCTGTGACCCGATCGAACAAAGGCAGGCTGGGATGGGACAGTCCAAAGCTACTGGTGGGCCATCTAGTAAAGACCACCATATTCTTCTGTTAAATGAACCCAAACTTTCATATGTTTTCGTGGTCTATGGTTTTTGTTGTAACAGCCTTGCTACATTTGAATCAGACCATAAGCATTCCAACATTTAATTGTATATTTATAAACAGCAATTAAGAATAAAACCCAAATTATTTTGATAACCCTTCTGAGTGGCTGTTTAGTTTTCACATATTAGACATGAATAAACAACGAACAACTTTATTGCCAAGACCCATCAGGTTTTTCAACCCTCAGTTGTCAGTTCTACCATCTGCCCAACCTCTATTGGCAGAAGTTGGAGCTTTTGTACAAAGAATGTTTGAACCAAATCAAAATTGCTGTTATTTGACATCTGCCAGTCTTTATTAGCAGAGTATGACAATGTTGGCTTTTTTTTTTTTAAAGTTGTAAAGCAAAACCACAGAGCATCTCTCACTTTGTAGAACTTGATTCCATACCTCTCCTAAAATAACCCAACCAGTCACCCAAAAAGCACCGGGGTTCAGCTGTCAGGCAGAACATGTAAATGTCAGAAGCCACTACACAGCAAAATAAATCTTGGCAAAAAATAAAAGCATAATGAGTGGGCAATGTTGACAAGTGATGTGAATTTGTATTGGTTTTACTAATCTCTTCATTCAGGAGAAAAACAGAGTTGAAATATCTTGGTACAGTATGGGGTGGTTTTTTTTTTTTTTGTCATGAAACAGAAGATTGGAGCATGATTTCAGAAACTGTTCAGAGATTTCCTGTGAAGTTATCTTTTTAGCAAGTGGGAGAAAAAGGAGCTTGAAATTAAATGACAAAAACATTTCAGAGCTAGCAGATAATTTTGTTCTATCTGAAATGAAATCCTTTCATCACATCCTTCCGTGGCATTGGGAGTTAAGTCCTCTTTAATGACTAGCAAACACCAGTAATTATTCCTTTTGTATTCAATTAGAAATATTTTATTATAACCCTTGTTTATTACAAAGAGTAAACAGCCACTGTAGATTTTCCATTGATTGTGTTTGTAAAATGTAAGCTGCTCGTGGCACTCAAAAAATACAAGTGTTAAACTGCAAAATTACAGGGTTTTAATGTGCCAAAGATAATGCTTTCCTATTAGTAACTCTTCCATAGTCTTTGGATACCACTGTAGTAAAAATTTGGGTTCAAGTGCTCAGTAAAAAACATCTCAGCAGACCTTTGCTTATTGTTGTGATCATTTCTGGAATTTTTATGCTTTCCTTTGATTACCGCCCCTGCAACTTCTGGTTGCAAACTTAAGGAATAACACGGTGTTTATCCATGTTATTTATATTTAGTATCTACCTGATGCTAGTTGGGGGCATGGTATTGACTGCTCTGTTGTAAAAATGGACTCATAACAGCAAACTGACAGCCCTCAGGTGGGCAGTGCATCTTCCCAGTGTGCTGTCATCTCAGTCAGAGAGGGCTGTCCCTGGGGACAAGGATGAGTTTGTTCACTTGGTCTGTTTCAGGTGTGTGCCAAGAAAAGTATCTACCCTGCTGCCTCTTCTGGTAATGAGAGTTGAGTCATGCTGCAGAACGTAATCATCAGCAAAGAAATACTTTCTGCTACTATTGCATGGTTTTAAACTAGTGCTGCAGAGCTCCACTCTTGCAGTGTTGTTGCAGCGTGAATGTCTCTGGGTATAGAAGTTGGCTGTAGCAATAGACTCTCAAGATTACTTCTTCCTAAGTCTCTGGTGTTGAGCTGGTATGAACTTCAATTACTGTTTACCTGTGCTTTGTGCATTGCTGCTTTTCTGAGAAGATGTAAATCTTTCTGGTGGCTCCTCGGAGGAGTCTCCCTCACTGATCTCATCTTCACATTTGGCTCCATCGTTTGAAGTACTTGTTGGCTGCCCTGGGCCATCCTCTGCTCCAGCAATGCTGTCATTTTCAGTCTACAAGAAAATGAAGAAACAAATAAGAAGCTCCTTGGGCTTCTAAATATTTAAGGTGGTATCTAGAATAGTCCCATAGAATTGGCAGATTCAGAGGGGAGTGAAAGGGAGAGGGATTCCTGATGCTTAACCGTATTCTGTCACAGGTGAATGTTGATGGTGAGGAAAAATCTCTTGGAGCCTTTTGGAAAGGAAGCAATAACTGTAAGCCTCAGTGTTTCTGTAATGCAGTTGATTATAGTAGATATTGTTTCAGTACTTTCAGTGTCTTGTGTATGTGGATCATTCATTAGAAAATGAAAACTGAGTTTTAAATTAGCACTTGACAAGGTGTTAACCTGGGCACCTTCTAAACAATAGCTTTGAACCTCCAAAGAATGCAGATATATTCTTGTCTCTTCTCCATATGCTTGAGCCAGCTTAACTCTGCAAACTTCACAAAGTGGCTGAGCATATGTATCCTATAATGTTTGCACATGTACAAGTCCCCTGCCTCAACAGTTTGAGACAAACCCACCTTGCCGCAGTGGTGTAATTCATCACTGGTGTGGGAGATCAGTGTGTCAAACTGAATCTTTAATGAGGCAAGTGGGGATGGACTGTGAAAACCAACTTTTCAGGTGCTGTAAAATGGGTCCTGCATGTGGCCAAACGGTGAGTCCGTTTCCCCTGTAGCATAAGGTTTGCATTAAGCTGAGTGAGTGATAGCCATTCTGTTAAACAGCTCCCTGACAGAGCTACCATTAACATCAACAGACCCATTTCTCTGCACGCATCTGTCCTTGTACACCTGTGCTAAGGCATCTCCTAATATACAGAGTCTGTGGGGAAGGAGTCACTACCTGGCTTTTGGCATCCTGGTGGTTCTGTAGCTCCTCAGAAGACAGCTGTGTGACAGCAACCCTGTTAGAAATACAGCAGCCCATGGTGAAATTGTGACCATCTGCTTCTCCTTGCGGCAAGCCCAGGGAGTAGGAATGCCCTAGTCTCTTCCTCAGAGCTTGGTTATTCGTTATCACCATGGAGTCCTAACTGTTGCCAGGGCCTGTTGCTACAATAAATAACACCACAGAAGGCTTTCTGCTTATGTCCTGGCATACAGACGTCATTGTCTATGTCCAGACACCCTCTGAAGCTGAGGGAGAATGTGTTTCTTCTGCACAGCTGGGATGTTGGTCTGAGAGCAGCAAATCTGTACAGATCATTCAGGATGTTAATGAACCTCCTTTGGGAACACTCGAATATCTCCAGTCTGTGTTTTTTTCCTTTTTTCTCAGATGAACAAGGTAGTGTCATGTAAAATACACACACATTTCAGTCTCTGGCTAAACCCAAGTATTCTTAAGTATTCTTCAGCACCATTAGCTGTTAGAAAAGACTAGTCTTGAATCTGGAATTCCAAGCAGCAAGGCGAGCTTTTAAATGGAAGGAAATGTCATTGGGAGACAGGAACAGGCTGTCACTAGGCAAAATGTTTTAAGTGTCTTTTAAGCTCGTTGTGCAATTTCTTGATTACTGTTTGAGTCTATTCATATCCTTCGAAGTACATGTCAGTAGGAGATTTTAAAAGAAGAAAAGCAGCCATGGTTTGTATTTCCAAGAGATTGTTATAGAAGATAATGTTAAGGCAGTGCTGTCAGTTAAAGGTTGTCTTGGGTCACTTTTGCTGAGATTATCAACTGTTTCAGTGAGAAAAATTAAATTCTTTTCACAAATATTCACCTGAAACAGACTTTTTTGTATTAAATGAAAAGATTAAAAAAACCCCAAGTAATTAATAGCTATGAGGAAGTACAATTTTAACTTCCTGAGGCTCTGGTAACGAATGTTGCCTTGTGACTTTACACTGATTGATAGAGGAAAGCTTTCTGCAAAACTTGTCCAATTTCTTCTCCATATATGTGAAACCAACATGTTTACATGACTAATGTTGCTTTCAAGTAGTAAGGCTGGTGGACCTTCAGAATCCAATGAACTCCAGCTCTGAGACAGAGTGACTCCAGCCTAAGATCACTTGGGATGGATGGCTGCAGGACAGTCCTGTGTGTTTTTCTTGTCTCTAGTCCAAACCCTCAGCTGGTCTGGTTGGAAAACTGAATGAACTCATTTGCATGGCAGTGAGCCCAAAGTGGTTTGGGTTTTTTTCCCTGCCTTAGTGCGACTTATTTGAAGGTGCAAAGCACTGCACTAAGGTTACTGTATGGCTTCTAGGCTGTAGTCAGCATCACTGTTTGTGTATGACTGTACCTATCTGTGCCGGCATCCTCAAGCTGTAAGAAGCTCTCAAATGGGCATCTACTGTCTCTTGAGAAACAAGTGGCTTCCAAGAGATTATGGACGTGTTCTTATGTGACCTGGTCCAGGTTGACCTGCTTCTGCAGGGGGTTTGGACTAGATGATCTCTAAAGGTCCCTTCCAACCTTACTATTCTATGATTCTATGTTCTTTTTTTTTCCATCCCTAATCACCAGGGACCTGATTCTTGTGTCCAGTTTGAATTCACACAGAATGCAAGTCAAATAACCTTTTAGGATTGTGGAGTTTTGTTGTTGTTGTTCTCTTTTTCTGTCTTTAGCAGATGTTTGCTGGTTGTATGTGATAATGCTGCAATGTGATTGCTGCTTAATGTATGGCAGAACACGATGTACAGGCTGAGCTCATTTGCATTGCTGATTAAATACTTGCTGTGATGGTGCAGTTCTGAAACTTGTTTGTAAGTAAATAATAGGTGAAATGTTAATCCTTGCAAAAAGGTGATTTTTTTATTTGTTCCTTCAAACACAAATAAAGGTGATAAAATAAACTGAATGTCAGTCAAAGTAAGAAAAGGGATTAAATGTAAAATCATAGGCTGTAGCATAATCAAAAACCAGGTAAAGCATTAAGATCTGTGCTTCACAAATTGATTATTGGCACATAAAAAGAAAGACAAGTGATAGTTTGAAGAAATAAGAGCACAGGGGATGTAACAAGTGGCGTGAAATTAGCCTTCATTCATATTTATGAAAAGAACCTTCTCTGATTTCAACAGGATTTGTACACTTAGAGCCTGATCTTTTCATATCTTATGCACATGATTAAATTGACACGGTGAACAGTATGTTTCTGAACAATCAGAGCTACAGGCTTTCAAGAGCAGGCTGCTCTCATGCTGATGCCGACTGAGGATTTTTTTTTTCCTCTCATTTTAGCAGCTTTTCATCAATCTGTAAAATTAAAACCGAGCAAGTTTCAGTACAGTCAAGGCACCAGGATGTGTGATGTGGGTTGAAAAATAGCTGGTAATTCTTCATAAACACAAATATAGGACAATTCCCATTAGAGAACCCATGGAACGCAGCCTATATGAAGGCTATATATGAAACTGGAGAGAAAGAAGAGCTGTGAGAAGTAATAGTGGGGGGGAAGTGCAGGTCTCCTTATGTCTTGTGAGAATAAAAACAGAAGCCAGACACAGGGATGTGCATGCTGGGGAAAAAATCTCTAGCAAATCAGAACCAGCTGTTTCTGTAATTGCTGATGTGAAGTGGAAGAAATGGAAATGTATGTATATTTTAAAATGAGGAGAGTTGTTTCCAAAACTCACATATCTGAAGCTGTTTAGTGGCTTGCAGGATGCTCAGGAAAACTGAATAGGAGGCAGGACGTCTCAGTGTCCTACACCCTTATCTGCTGTCTCTGACTTATGCTCCTAGATTAGTGAGCTACTGCAGAGGTGAGAAAAGGACTAGCCATGGAATGGCATTCCTGCCACACAGCAGCACTTTGCTAGTCTCAGTAAGTGAAAGATTCCCATGTAGTATCACGAGCCTGACATGTATGCAGATAAAAGCACTCTCCTAAGGCTTGGAGGCTGGCTGAAGTTAATAACAAAACAAAGCTTGGCTGATTTGAAGGAGAGAGGAAAATTTCTGACATTTTTAGTCTGACAACATTCCTATTGACTTCAAACAATAGAAAGTGACAGGGTGGGCTTTTCAGGGACTGTGAGCAGCCACATTTCTCTTTGAAAATAGGACTGAATAGTTGGGCAGCTACAGAGAAAGTGCCTTGGTTATTACTGAGCATAAGTAGCCATTTGAGAGGAGGTTTGAGGCTGAAAGAGCTCTGAAAGATCTCGGCCCCATACCATGCCTGTGCCTGGAGAAGGGAAAGGGTGAATCTCCTTTGGAGTGCTGCCACAGTCCTGTGTAGGAAGCTGTCTGCTACAGACAAGGGTGGTGGAGTCAAGGGGGAAAATCCACCCCAGGAGATAGGGGCTGCAGGTGGGGCTGAGGCTGGTGGAAGTGGAAGACAAAAGCAAAGCTGAGTTTTTTGGAATGAGTAAAGGGAAGGGCTAGGGAAGGACATGAGGCTGCATAAGGTAACTGAAAACCAGAGATGTTGGACATGGGCCAGAACTGAGAATTATTGCAATTGAAGTCAAAGGCTCTACAGACAGTGCAAGAACTGCTGCAGCTAGCAGACTGGATGTTTAGCTAAATCCAAGTAGGCTTTCACAGACAGGCACTATATGGTGGGGTGTTTTTTTCTAGTCCCAATTTCAAACCTTACCTGGGTGTTAGTGGATAAATTAATTTGTCAGGGCTTCCAGCTCTGCTTCTTTCATGTCAGGCTCTATGTACCTCCCAGCTGAGCTAAAACAGCTTGGAGAGATGGCCTTTAACGTGGGGCCTGAGGAAGCCACTGACTGGGTGGCTGTAGGACACAGAGCGGATTGTTGGTTGTGCTTTGCTAAACCAGCTCCATGGCCGGCTCTTTTGTGTGTGTTGTATTTCAGTGCTGCATGTGATCCAAATGCTGTACGTAATCTCTCCATGGTGACTGCACAGCATTTGTTTCTATTTAAGGCAAGAAAGAGGTTTGGGTTTTCTGCCAGAATTCCCACTCAGGTAATTACACTTCTGCCTGCAGAATTTCCCCAATGCTTCAATTGTAGTCGTTTTTCAGTCCCACTACAAGGAAAAAGTGCAAATGCAGACCTGCTGCTGTGTTTTGGAAAGGCTGCAGTGGTTGCTCAGCTGAGGCAGGTGAAGTGACCAAGCAATGCAACATTTATTCTGGGTTTGCCTCTAGTAAAGATTGCTGCAGCTCTCTGCAGCTCTTCTCTTCCTGTGCCTGGCTTTGGCATAACAAGTTGGTCTTGCTAGTGATACTGCTAGATGATAGTGAGACAGCCAGCTGGAAGCCAATGAAAAGAAGATTAAGAGCCAAGAGAAAACCATATGGAGAGAGAGAGAGGGATTTCTCTTTACAGAGTTATAAGTAAAAGTGTTTATGTCTTTGGATCCCACTAGCTGTTTCTTTTTTTTTTTTCCCTCCTTCTTTGCATCAGTTTTATGGGTGAGAAGTGGTTGCAGTTGATTAGCAAATTCTATCAAATCTCTTTAGCTTGAACAAATGTTGTAAACAGTAGATGTTTCAGGCAGCTCTGTCAAGACTGAAAATCAACAGGCCAACATTGTAATGGTAACAACAAATATTTCAGAGCTATTAGACTAATTTTAACTACAATGCTGCAGATGATGCTGACATTACATAAATAGAGTTGGTTTGCAAAATATGATATGTATTAAATGAAGAGACTCTGGTGTCACATGGAGATGATGTGGTGATCTTTGAAATGCTTTTTTTTTTTTTCTCCCTGCACTTGTGACATCAGAGCTAATAAAGGCCATCTCATCCACAAAACACTTATGCAGATGCTTTATTCTCTTTCAGAGAGAGCAGGCCTTGTTCACTCAGCACCTTAGAGAGAGATTTAAACCAGAGGAGATGTCCAATATTAATAAGTTAAGACTCATCAAGCATAGTGCAGATAGTAAACAGAACCAAGACAATTGAAACAAATTATTGATTCATGGAATCGAGTCTTGCTGTTCACAGACTGTTCACATGCAGATTGTGTTGCTGTTGAATACAGTTCTTACTCAGATTTACTAAATGAATGTTATGGTGAGTGTGTGGGTTTAAAAAAAAAAATCTGTTAACTAATTCTGTATAGTTCACATCCTCAAGATGCAAACTGTTTCACATATGTTATTGTTTCAGTCTCTTTGAGTGACTGAATGCTATTGAAAGGAGTAACACCGGATCCCTGCTTGAGTCGGTGTTGGAAGGAGGGGTGCTTAAAGTCTTTCTTTTGGGTTGCAAGTTTCTCATGAAATGGAAATTTAAAACAAAACTCAGCGTCTTCGTTACTCTGCAGTAAGAACAAGTTGTTTCTTGTGGATCCTATAACCAGAAGGGTACTGTGCTCCTTAGGAGCAGGATGTGCTAGTACGTTCTATTGCAATGTTCAGAGCAACTTTCACACAGTGCTCTCTTGAACAAGGGTTCAGGCTGGCTTTTCATGGTTTTAGGTGCAGTATGTTGAAATACTAATAGTCTCTGTATGTAGGAGAGGAGCACTGGTATCTAAGACTGCTCCAATGGTTTTGAAGGCCATATCTTCATGGTGTTCAGAACCTCTGTTGTGTCCCACTACTGCAGTCAAGGACAGAATACAGCTTGCCTGGACCTGAGACACAAGCTTTTTCTTCCTCTGTACAACTGGGGAAAGAAAAATTTTGTAAAGCTGAAGTATGGTGCTTATCTGAAATGTCTTTTGCCTGCACAGTTTTGTTTTTTTTTTTTCCCCATCCCAAGCAACACCAATTCCTGTTCCTCCCTTCGTTAAACTGATTTCTATGAAAGCTACTTGTGTCTTCATCATAGATGCTCTTACCCTCAGCCCCAGTACCCTAGCCTTTTCAGCCTTTGCTGAAATTTCTTATGAAGTGCACCTGTTGGTCTCAATGGAATCTGTGTTGTTACCTTGCCTCTTTCACAGGCCTTTTCAGACCTGTACTGCTTTACTTGGAATGACAGTTTTGTTATCAAATTTGAAGACAGTGACATTGAGGACCAAGTTCTCAAAGAAATTGTCAGGGGTTCTCTTTTTGGGCTAAGCCAAAATACAGTTTTGTTAAGGGGTGGGGGAGTACAGGAACCTAGAAGCACAAACCTTTGTAGAGAGGCAAACCAGAGCCCTATCAGAATTGATGGACTCGTGTGGTGTGTAAATCACAGAATGGTAGGGGTTGGAAGGGACATTCAGAGATCATCTACTCAACCACCCCTGCTAAAGCAGGTTCACCTAGGTAAAGTCCAGGCCTGGGAGCAAGCTATGTGAGAAGCTGTGCTAATGGAAGTGTTGGTATAGAGACAGCCTTACCTTCAGCTTCTGCTCATCACTGAGGTAAGAGTGCACTTAGGGGCAGGTTATCCCACAGGAAATGAAATAGATGTGTGATTCCATGTACTTCCAGTTGCTGGAGTAGGCTGGGAATATGCCAGGCACGAGGGTCAGCTGGTGACCTTGCTTGTTCCTGACCACAGCTTGGGCTTTGTGGAAGGGCTCAGGATAAATGCCGTTGTCTGGAATCTAGATGTCAGGCAGTCTAATTCTGCCAGACATGACAGCAGCTTTCCTGTGCTAGAGGTAAGGGAGATTTGGGAAGTTAATTAGGCTCCAGATTTGAACTTTCCTTATGGGTGAAACTGACATTCTCCTTTCAGCTTATCTGCATGTAGAGCTGCTACACATTGGACTTGGGCTGCTCCTGGAATGAGAAACGGAGCGGATGATATAGCTGCTTTCCAGGGACTGCCTTGTCAGAGACTGTGATTCAGCTCTTTGCCTTATGGATTAAACTTGGAGTACTCGTGTACTTTTCAACTTCTTTTCAAACAGTTTGCTGAGATGAAGTCTGTGCTGTTAATTAGAGCTCTGCTGCTGTTCACAGAATGCCGGCTGTGCTGAGCAAAGCTCTTCAAACACCCTTTTTCTGAATTTGAACTGGCAAAGCACAAAGCACTGGCCTCTCTCACTCTCTGAGCAGGCAGTAGAGAGAGGGTGAGGAGGTACTTCTTCCTGGTGGTTTTTCTGTGCTCCTAGGAGACTGGCCATGCAGTCAGATGGAGCCAGCATCACTCGTGGACCTCATCTCCTGGGTCTCTGAGGTGTCTGGGGCAGGAAGGGGCCTCCTGCATGGCCAAACCCAGCCCATCATCACTGTAAGCAGTGCATTGTAAACACACTTTTTTTTTTTTTTGTCACAGTGACCAAATGACATTTGGCAGATGTTTAACCCAAAATTGTCAGAAGTTCTAAGCAAGCTGTGCTGTAGCTTTGCTCCTTTGCTCCATGGCACCTTCCTTCAGACTCCAGCCTCTTATCTTTAACTGTAACTGGTTTGAAGTCATATATTTAGATTTTAACCTTTTGTGATCATTCCATCCCTTGATTCAGTGGGTCCTTCTGTCAAGCAGCATCCCTCCAGCTTCTGTCCCCTTCACAGTGAGAGACTCTCTTGCTTTGCCTATCCTTGCCGGGAGATAGCTCTGTTTTACCTGTTGTGTTGTTGTGGGACAGGAGCTGTAACTGTCTTTATTTGCATAAGCCTGTGTAGAGTTCAGGTCTCTTGCTAAGTTTTAGATGTTCTTGTGGTGTAAAGTAGTATGTGGGAATGAATTTTGTGTATATGTAGTCTAAGAATCAGTTCAGTATTCCCTCTTATTTAGCTGCTCATTCACACTCAGTTCCTGAAGTCCTCTGCTATGCCTTTATGCAGAGAGTGGTTTCATTCCTAATGCAAAAGCTGTTCAGAAATAGGTTCAATTTTTCTGTCTAAATGGGGGAATGGTCCAGATCTATGTGAGAGATGAGATCCAAAACTTGTTGTTTGCTCCTATTTTAACAAAATATGTTGTGGCTTTTTTTTTTTTTTTTAAAAAACCAAAACAACAACATAA
>WBNH01005505.1:213529-315947 GCA_013401255.1 Urocolius indicus
TAACTGGGGGAATGGCCCAGATCTATGTGAGAGCTGAGATCCAAAACTTGTTGTTTGCTCCTATTTTAACAAAATATTTTGTCGCTTTTTTTTTTTTTTTTTCAAAAAAACCAAAACAACAACATAAACTCAACATCCAGAGAGGGTTCAAAATTTCTCCTGCTATGCCCTGGAACTCTTAAGTGCTTGAAATAGCCCCTTTAGAAATAAATGTTACAGTGCAGAGCCAGAGATGGTTCCGTCTGGTGGCTGGAACAGTGGGCACTGAGACATAAGAAGGTGGTTGGTCTTGTCAGGGCTGAATGTCCCTTGTGTAATGAGACAGCAGGATGTTGTGCCATACTTAACTCCTGTTTGAACCCTGTTCCTTCAGCTTGTGGGGCCTTTGGTGAGGCTTGCCAGGTTGCTGGAGTTTCTAAGTCAACATTTTGCTTGGGCAATGATAATGAGAACATCACATTTACTCTTCTGTTGACAGCTGCTCTGCTGATTTCCCTCTGCAAATGACTTTGGGTTTTGTAAGTGTAACTGGTGAAGAGCAGCGTGAGTGTGACAGAACAGCCTGTTACTGCAGTAAATGGAAAAGGCAAAATACGAACGTGCAGTCAAAAATCTCACCTCTTGTTCCGAGTGCTCAGCTTCAATCAGCCACATAATTTTTAGTTATTTATGCTTTTTCCTAGTGTGCATTTGTGTATTTTCTCCCCACTCCAGACTAGCTTCATTTTTGCAGTCATGTGCCTAAGAGCTTGCTGTTGTTGAGGGTGATAATGTGGAATTTGGTGAGTTACTAAAGGACACGATTTCAGCAGCTATGAGAGAAGAGCTCTCCAAAATGTAAAACTGTACAAGTATCTATATTCAGCAAGAGCATCTAGGAACTGCATTTTCCTGATGAACAGAAGTGCTGAAGGTATTGTAAAAAGCAAAGTATAATTGCAGGTTACTCTGCTTAGATGGTTTTCTTCAAGAGAGCTGAACTACACACACAAAAGCATGTTTAAAAATGAGGGATTTCAGCACAGTTTGAAGACTCTCGAAAATTCAGCCTTGCAGGAATGTTTTAGCTGTTTGTCCTGGTGCATTTCTGTCCTGCTGGTTGTATCGGGAGGGGAAATGATGTTTCATTGTGCATTTGTGAGTAGGGACCTTCAGTTTTAATCATAATATTAAGATGCAAAATACATTGATAAAATCATTCAGTTACATTATGAGCTGTTACTTCCTGTAACAGAAGACTGCAAAGGGATTTCAGTCCATGTGGGATTGTGATTTGATTTGTATACGTGTTGTCATAGATCTTCAATGCTGCATATAGTTTAACATATGACCAGCATAATGGTACTAGTAATGTTTCTCTTTAAAGTAAGTTAAGCAAATGCTGAGCTTTTAAGTATCCATGATAACTTCTCCTGTTGTTTACAAGGTACTCTCACTGTGGCTATTAAAGAACAGCATATGGTTTATTGATGTAACGTCAGCTTCTCAAAGTATTTCATGCTGTGCTTGGTCCAGAACTGATAGGTATCTGACACACATTCTGAAGCACTGAGGAAAATACATTCAGATGTCAAAAACAGTTCCCAGGTGAGAACCTCACAGCCAGAAAGAGTAAAAAATGCCCTCTGGCTTTCAACCATCAGTTACCTCCCCTGCCCCCGGGCTCTTCTTCTAAGATATATTCACTTTTATATTTAGCTTCCTCTGAAAGGAATTTCAAGCTTTTAATGCAGTTTGACATTTTATGCAAAATAATTTGCCCTTAATTAGAGGGTGTTCATGACGGGGAGTGAGTGAGCACTGTCTGTCATTCATAAAGTTTGGCAGCCTTTAAAATACTAGTGCTGGAGTAAATTTCAAACTGTGGCCTTAGTTTGTGTTGTTTCTTTTTCTAGGAACTCTGGCAGGTTTTGCTGTGATCTTTTACAGCGTTACATGCCTATTTACAGTCAACATCTTGTCTTCACAAGCAGCTTATGGCTACATACAAGAACAATATTTTGCAGTAACCTCTGACTGAAAGCAGGTGGAGAAGGAAGAGTGACAATTTGGATTTCCCACAACTAAATTCAGTATTGCTTATTTAAGACAGTTTTAAGCTGATTCTTGAGTCGTTGTGGTTGTGGATTACTTTTTTAATGTTTCTGTAAGAGCTTTTGCTTTCAAATTCTCAGCATAATTCTGCTTTTGCTTACCTAAAGCAGAGTTTTGTTCCTGAAACCCAGGAAGTTGTTGCAGTCTCAGACTAGCCTAAGACTGGAATCCATATCGACATGCATAATGGAAAATATCCCAGGGCTTTAATTACTGAGTTAAAAGATCTTCTTGCCGCCTTGTTATCCACTCTAATTAAAAAAGCAAGAAGTTGGGACAGCTGTATTTTATTTACATCAGTATTTAGGTGTCAAAGCCCTTATTTCATGTGATGAAGGACCTCTGTTATATAGCTGGTTTGAACACCTCAAACTAGACTTGCCCTTCACTTTTGGAAAGCCCTGCTCAAAATTAGTTCAAAGAGTTTTCATGCTTAGCATGTTTCTCTTTGGAGATCATGTTAGTATTATCTCTCATCAAATATTAATCTGGACATCGTTTGCCAATTGAAGCATGAGTAGGTTGCACAGATTTATTCAGCAAGCAGCAATTGCTGCCTAGACTCTGTGGTCTAGTTGTTAACAGCTGGCTGTTTGGGTTGTGGTTTTAAGTGGTGAGCCTATTTATAGGCAGCAGAACACATGCATGTCCTTGTCTGTGCTACTGCAGATCCTGGCTAATCTCTTCTCTTACAAAAGCCTAGTCTACTAGATAGCATAATGTGTGTTAAAATCAGCGTGGGAGATCTTTAGAGGTTTGGGGTTGTGGGGTTTTTTTTTCTGCTTTCCATCACTATCTTGAAGCCTTGGAGCAGAGTGATAGCACAGAGCCAGGCTGCTTGTCTGAAAACTGGGAGCAAATATTTCCCTTTTAGCTGGCCTCCTCCAGAATACAGAGGAAGCAACCTGTGGTGATGGTGTCTGACATCAAGAAGCATTCTTGTGGCCAGGGATCTGATTTTAAAGAAGGTATGCAATGTGTGTGCCCTGCACCCTATTCTTTACTCAGGGAGGGCAGAGTTAGATTTTTTTTTTTTGTTTGCTTCTTGAAAATTCAATGGCAGGCAAAGTGTCTGTGATGACAGGAGTCTGGGACCTGCCTCACTCCTACTCAAGGGCTGACAGAGAGGAGGGTGTTGGCTAACACCCAGCAGAGGAAAACTTATCTGTATCTGCACACTTGACACCACCAGTGAGATGGGGAGTATGCCCTAGTGCCTCGGAACACCCAAGGAGATTGTGGCACTCTGGCTATTTAGAGGCACTGCTCAAGTTGCTCTTAACATCAGCCACGCTTAAAATGCAAAGCTCTGTGATTCTGGTGTAGCACACAATGAAGTGCTCAATGCCAAAATTGAGAGCAAAGTTAAAGAGGAACATTGGTACAAGGCAATTTTGGATAATTTTTAAAACCTACTATTTAACATAAATGTTATTATATCAACGTTAATAACATTGATACTAGATGTCCGATATCTCTTAATAGAACATACTAATATATAGTATATTCATATTATATTTTAATACTATTAATGTTATTAATTGCTTTAGTGTCTCTACTATTTTAGGGACTATGAGATGTTATGGAGGAGAGTGGGGAACTGAATTTCTTCCCTCACACACACTTGCTTCTTCCAAGGTTTGCACACCTCTGGGCTGCTTTTCTCTCCTTTTGTCCAGGAAGGAATTCCCCTGATCACCCATGTCTTTCATCACTGCTCCCTTCTGACTCATGCTGTTACTTATTTCACATGTAGGAAGCGATATCTCCTGTTGCTCCTGGCCCTGGGAGCTGCTCTGTGTTTACAAGCGTGCTGTATTCCTCGTTCAGCACTTCCTGTGTTGCTCGTCACAGTATTTTCAGGGACTAGTGCAGCATTTTAGGAATCTCAAGCCAAAGGAAACATTTGTTGACCATAAATCTTACTGAATGGCAAGATTCTGGCCTCTGTATAAACTGTAAGGATTATCTTCTGATGCATGTCCTGCACTGGAACAAGCATGACTTCTCTTCCACCTGTGGACAAGAGGATGTTTTACCTGAAAAATGAAGTGTGGGCATCTGAGAGGGTGGAATCTATCTGGATCTTAGCCTGTCATGACTAGCATAAACACACAGCTGAGCATCACTCCAGATGTACCCATGAAGTCTTAGCTGAAAAAATTTTACTACAGGCTGGATGTTTTGCATTTAGAGAGCTTTTATTCTGTCTTGTGTCTGTTTTTTACAAGTTCTCTCTATTACTTGACCAACATTTACTAGATTAAAGCCACTGTGTGTAATTGCCTTGCCCTATATTGGTAAATCTTCAGGGACCGAGTTCTGACTGAAGAAAAACAGGAAGACTGAAAGTTCTTCAGTGCAGCCTTGAAGTCTCTGCCAATGCTGGAGGCAGGCTCTGAGGGATCTTTCTTTCATCCAAGTGATAGAGTTTGTAATTTGTGGTCCTGTAATAGCAGGTTATCTCTCTTATGTGTTCATCTCTACATGTATGAGAGATTCTGGTAGTGGGAGAGATGCTTTTGTTTGTGAACAAGGTACAAATTAGCTGGGTAATTAATAAATGGGCAAGTGTACTTTGCTTGTCCAACTCAAAATGACTTAATCCTCAAACACTTAAGGTGACTAACCAGACAAAAGTTGGCAATAATTCACCGTGTGCTTTGAAAAATATTACCCCTTACTTCACCGGGGTTGCTGAGGCATTTCTCGGGGCCTTTTTCCAGTCTTCCAGGTGAGCTGTGTGTATGAGACACACGTGAATGTGAAGCCTCTGCTCCAGTGTGCTGTCCAGGAACCACCTGCCCTTTGTGAAGAGTGGCTGGCTGTCTTTTCCCACAGGAAGACTCTGTGCAGTGGTAACATATTCAGTTTCTGAACAGAATTTGCATTTTGGTGGTATTTTGCTGAAGAGGTAGGAGCTGACATATAACAGACTCTTTAAGGAACTTGTCTTGAAAATGCTTTTTCCTTGAAATTGCATATTCAAGATATTCAAACTATTATCCAAGTCTTGCAGCAATTGGTGTTTGGCTGCAAGGCTGCTGTCTCCAGCCAAAGGATATTGCTGAGTAATGTGCCCTAATGGAGGGAAGGAGAGATGTTCTGTCTGGCTGTCCTCTTTGAGAAGAGTGCTGAAAGCTTCTGCAAGCACACAGGTGCTTTTGGAATGTCTAGAGAGGGAACAGTGCTCTGGTAAGAACACAAAGAAAAGCAGTGGTCTGCAGACACTGCTGTCCAGTTCAATCCAGTTATCTGGCCTTGGACTGGCTACTATCAGCAGGACCTGACCGAAGATGGAAACAAATTGTTACAGCAGTAGAATCACTTTTTTTTTTTTCCTGTTTGAAGTGTTGTTACTTCTGAGACTTGCCTTGCACGAATATCATGTAACTTAAGGAAAACAGTGGCAGTTCGTATTATTTGACATTAATGGATGTGTTTTTCTTTTAATTCCATCACAGCAATTATGTGTCTGGGGAAAAAGAACAGCTGCTGTTCTGTATTGTGCAGAATGTGGAACAACCTGCTTTGTCCCTTCCTTCTCGCCCAGTTCCTTGTCACACAAGTCCCTGCAATAAAGAGTTTGGAAATAGCTTCAATATGTGCCTGTGGAGCAGGAGAGAAGTTCTGCGAGGCACTGGGGCGAGCACAAGTACAGACTGGACTCGAGCTGGAATGAGCCCTTGAGTCTACCTAACTGCTTCCTACAGTGTGGTGCTTGAGTGAATATGAAAAGCCAAAGAGATGTGCATAAACTTTGTTGCAGTCACTTATCTGTTTATACCTCTCTTAAAGCTGCAGGTACTTTGGTAAAGTATTGTATACATCTGTCTGCATTTCATATTTAGACATACAGGCATAAATATTGAACACTAGCTCAAATATCAGTGAGTAGCCTCGACAACATCCCAAGGGTTCCTTTGCAGAGCCATAGTACAACACCTCCTGAGCATCACAGTGAAGATCCCACTAATACACCTGGGGTATATTCTGCACTGGCTGGCAAGCTGCTACTAGCAAAGGATACAAACAGACTTTTTTTGGTGCTTTCTGCTGGGCACTGTGCCAGTGCGATACAGATGATGGGAAGAACTGATCAGATACTTAACATCTCTCTGTAAATCCTCTTTGCTGTGTCACAAGAGCACCTCGTATAAATAAATAAAAGGGATGCAGTGAAGTCACACCAGTCACAAAAAAAACAAGCTGAAGCCTTACTCAGGCTGCCTGCCCTGCTGTGCTAGGTTTTCCAGGCCATGAGGCATATACTTGTGTCTGAGAAAGTATTTAACTTGTGTCCTGTGGACTTCTGAAGGGCTGGGGTGATTTCTGAAAGACCTGCTAAATGAAAATAAGAGGATCAAGACTCTTACTGTGGGGCTTTAATCTACGGGAGTCAGCACCTCTGTTAAAAATTGCTGAGGTAGGTCTGTAAATTGCAGAAGTTGACAGCTACGTGGCTGAAGTTTTCTCACTTATTGAAGACTTGAAGATGAAGGAATGCTGTAGCGTCTCTGGTGCTTCATGCCAAGACAGTTCTGCTTTCTCTGTCAAACTGACATCTGTGGGACTTTGGTTAGTGAAAGGAGGTCTGTTGGTAATTCATGTGTTTTGTCCTCAAAGCCCTGATGGAGTTCCTCCTGCTTGAATGTTGATGAAGTTGCCATCATTCAGTTTCTAATATTATGCCATTGCATTTATTAACTTCCCACAAGTGAGCAGGCTGCAGCTTTAGGGTTGTTTTGGTTTTTTGTGGTTTTTTTTTCCCTCTAGATGGATAGTTCTTTAGACTTTCTAGGTTCCAAGTAACAGTGCTGATGCACTGAGGATCTCCTGGTTGCTTGTGACACATCCCTCGGAGCTACAAGGATATGGCTGCTCTGTATTTACAGTTCTTCATAGAGAAATAGTAGTGAAAGCTAGTAAATCATAGGCTCTGCTGAGGTTTTCAGAAGCTCTTGGAAGCATAAGAAATGCCCAGATCCAGGCTATGAGATATGTTATCTGTATGTTTTTCCTCATCTTACCCCTTTTGAGTGCTCTTTGGAGTTCACTCACAACCTCTAACTCCAAAATGAAGGGCCTGTCTGCTGGGCCTTTTGTTATGGTAGGACTGCGAGCAGCAACTCAGCGGGAAATAACAGAATGCAGGTGTTCTTCAACAGGCTAAATCAAACCAAGGTGTACATAGGCAGATTCTTCCCAAAGAACGTGTGTTTGGGATCTTGAAAGCAGGAGATGAGGTGGGTTTGTTGCACAGTGCTTGTGAGAAGTGGACTTAGCAAAATGGGATTTGCAACTGCAGTGCTGAAAGCATGAGACACAGGCTACAGTCTTCTATGTTGTGGCTGTAAGAAAGCTCCCCAGTTCTCATGTGATCCTCCTTGGGGGAAAGAGGAGCCCTCGTAAGCCCTTGAAAGTGAGTTCTGTAGGGACTGCATGAGCAGCTTAGGTTGATATGACCATGAAAAAAGACTGTTTTCACTAGGAAGAAAAAAACCTGGAAACATGAGCAGTTTCAAAGAATCTGTCGCTTTCCTCAACTAAATGGATACCACCAGATATTCCAGATATGTTTTCTTGAAACTTGGGCCTATGGGAGTGAGGATAGTGAGGGGAAACTTGGCTTGCTTAGACAAAGATGCTGCCAGAGCAGGAACCTTGAAACTATTTGGTGCTTGCAGTTCCCTCTGCCAATTGAACTTGGGTGTGTTGTGTGAGGCTCTCTCCATGTAGGGCTGGTAACAAGTAACTTTGTTGTCAGTTGAGTGACCTCTTATGGGTTGGAATTTGGAAATCAATAGGGCTTTTTGTATTGTTTTACTCTGCTGTCCTTGAATCTCTTTTAGGAAGTCTGTATCGCTGATCTGTCTCTAGAGTAATCAGAGGACAAACAGGCTGTGAGTCTTGTGCATGTTTAAACAGCTAAATTAAATTGTGGGGAAGCTACACTCTCTCCTATAATGGGATAATGATCATGTTAAAATTTTATTGGTAGACTCATGCCTCCAGCCCCACGGGAGTCCTTAACAGAAAATAATTAGCTGCAAGAGCACAGTCCGGCACGCAGCGTGACCTGGGGCAGGGGAGAAAACACCTGCAGCACTCAAATCAGAGCCTCCCCTCCCATGTTGCTGAAACAGGCAATTCAACATGATGAAATCAAGTAGGGATAGGTCTTGCTGAGGAGAAAACACAGATGAGGGAATGTTTCCAGAGCAGAAGCAAGCACCTAAATGTCTTTCAAACGTGTGTAAATTTCAAATGAAAATGAGAAACCATCCCGAATTGAATTTCAGTTATCAGAAGATATAAATTAGAGTTGAAACTTCAGGTTGAAACGTTCATTTTGACTACCTGGTTTAAACTTTTAAGTTCTATGAGTGTTCCTAGTGTTTTGATAGTGTCAAAACCACTTTGTAGCAACGGGTCCCAGCAGATTACAATAATATCTAGCAATACTGAATCTGTTGAAGCAAAGCTTTGCGGCAGCAAGGATGTGATTTGAAAACCGTTCTTTCAGGAGTCTGAGGGTGTGGAGGAAGAAGCGGGTTGTTGTTTCCTGGTGGCAAAGGGCAGCCAGGTAACTTCATATCTGCGGTAAGCTGGGAGGGGAGGAGAGGGCAGTTCTGCCTTTGGTTCTTTGCGAGGCTTTGACTTGCAGCGGCAGCAGAAGTGCAGGGCAGCAAAGTCCTGCAGCTTCAAAGGAGAAATTAATCTCGGCGTGCGGTCTGTGTGAGCTGAAACTGTCCCGGGCTTGCCTCCACGCCTTCCACCGCAGCATCTTTCCCTCGCAAGCCCTTTCCGTGCTCTTCTGTGCTCTGTATCGCTTCCCTCCTTTCCAGCCCCCTGCCTGGTCTCCCTCACCCACGACGTTCACCGTCGTCGGGGATTGGATTCGGCTCGGAGGAGCTTTCCCTTTCTCCGCCGTGGTTTTGGGAGGGGGGGTTAAGGGCGCCGCTTCCTCCTCGCCCCTCCGTGAGGCCGTTGCGGGCTGGCGAGCGCCAGGAGGCGCGCTGGTGCCGCCGCCCGCCTCGCCCGGAGCCTGGGGGCGTCGTGGGGCGCGCGTGTGCGGCCCGGCGGAGCTCACGGGGGCCGGGCAGCGGGAGCTACGCGCCTCGCCGCGCCGCGGGGACTCGCTCGCTCACGCTCCTTCCAGCTCGAGGTAACCTCGCTTTCGCCTTTACATCACTTTTTAATGGGGTTTTAAAGCAACGTTTTGAACTTTGAATGCCGCCGGCGCAGCACGTAGGAGCCACTCCTCAACGTGGTGCTGCCCGGCGCCCCGAGAGGAGTGCGGGGGGGCTCCCGGAGGAGCTGCCGCGTGTCGTTGGGGTCACAGAGTACAGGAGAGGGGCAAAGCGAGTGCGTTGAGTAACGCAGCTTTTGGTGTGGGACGGGAGGGGATTGCTTGATACCGACGCTTGGGCAGCGGGGGCGTTACCTGCTGGTGCAGCTGAAACGCTCGAGAGGCCGGCTCTCTCAATAGGAGAAAGAAGGACCTGGAGGATAACTGCCAAGTTGCCATCTATCCAAGTTACGAAGCGCCGCTGAAACACAAGACCGGAGTGCCCTTCAAGAAGTCATCTCAAACGTCACAGGCAGGATCTCTACTTAAAATCTCTTGACAGATGAATTTCTAACTTAAAACCCTCCAATGAGAAGGATACCATGACACCCCCTAAGTAGCCGAGCCGACTGTTTAATTATATCTACAGTTAGAAAGACTTTCCTCTTAATATTTAACTAAATCCTCATCACTGTTTATGTAGCACCCTGAATGCAGTTTCCAAAGGGTCACGTCAAGTCCTTCTAAAAAACCCCAACCTTTTACAGCTTGGAAGTCTATTAGCATCTCTCATCACTTCTTTCTTTGACTAAGCAAACAATTGTTTTAACTTTTCATTAAGGTTTTCTGAAGCCTTTCAGTCTTGCTGCCCCTTTCGGTATTCCTTCTAATTTAGCTACGCGTTTCACAATTTGCTGCACTAAAGTGGATGCAAGTACCACGTAGTTGCCAGCATGACATGTAGTGATTATATCTGCTCTGAACGCCTGCAGCATGCACTTAGGAAATCATAGGGAGCATTCCTACATTTATTATAGTGTAGGGTTTTTTTCAGGCTGGCATCCTTACAGCAACATTTTATATTGGAGGAAAAGAGCAGCTGAGCTTTTATCCTTAGATTAAAGCCTCTTCCTCAATCACCTTATTTCAAGTAAGTACCTAACAAAATTAAAGTGGATCTATGTCCCTCGTGCCACAAAGTGTTGCTTAGGGCTTGAACAAGGCTGTCTGTTCAGTTTGTCTCTAGCATGTTGAAAAGGAAATATTTTCTTTTTCTCTGCCGTTGATGTAAGTTTCAACAAGGTTTCTCGTAGCAAAGGTTACAACAACACATACCTTTTATTGCTGCTTTCTTTGGAAGCCATGTAAACAATGTCAGACTCAATGGGAATGCTCCAGCTTCTTCTAGTTCTCCACTGTCCAGGCTGAGCTTTGAAAATGCTCCTTACAGATCGTTCACTTGATGGGATTGTTCATGTCTCTTTTGAAACAAACGTCCCTATGCTGTGAGGGGAAGTAAGTTCCCTTACTCAGGGTGGGCAGAAATCATGTTGGTGTGTCTGCCTTGCCTTGCGCAGGGTCAGCAGCAGGGATGCTAATTGGATTGTAATTGGACTTCAGGGTGTTTAGACGAGTCACTCCTGCTCTTTTGGATCAGAACAACTGATCCATGTAAATCTGTTATGCAGCAGTGCTGAGAAGGGGAGGCTGACAGCTACAAATGATAGCCTGTCAGTTCCTCTTGCTCGTAGCTGCCCTGCAGCACTTTGACTCTGTGGGAAGGTGGACTTCATTTGCTAGTTGCTCCCTTCAGCCCAGGCAGAGCCCCTCAGTCCCTGGGGAGCTCTTAAGGATATGCAATATGGAAGGACGTAGGCAGCAGACTGTTGCTGAAGTCATAGGAGATGGGAGGATGGTAAGCAGCACGACCTACAACTCTGAAGCTGAGTTAAATGTTTCACGGGACAAGTGAAAATGTGCTTTCTGGTCTGTGCTGTCTTGGATTACTGGTATTTTTTCCCTAGTTCTATGGCCATGAGAGCATTACAGCAGATGCAGTATGAAGCAACATGCACAATTGACCCTGCGTTCTTTCCCCATGCACTTAAGCAATCACACAGGAACATGCACATATATACCATGATTGTACTTCAGCTGTGGGTCTTCTGCTGGCATTTTTATGCTGCCTTGGCCACCTCTGCCATCTCTGTTGTGGTCTGCAGAGCAGGACGACAGAATGGCAGCCACAGGTCTTGCCAAGAGGGTCCACACAGCATCTCTGCTGTGCACTTGGAGAACCAAAGATCCTCTTTGGACTGCTGCCTATTCATATACAGAATTAAGATACTTTCTCTAAAGTAGATTTAATGTGTCTCTATATATCTTGCAGGAGATTTTGTTTAGCTTGTCCTCTTGTCACCTGTGTTGGTTTGGAGCATCCCAGTCCTTTTGGAGGACAGTTTCTTTTTTTTAACTGTCAGCATATTGCTGTGTAACCCACTAGGGACAACAGCATCTATTTGCAGCTTAAACATGTCTTCTGTCTGTAGACATTCAGAGGAGCAACACATCCACCTGTTACCTTCTCACAGCATAACCGCTTGTACTTTGTGCTTTAGTCTGGGGTTTAGTAATTTATTTTAGCAAATGCAGGTGTTGCAATGGGAAAATGCCTTATTATTGCCCTGGGATTTTATTCAGCTGCTGCGGTTGGAGATTTTTTTTTCTGCTTTATCTTAAGGAAAAAAGGCTGAAACTTGCACTGTAATGGTACCACTTCAGAGCAACAGCGCTGTGCAGCGGAAAGGTTGGGAGGAAGGGACAAAAATAAATGGGTGCTTCAAATGCAGTTAGTGTAAACTCATAATTTCCAGTTAAAAGATTATTTCTTTGCTCCTTTTCCTTTCTCCACTTCTGAAATAAGGGCAGATTTACTAATGGCTCATTGTATACTTAACCCTGTGAAACACTGTCTTGCTATGGGGCTCCTTACAGAGGGTGGACATTTGTATCTTGAGCTGAATGCCTTTCAGCACTGTAGTTGTATGACCCTTTGCTCTTCTGCCCCTAAAGGTGAGCCTGAAGGGAGTCTCATCATCCATCAAATTAGTGTTTCAGCTTTAGGGTTGGTGTGCTTCAGTTCTGCAGCCAATGCAGTTGAACATATTGAACTTGCTCCTGGAAGCATGAATGGGTTCAATGATATTTCCAATTAGGGACACTTTAGAATTAAACCAGAAGTAATGTTTTTTACTGATACTTCTTTTTCCCATTTGCTAAAAGCTTAGTAATGTTAGCAATTTCTAAGTCTTTTGATGGAAGCTTTAAATACAGTATGCAACTACTTGCTTTAAAGAATGGTTTTGCTATGTCTTTTTTTTGCTATTCCTATACGAGACCACAGACAGCAGAGAGGGTATCAGCAGAGCTTCCATATTTAGTGTTGAGCATTTCTGAAGAAAAAAAATGTGTTTTGTCTGCCCTCCAGTTTTCTTGGTAGCTCTCTAAAACATGTACTCTAAAATTCAGTTTGATAAATTCACGGAAGTCTGGAATCCACATTGGGCATGAGACTTTGTATATCTATTAAGCCAAGCAATTCTATAAAATATAGGGTTGACATTATTAATACAGAGTGAAAAGAGCAATCAAATATCTTTTGATTTGTTTCATAGGAAACTCTCAACCTTAATTCACAGCTTCTTGGTGTATATAAGCAACAGCTTGTAACAATTTCAAAATAATTGAATGAACTCTGTGTGGCATGTTCCCTGGAGGGGAACACCCTTCAGCGTGCAAAGGTGCAACGTTGCCCTCTAATCTGTCTGCAAGAATGGATGAACCACCTCACAGAATAAAGGCAATGCCTGACACAATCCTCTAGTTCGAGACAACAGTGAAAACCAAATTTAATGTTTGCTTTTTTCGCCAAAATAAGCATCTGAAGTACAGAGCTGCTTAGTAAATGAGAGGCTGAAAGATGTCTGTTGGAGAGAAGTCGTTTGACGGTGTTCACTAGCAGTTTTGAGAGAAAGATTCTGGGGTTGCTGTAACGATGAGTGATTGTGTGTTGTAGTCGTGTGTGCTCAGCTTATGATTTTTGCACACAAATAGGGACAGTGCATGAAATGTATCTATTGTTATTTATTTATTAAAAGGTGATGTCTAATTACCAGACTTAATGACTTTGCTTCCATTGAAAACAACAGTAAGGCTTCCAATGTATTGCCTTTTCTCTCTTTTTTTTTTTTTTAGTACTCATCACAATATTTCCTGGCATTCATCAACACTTCTAAATTACTAGGAAGAATGCGATTAATCATTCACTTCCTTATGCTTCCTACTAGACATACACAGATAATTGCAGGCAATTTAAAGTAAGCCATTTCAGATTTTCAAAACATGCTGTAGCTAGTGGAAATTTGAGGTAAGCACCAGTTTAAACAATCTATCAACAGATTACAGTACAAAAGGTAACTCGGTGTCTGACTGTAACTGAGGATCTGATGACTAACAGTGGATGAGTTGTCTTTGAGGAAAGATTTCTCTGTCAGTAAAAATCCAGGGAAGGAGTTTATGGAATTCATTTTGAGTCCAGCCCAAATGAGTCTTGGAGCAACTTGAGAAACCAGAGTTCAAATGTCAGAAGCCCCAGATTCTGAGCCAAACCTCGAGAGCTGACAGTCTCATGCTTGCATTGGGATTTATTCGGGTTTGCTGGATTAAATCAAAATTCATATACATAAAAGTTCTATACAGGCCAAAAAGGAACAGTAAACCAAACAGACGAGTTCAGACTACAAAGATCAGTGTTTTCGTCTTTATCCTGCAAATATGGAACATTTGGAAAGCATCATGTAAACTGAACCTCTGCCAAGTTTTTTGAAGTAGTTACCATCTAATTTGTCTACATCATATTTACTTGGTAAAAATGCATATTGCTCTGATTTTGGAAGTGAGAGCTTATCCATGAAACTGCAACCTATAGGGACAGAAAATATCTCCTCAAACAGTTTGTCAGTGGAAGTTTAAATCGGCTCCTGTGCCTACCCACCCCTCCCCACCCCCATGCTACTTAACAAACTCGCACGGCCACTGGAATGAAAGCATCCCCACCAGTCAGAGACTAGCAGCCAAATGTGTTGAATGTGCTGCCCCAGGAGGAGAGGAGGGAACACTGGCCAAGGTCTGAGTGCAAATACATAGCCTGATTTCCTCTGAAAGAATGAAATGACACTTTCATGTCCTCAAGAGACAGTAACAGCTTTCTATTTTCCCTCTGCAGCCTCTTTTTCTTGCAAACTCTTCTTGCATAGTACAGTGCAAGAGCAGCATCATGCTTCAGCCTCCAACAGTCACACCTGTAGCTGTAGGAAATATGAGCTTTATTGAGATACTACTTAGATGAAAAATAATAATAAAAGCTCACTAGGTTGAAAGAGGCAACTTGGAACATTGTCATGTAAGCATAATGGTCATTGTTATCAATAGTTATCTCACCAGTTTTCACATGCTAATCAACTACCATGTTTCACCCTAGATTCTGGGTTATAAGAAACCTGTGCTAAAATGAACATGAATTTGCCTTGGCAAAGGCTTCCAGCTGAAGGATTGGAAGCCACAAAGGGGTTTTTTTAGTTGGAGATGAGCTTTTTTTTTTTCCTCCCCTCCCTTCCTCTGAAGGAGAGAAAACAAGTTCTGGAAGCCTTGTTGCTGGTTTGAAACATCAATAGTAAGAAATTTCCTCAGTGTTTTTGCCCTAAACACATTTTTTTGAGACACTACAGTTTAAGTGAAGGGATATAGTTGCTGAATAGTTAAGACCTATTTTCTCAGTTAAATGTAGCAAAAACAGTTGGCCTTGACACATACAGACAAACTATACCAACAGCTTTTTTTTATCTGACTAGTCCCTCCTTTTTATGAATGTTTGATTATACAATGTCATTAAGTCTTGGAGGTGTAAAACCTGCTGTGTTAGTGGAAGTAGAAGCAGCCAGATGAGGGGGAGTGTCTGTCCTCTCCTTGCTGCTGACCGATGTGGGAATTATCTGAGCCTGCTTCAGGCAATGGTGCATAGACTCAGCTTGTGGAAGGGACTTGGCCAAAGATAGTCTCACACCTGCACTGGGAAGGGCAACTGTGGAGGCTTGCCAGGAGAGCGACAGGATATACAAGTTCCTTCTTTAGTTTTGTTATAGCCCAAGTACATACTTAAGCTGCACCTTCCAGAGATAGATCTTGTACCTGGGTAATAAAGGAAGCATTTGAAGTCCTGCAGCGGTCCTTCGAAGCAGATCTAAGTGAATCTCCATATGAGGGAATTCTGAGGAACTGGGTCCCATGGGCTTTTAAAAAGGGAAAGGGGCTAAAAAACAAGAAAAAAGGGAATGTTATTGCTTTGTTGGCTGTGATTCCTGTCCATGGAGGTATGGCTGTTGCAGGAGAGCTGCCTATCAGAGTGAGCTCGTAATCTGTTTGTAGTGGCAAATTCCAATTTTGGCTTATTGCAATATCTCAGTGTGGGTTCATTATAGAGTTTGGGATGGGGGGGGACAGGAAGACAGGAATGAAAGCCTTTCTCAGCAAACCTAATTCAAAGGGAAGTGGAGTGAGGTTCAGTACCTTTTCTTCTTTCTGACACTTGAGCTGCCGAAAGCACCGCACCTTTATCACACAGACAGTACAGTCTGTGGAAGGTCCTGTCACAGCAATTGTGTGAGGCAGCCTATTGTTGGGTACACTTTGGGTTTATAAACGTTACCAAGATGTTTCAGCATTACTTATTTTCAGATCACTCTGATATTGATGCATTCCCTTGCATGTTCTCTGTGACCTATTTTTGCTGAGTTTCACATCTGCTTTAGCAGCACTCTGACAATCAGAAAACGGAGCTGTTTACTGAGCTCACATCTGCTGCTAATATCAATGCAACTAGCCAGAAATGACTGTTTTCTTGGTTAGCTCATCCAGTTGAATGAACCTCTCCACAGGGTTTGTTACAAGTTTCTTTCAACTGGAATGCTATCAAAAGTTCCCACATCTGTGAAATTCTCGTACTTCAGCCTTCCTAGAAACCCAGAAACATATGCACCCTCGCTAATTCCAGTAACTGTCTTATATTTCCCATGGCTTAACTATATCAGCTTTCCACAGATAGTGAAAACATGATAGCCTGTTACAAAGGGGACAAGATTCCTCCTGTCATTAGGTAATACTAGTGCTACTGATAGCTTTGCACTTTAAGGAAGTGAGCCTCCTAGTGTAGGTTAAGGACATCGTTACCTAGCATTTCATGTTGTAGTGTTTTATTATGATAACTGAATTACCTTATTTTTCACCTTTTTTATACAGACGAGGTTTGAACGAGTGGGAACGTGAATTGATTGTGTAGTAATATACTTCTCCTTGCATCCCTTTCAGTGTTCTCTGTGGCTGGCTTGCTCATGGTGCATCATTTCTTAGTTAGGCTGCACCCTTTAAGGATGAGTTCCTACCTGCACTGTCATCTGAGCGTTTCTGGGCAGATTGGTACTCTTGCACTTTATTACTCTATGGATTAAATGGCTCCTGGAATGCTTTTTTCCTACTGATCAGAGAGATTATTGGACCATTGTGGTTTAAGTGGAAGAAGTTACAGCTGTGTGAAGTCTAGATTCACTTTGTTTTGTTTTGCACTTAGGTATTGTTTAATAGCACAATATTGGAGGTAGTCTGTGTGTGCTTCTGCAAGTGATTGGAGGTTCCAGGGCCCATGAAGTGATTGCCTTGGGGGGACACTGCTTCAGTTCCAGCTATATGGACCCATACCTGGAGACTGCCCTTCTTGATTTTGAAATGTTGTTCAGAGGTGTTATTGATCATCTCTCAGCTGCTCACATTTTTTAATAATTGTATTACCTCAGCCCCATCTTGGACCTCAGAAATCTTTCAAGCCTTTCTATATCCTTGTGGGGCATATGCTGCAGTTTAACTGTGATCTGAATTACAGCTGTGGAAACAAAGGCACAAAGAAAGGTTATAAAAGATTTGCTGGAGTCATTTCAGTGCATCAGAGACAAAATTAGGCAGAAAGATTTCTGACTCCCACCTGTGTGCTACTCTTCCAGCAAATTTCATGTTTCATTCAATTTGGGAACTTCTGCTGTCACTGTATCTCACAGGTAGCTTTCATTTCTCTTCAGTTTTGAAGATTGGTCCCTCTTCCCCCTCCCTTGGTGTGTTTCCAGTTAATGAAGCATATCTTGAAATTTCTTTGGTTCACTGTGAGGCTTATGGTGGTGACTCTAAAGTATTTTCAGATCCCTACCTGATAATTCTTAGAAAATGATAGAAAAAGTACTGACCAGCCTTTGCCCTTATTTTGTCAGCTACAGCCAACAGGAGATACCACATATGATTTGCTTGGGCTCTTCTTAGATGGGCTCAAATATTTAATTGCTACTGTGCTTTTCAGTTCACATCCAGATCACCAGTGCTGTGTGGTAGCTTAAACCTTCACTGTAGTAGATAATTACGCTTGTAATGCCCCATTTGTTTGTACAGTGACAGCAAGGGGAGACACCAACAAAGTGGGTTGCCATCGTAGGAAGTGTCATTCTAATAACCCTGTAATCTTACCAGAGTGCTCGTTAACCAGCTTCTAAATTTGAGATGGTTAAATTTGTCCAACACAAATCCCACCTGAGTTTAAGGCCAAACATAACAGTGGTAGAGCAAATGGATTGTGAAGAGTGCGAAGTAGGCACTGGTGTCTTATGTTATCATTACATGAGTGCTGCCTTATTGAGAGGCAAGAAGAACTAGAATTAATTCAGTCAAGATAGCTGTTTGTGGAGGTCATAGTGTGATGTGGGCATAGCTTTCTGACCCATAACTTCCTTGCCGACACGTTACTGCTCCTCCATGTGCAAGTCTCCTCTAGGCTTTCTGCACCAAACCTCATCTTCCTCTCTGGGAACTCTTTCAAGCTGTAGAAGTGGCTGGTATTCATCAAGGTAGCTCTCTGCCTCCTACCAAGGTAAAATGGAAACTCTTAGCACCCTTCCATACAGAGAGTAAAGTTTCTTTCATGGTTTTGCTGCTGTATCACTTTCTGGCTGCAGTAGGGCCAGCGTATTGATTGGAAAGCTGACACCTGTGGACTCAACCTGTATATGCTCATTGGGTCCCTCGGTTGTTGCTGGAGGGTTCTGTGGAGCAGTACAGGAAGAAGAAATGCCACAATTCAGCAAACATCTTCTTGGTGGTGAAGTTCACCCAGTTGCAGAACAGCTGAGGTGAGAAGAGAAATAATTGTCACCCACTGCTCAAAGCAAGGACACCTCACCTTGTCCAGGTACCTTCTGCATATCTTCAAGGATGGAGACTCACACCCTCTCTGGGCAACCTGTACTGGTGGCCAGTCACGCTTACAGGAAAAGCTTTCTCTTAAATGGACATGTAAATGAGGTTCCATGTTTTTTTTCACTTTGTGCCCACTGCAGTTGGAGAGGAAGAGGCAGCTGCATAGGTGGATTTCAGCAAAGTTGAGAGAAAGGAAACGAAGCATTAGACTGCAATGAAACAGGGAACTAAGGAGCAAAAATGCCTAATTTCTGTGACATGGTACAAATCAGCAGATTCTACAGACTGGAAGAGGGGAATCCTTCCAGCCCCAACTGAGATAGATGAGGTAGTTCACACCTTTCCAGAACTGCAATTGCAGACAGCCTGAAAAATGTTGGAGAACAAGCTATGTCAGCATATGCTCCATGTGTGTTCCTGACTTCATCTGTACGTGTGAGAGCAAGAAAATGCTCTGATTTTTCAGAGGCGTGATGGGTTTCTCCAGCACAATTCCACAGGAAAGCTTTACAGCCACAGAACATATAAAGTCTGGAACATGGATAAACTGGTTAGGATAAAGTAGAAACCAGCAAAACCCTCTGCCAAACTATGAATTGAAATGAATAGAGGTTCAAAAAAAGTTCATTCAGTACGCCTGGCTCCTCGTTTCCATCATTTAGGAATAATTACATTTTTGTCACTAACATTGTTTTTAAATGTCAATAGAAACCAGACAAGTAGATTTGTAAACTGAGCCCTGTCATATTGAATGTATTAGGTTTTCCAATAACAGTCTCTTTTAAGTAAGGGTGAGGAAGCACTAAAAGCTCAGCAACTCTCAAGTGTGAGGAAGCTATTGAAATAGCTCGTTAGGCTTTATGACAAGCAGGCTGAAATATGATAGGCCTGGAGCTTTGTGAAGAAGCCGGCGAGCTGTGGTTGAAGAGAGGACAGTACTCAAGAGTTTGAAGGCCAGATGATTTGTGCAAAGGGGATGTTGGAAGGTTCAAAGTAAAATAAACAAATGGGGCTACACGCAGGGACAGTGTTAAGCTGAGACCAAAATGCTTCCTTAGATTGGTTTCTAAACATAAGTTAGTCTAACCAAAGAAGGCATTTTCTTTCAGTTAGTGTTTCTTCTTTTCCATACTTGGGCCAAGGAGCCGTTTGCTGTTACCTAATTCACCACACTTGTTCTGACCCAAATTTCCCTTAGCCTTTTGCCTAGTGAGACTGTGGTCTTCCTGCTAATACAGAACAGCCTGTGATTCTCTTCTTGCAGCCTTAGATGGGGTTTAACTCTGTCCTGCTCTCGTGGTTCTCTTCTTATCTCTCTGCTTTGGTGTTCTGCTCAAATACGCCTTCTGCACACCTGTCAGTCATTTTCTATTAAAAATCAGAAGATTTTTTTATTCTGATGTTTTCTATTAGACCAGCTTGGGCACATGGGAAATGTAAGCTAGCTTCTGGCAGCACAGATCCTACTAACAAAACAGACATTTTCCCTTTTCTTAGATAAACCACCATGGCTTGAGCAACATGAGAAAGAAATGAATACAAAACCATTCATAGCATTTATAGCTTTGAATGCAAATTTGAAGATGTGAGCTGAGTGTTACCAGATGCAGTGATAAGTGACTATTGCTGACTACCTTGAGCTATGAGGTGTGTACCTCATCCCATTGACATCAGCAGGGGATTGAGAGCTCCCCAGGAATTTTCCTTTAAAGCCCTTTTTCTTCAGTGGGGGTACATTGTAAAGAAAATGTAATTCCACAGGAACAACTTGGACTTGTGTTAATCACTACATTTCAGTTGCTGGGTTTTCATTGGATACAATTCATAGCCTGTCAAAATGCATCAGTTTAAGCTATCTATTACTTAAAAACTAGGTTCTAGAGGCTCTGAGCACAGGTATCATCAGAAGAGTATGTCAGCTCATGAAAGAGTCCCTCAAAAAGTAGATCAGGAAGCTGTTAGAGCTAAGCAGTTCTTATAGCTGTTGACGGCTAGCTAGAGAATATTACATTATGCTAACTCAATTTTTCCCAAAGGATAGGAATTTTTTACTCTTATTTCCTGTTTTACAGATATGACAGATCTGGGATATGTAAAACAGAAGATAATAGGGAAGCAGGAACATTTTAAAGAACGGTGGTTTGAAATCCTAGCTTTCTAATACCTTCTTGAATTATATACATGTGTTCTGTGCTTTACATAGCATAGCTGCCTGCAAAAAAAAACATCCTTCCTGTTAAGGCTGGAAATTACCAGTGTTTGTAACTGAACTTTCCAGACATCCCCTGTCAACGTCAGATTACTTTCCCTAATCCCTGCTGCACCTTAAGCCTCTCACCAGATGTTTGTCAAAAAGGTTAGTCCCATCTCCCTCTGCAAGCACCACCTCTCTGAGTCCCTGCAGACATTCTTCCTGCAATCCTGTGGTCCATGAGCAGTTCAGAGTAGGCCAACTCATTCCAGTCCTACCAAGATATTCCTGTCTGAGTCAGGGAGGACACAGAGCCTTTGTGTAACCCTGCTATCAAGGAGAAATGTCACCATCTATGAACAATACCAAGTGGCAGTCAACAGATCTTCGTGCAGGAAACTTAGAATTCTAAGATGGGAAAGAAGCTCTGTATCCAGCATGTGTGGAAACTGGTCTGATCTGCCTGCTTTGTTACACCAGATAAAGCCCAGTTTGAAGAAGGAAAGGAATTCCATCATTAAAAAAACAGAACAAAACTAAGTGGTAACATGCTCTAAGCTAAAATACAGACAACCTGACAGATACTTGCTATGTAAACCTTCATTTCTTTGAAGTCTCATACTTTGGGGGAATCACCCTGCCCAGCAAGGCATGGCCACACCACAAAAGAGAGACAGGTTGATTTGCTTTGTATTTATATAAACTGCATCTCTTTGGATGACGTCATCTTCCTTAGTGCATTAGCTAGAACCTTGTTGTGCTGCTTTATATATGCTAATGATCAATTGAAACTCTCAACTTCATAAACCAGCATTGCTGAACTTGAGAAGCATCCTCTTGTCCCATCTCATCACTCAGAAATTCATATTCTGCTCCTGACCTACTCCCTGACTTTCCTGTAACTCCAGTTCTGTTATGGTAAGTTGAAGAAGTCTAAGAAGATCTAGAACCATCTTTATTTTTTCCCATATGATATATTTTCTTGGACTTCTCTGAGTATTGTATACTGGAGAGATAAAGTAATCTCAAGAAGAGCATCTTATTTGCTGATTGCATTGTAGTCATCATATACCCCTCACAAAGTGTATGGTTCCTCATCTTAATAGAACATAATATAATATTCTCCTGGAACAGAGGTTCAAGTCAGGGAAATCTTGGCAGCATCCAATGTGTCTAGCAGATGCCAAGTGGAATGTTCTGTAATAAATCATCTCTAGCTAAGTCTTTGCTAATATAGCAAGTAAAAATATATGAATATGTTATTTGAGCAAATGCAGACTGTCAGAACCTAATTCTGGCTTTCTAGCCTCTAAAAAGGCAGGTGGTACCTGTTAGTGCTGAAGTGAATGGTTTGAGAAGGAAGGAGCTTAAACCGAAAGTTTTGGGGTTTTTCTAGATCACTCAGCTGCAGGCATATTTCTTTCTCATTTCATCACCACTTGTTTGTAGGGAGCAGGAGGTTTTGAAAAACTGAGAAAGCAACTTGTAGTTATGTAGAAGTTTCCCAAGCTCCATGTAGGGTAGAATTTGCAGCCTTAAAGACGTAAATAAAAAGTGACCATTTCCAGGAGATAATGTGGTTTAGATTAATCAATGTTGCTGTGCATGTTAAAATCAATGACTTGGAGGAAATTAAAAATGGAACTGTTTATAGTGGCTAAATACAGTATAAATACAGCACTGATCCCCAAAACTTGGAAGAGTATTTATCTCAGCAGGATTTAAGTGAGTTCACTGATTTTCCTTAAAGGAAACAAAACTAGTGTTCTGGCCTTTTTATAATCTCTTTCAAGATGAAATTTGTTCTTCATAAAAAGAAAGAAAATGAATTGACACAGTTGATAGTAAAGATTGAAGTATCTTTCAACATTTGCTGGGTGGCAATTTGTTTATATTTCACTGATGAATTTTTAGGCTAAATGATTTTTGTGTCCAGTTTCTCTGTTTAGGGATACTCACCAGTGAAAAACGGATTGGAAAGGATTTAAGAAAGACTGGAGACATGAGGGTATGGTGGGGAGGTAGGTGAGAGAGAAAATTAAGTGAACTTTAAGGTCAGTGTCATAAGGATACCAACCTAACCTGATTATTGCCTGCCCTCTGGAGAGGGAGAAATCTTACACAACTGCATTAAAGCTGAGAAAAACGAGAAGCTGAAAAGAAGAGGAAATTGTATTACTCTGAGGTAGATTAAGTTATACAGTTAGCAAATGATGGTCACTTAGGTTCCTTTAACAACAACAACAAAAAAGCCATGTTGAAGTCATGTAACTGAACAAGAAAAGGCAACTATAAACACCGTGCACTATATCCAAGAAAGTGAGGTGGAATATTACTTAATATACATCTGGTTTCTCTTTCGTAGGAAACTAAAGGCTCTCCACTAAGAGAAATGAATTACCTACAGGTTTGGAAAGATCCGTTCTGTATCCTAATAATTACTCACTAATCTTTTTGTGTTTATGGCATATGTTGAGTGCCTCACTGACTGTTTTCACTGACTCTGCAGCTTCACTTTCTCAATCACCCAAAATTATCTCTGGGCTGACGTGCAGTTCAGTAAAGAGAAATTCTTAGGGAATTGAAGAGCAAGTCTCTCTGCAATGCTTTATATCCTGTATCATCCACCTGGGACACAGGGCTGTGTCACCTGGGGAAGGAGAGCACCAGGGGCTGACAGTGCTTTCATGCAAAGTCTGAGTCTGTCTTGCTGCCTTGTGGCCTGAGGCTTAGCCTATCTCTTCTGTGCTGTTGGATGTTTTCTTTTGGAGGATGGCTGTTAATGATGCTGAGCCAGGGCTGGAAAATGGAGAGTAAGGAGACTTCACCTGATCTTTGTTATGCTGGCCAAATATGAAGGGACCTTGCTCTTTGACTTAGATTTTACTATGGTAAATGAGTGCTGTTTTTTCCCTTGGGTAGCTCAGCTTTATGTAGAGCCTCAGTCCTTTTGCTTTATTGAGACAGCACAATACGTTGTTCGATGGTTTCATGGTGAAGTGCTGTCATGGTTTAACCTTGACCAGCAACTAAGTGCCACGCAGCCACTTGCTCCCTCCCTCCCTGCACCTTGTGAAATGGGGAGAACTGAAACCAAGTAAAACTTGTGGCTTGAGGTAAGAACAGTTTAATAACTGAAATAAAAAAAACCCAATTCTATAATAAAATACTGAAAAGGAAGATAAGTGTGTGAAATAACACTCAAGAAAGACGGGTGATGCACAATGCAGTTGCTCACCACCAGCTGACCAATACTGAAGCAGTGATCTGACCCTATGCACCAAGTCCTCCCAGTTTATATACTGAGCATGATGTCATATGGTCTGGAATATCCTTTTGGCTATTTGGGGTCAGCTGGCCATGCTTCCTCCCAGCTTCTTGCTGGCAGAGTATGACATACTAAAATAATCCTTCACTTAGGAGTACAGCTTAGCAACAATGAAAACATCAGTGTGTTATCAACACTTCTCACATTAAATCTAAACCACGGTGCTATACAAGCTACTAGGGAGAAAATTATCTCTGTGCTGGCTGAAACCATTGCTCACACTGAAAATATTTCTAGGGTTGCACAGCATGGAAGAAGTACAAAATTAAAGTCCTTCAGTGTTAAAGTGCATATGAAATGAAGGTTGTTTCTGTAACTTTTGATAACCAAGTTGTCCTTTATCTGCTTCAAATCAGTCCTGGAAAACTGTTTCAGTAAATGAGCTTTGATAGATCCCTCAGTCTCTTTGCTGGGAAGAATGGCCAGCAACATTTTTACAAGTTACTGTCTCGCAGTTACAATGTGCTTACGAACAGCTCTCTAATTACTTGTCTGTTACGAAGTAAAATAGGTCATTTAAATGAACAGTTGTTTGTGCTCTGAATAGAATAGTTTGGCTTTAACCTATGTTTGGACTTGAAATGCAGAACTGTACAAGGTGTGAATTTTGTCATATGTGTTTGTGAAGTTGCATGTACATTTGTGGTATTTACCTTAAATTTTGTGTACTATTTAGTGTACCTATTTGGCTTAATTACTAGAAGGGCAGAGCATGAGGTGTACTGGGCTCAGTATCGTTGTTGCTAACTGCTTTGATTGGGTGCACGGATGGGATAATACTGTTGGATTTCATGGAAGTGCTTTTGGTGCAGAATGCTTGACAATGATTAAACAGAAATGATACTGTATGAGACACTATCATCTTTTAGCTGAGCCTCATATGCAGAGAAATGAGTTATTCGCTGCTGCACTGCTCTGAAGTGCAAGAAAGTAACACAGGCATTGGTTCACTTTGCCTTTTGTTAGACTGAGAGCTTTAGAAATGTGCAGAGCAGAGAACACAGTTGTTTTTTTTTTTCCTTTTTTTTTTTTTCCCCCTTCAACAACTGAGAGTTTAGAGTGGCTGCCGACGCAGGAGGAAATACCATTAGACAGATACAAGAAAAGCCAATATTCTACATTATTCCTGCAGACAACTAACATTTGAAACTTGCACGAACTGCTTCCACTTAAAAGCTGTCAGTCACATTGGTTATAAAAAGCCCAGAGCACTTAGGGACTGTCAATCACTTCCTAGAAGAGAGAGCTGACATCTTAACATTTACTTTGCCAGTATTTACTAAATGCAGAAAACCAAAGGGTGAAAATGCAAATGAAAACACACACATTCTTACTGATGGTATCATACGAGGGAAACATTTAGATCAGTTACTGTAGCTGCTCACCTAGGAGCCTCCAATCCTGAGAAGACTTTTCTCTCTTGCTCTATGAATAGAACTGTTGCAGGCTGGCTCTGCTGTGTTGCAGGGGAAAAGGCTTTTGCAGACAGTGTCTACGGAGGGCTGGCACAGAGTCAGCAGATGAGGAAATAGGTTGACTCTGTCCTCTTACGACTAGGGGAGCAGCAAGAAACGTACAGAGGACTTCATAAGGGCATGTAAAGGGCATCTACCTTTTTTTCCTTATGGTAATAGGGATGTGGGTGTTATAATTATCAGATTGATATGTTCTCGTGTAAGAAGGGGATTGGCAGGAAAGGAATAGGAGGAACCAGTTAATTCCAATATATCTTCTGCTCTTTTTCTGTATGATCTAGTTATCCCTGGCTTGCTCTGAGAACTGTTGCTTTAGATACTAGTCTTGGTACTTCAGTGGGACTGCAGCTGTGGGTAGCACTGTACTAAAATAGAGACAACCAGAGCCTCTGGTCAGGGCTGCTGTTACAGTCTTGGAGCAGCAGGTGTAGGTGCAGCAATGAGCTGAACCCCAGCACCCAGCATCATGTTCCTGTGAACATATGCAGCAGAAGGTATCTGTGTGACTGTTGGTCCTTATTGTAACCACACTATCAGTCTGTAAGTCAGCATGGCCAAACATAGCAACTATGAAGATCCTCCCGAGCTCTGCTTTATATAAAGTCACTCACACAAGTGAATGCCTCTTTACCAGAGTCTTCTGAAAGGTCTGATCTAACAGTGAGCAGCCCCCAACATTCATGTCTCTTGGAGCGGTGCAGCCAACATCTGCAGTGTGTCAATCTCCAGTGAGTCCAGAGGTTTTGTTCACTGTGCACATCCAAATGTTAACTCTCATAATCCTACCACTGTCTTTGGATCTACAAGTCATCTTCCATGCAGAGTTCTTCCTGCCATTTGGAGTGGAATTTGGCCCTGCAGTCAACCCTCTAAATGAGGTTTGTAGAGACCAAGTGTAACTGTAGATACAGATGTATAAATTCTAGATCTAAAGTCTTGTTCCCATTCAGTTCCCAGTGTAGTCAGTGGAAGTCAAATCAATGCAGTTTATGGAAACAAGTGATTTAGTTTACCTTGGAATAGACACCTCTCAGCTACCAGCAGGATGGTTCTATAAGCTTCACTGACTATGTTGAGTAGGTTTCCTTTGACTGTAAGGGAAATGCAGATACAGTGCATATTGTGTGCCTGTATCTTGAACCAAATCCCACCCTTGCAGCCAGTTGCTTAAGTGACTTCAGTCGTTTGGAGGACTACTTTGCTGGGATTATAGCCTTATCTTGAAACTCATGTTCCTCTATATATGGAGCTACTATATTTTCTTTCATTGTAGGGTTATCTGACATGATATATACATAACTTTAACCTTTCTGACTTTTTTAGCTAGGACCATTCTACGATATAGGTACTTCTACAGCTATGGCAGCCCAAAGCTCACTGTGTATAAGTAGACCAAGTATTTACCAATTATTCCTGCTCTTTTCCTGTGTATCTGTGTGTCAGATTGGTATATGAACCAGTGCTATGAAGAATACCAACTTAGATTATGGATAACCTAATTACATGACAGGCTGCTGAGTGTGCTTAAGGAAACTGTTATGTGTCACAATCAGATTGCAGTAGGGTTCACATAATACAATAAGGGAAAATGATATGTTTGAGGACTTGACTGGAGGTATAATCTTCCTCTATTTCCCCCTTGGAATGGAGTAGCTGACTCCACTATTTGTGACCTTTATTTACCAAGGAAAGAAGCCTTTTCCCATTGTTTTTTACATGCCATGTCTATCTCTTTATAAACGGGCCAGGCCTCTATTCTTCAGTATTTTATTTTTGTGCTAGGAAGTTCTTTCTTCCCTTAGGGAGACTCCTCTTTCTCCTTTCACGGGTAAAGAAAGAATGCTATTCACCACAACAATAAGTCTAGAAAGAGGAACAGAAAACAAAATGTCCCTGTATCCATCTTGAATAGCTGAAAGTTGATTACATCAATGCTCTGCTAATCATCCTCAGATTTTAATGGCAAAAACCAGAAGGCTGTGTTTAGTATGGACCAGAGGCTGAGGCTAAGGAAAATCAATAGCTTAGCATAAGAAAATGTAGACTGAAATGTATGTTGAGTAGTTTCCTAATAGAGTTATCCACTGGTATGCAGAACAGACTTCTGTGGTCCACAGAGGATATTAAATGAAATGGCTACTTCTTTTTTATTTCTCAAAATACTAGAGGAGTTATGTATGAAGAAAATAGTGCAGAAAAGAGAGCTGCTGTTATATCCTCCCATCCTCTATGTCCTGTGGTTCAGGTCTTGTGCTGCTTTGCTGTATCATAGTTAAGATATACAGCTCAGGGTCAGGAAAATAGGTCATGGACTCCTATATGCAGTGATTATTCCTTTGTCCTTCTCCTCTAATGATACAGAAAATTAGAAAGCTCTCAGTGTTGTAATCTGAAGCTCTGTCAAAGAAAGAGGTGATTGTAGCTGAGAGAGTCTAGGTCTTGCCTGCCTGGGCAAGGCCTGGCATTCCCTGGAGTGCTGATTCCTTGTCTGCAGATCATGGGCTGGAGACCTGTGCAGGTGCCATGCAAATTATTGCCACTGTTTGAATGCCAGTGTGTGGTATAGGAGATCTGCTTGTGAGTTTTCTTCTAAGAACTAAATGTGAGTTCCATTAACTCATCAGAGAATGTGGGGATTTACTAGTCATCTGCCTTAACTTTTACAAATCTAGTCTGAGACAGCTTAAGGAGATCAAACATTGACATAAAGTCTTCAGCACCTCAAATTTGGTGTTTCTAAGGTAAACTTCAGATATCGAGTCCTCGATATCTGAAAAAGATATCGAGGAAAAGTGGATTACTCTAAATTATTTTAACAGCTCCTCTATTTTCATTTGATGATCATAACCAGGATACAGCAGGAGTTCCATTAAAATTATCCAGGTGAAGGGGAATAGGAATGGGACTGAAATACTGACCTAATGCTGAGTAAATCATCAGCTAACAATGGCAGCATCTACTTGAGACAGTTTACATCCAGACTTTTAGACATGACTTTAATAAAGATACTGAAGTTACTTCTGTTTATTTTAATTGATGTTTTTTTAAAGAATTTAGAGATTTTTGTAATACACTTGTTGTAAGTCCTTTTTACCTAAAGCAACTGCATCTGTCAGTCATGAGCAATGCTCACAACATTGTAGTAAAACTTACTACAATCCTCATGTGTGCAGATATTAAAAGGAGGAAAGCTTTTCACCAATCTACTCTAAAAAAGCTAATTTTGTCTTAAAGTGACAAACAGAATGGAATTATAATATATATGGGAATCTGAGAAAACCAAACACTGAATGTATTAAAAAAAACCCCTTGGAACATGACACAAGGCAAATGTAGGTATTCCTTTTGCAAATTTCCTATGACGACTTAGACTCTTGTCATAAGACAGAGTTTTGTATTGCTAGTGTCAAGCCCTGAAATGTCACAAGTTTGGCTCTTAAAAAAAAAAAAACTGCAGTAATTTGTGATTTACTTTTATTTTGCTTTCCCCACCCCTTTTCTGCTTCAGTCTCTGGACTTCATACTTTCAAGTTGTCTCCATCACAGCAAGGCATATATATGTTATAATAATTTTAAATGCACGTGTTTAGCAAAAGGTAAGATTACTGTCAAACTAAATGGCTTCAGGAAAAAAAGCCTTTAAGAGAAACATCCAAAACTATGAGTTCCATGATGAAATCATAGGTGTCGGCAGCATGAAAGGAGAGAGTGTTTGCAAAGGCTCCCTAGACAGCAGTAAATAGAGAGAGAGTGCCACTAGAGCAGTTGTTAGGCTTCTGTTCTGGATCACCTTGTTCTCCATTGGAGTTGCTTTTCCAAAGTGGAGAGAAATGTGGTCACACCAAGCTGAAGTTAGCTTTTGTGAGTAGCTCTTCAAGTGAACATGGAGAGGCTTTTAATGTAAGGAGCTGCACTTCTAATCCCACATGATGATAGGGATCTCAAAATACACGAGGGCTGTAATTCTGCCCTGAATTAGATGCAGTGGTCCAGCCTATCAGAATGCTAACACTTCTGTTTACATATATCCATACTGAAGAGTTGCTGCTGGATACCTGCCTGAGCAGGGAAAGGGATGATAAGCAGGTTTGTGACAGCCCGTTTGATACGCTGTGACACTAACAGCTCAGAGGAGCGCTTAGTAGGTAGGGAACCGCTGTGCTGAATTAGTCAGTCACCAATATGCTCACAGTGCCGTACCAGTCAACGGGCTGCGAATTGGAGCCAGACGGTTGGTGTGCTCTCCTGTAGGCATCCAGACAGGCCTGTTCTGAGATGACATTTGCTTCTCTACAGATATGTCACAGATCATTTTTCACAGCCCTGTTGAAGTGGCTTATTTATTATCTTCTGTTCTGGTGTTACATCCTGGACATGGGAGAACTGTTTACTGTACCACTGCCAGGAATTCCTTGTTACTGTGCAATTGGACTCCAGGAGAAGGCTTAGGATAAGGCTCAATGCTTTCCTCAAGGCTGTCACTGCTGAAGCAGGGCACTCTGGATTGAAACAATGAGGAGTTGCAGGAGAAGTTAGTGGTTTGATACTTAAGTGACCTGTAAGTGAAGAGGTACTGGATTTGTCACTATTCCACTTGCCCTAGCTTTAGAAATCAAATGCAAAATTGTAGACAGCGGTACAACTTGATCTTGGATGTAGGTGGCTCTGCCATTAGTCCACTCGAGATTTGTTGAAGTCACGTTACCAAGAGCAGTGATTCTCAGCTGCACTCCACAGATAACTAGTAGGCTGCAAACCCTTGCTGCCTGGGAAGACTGCTGTTACAAAGCTGTGTGGTAGGTCAGAGTGTATTGAGAAAGTTGACAGTGATCTGTGGGTAAAATGTCAGGAAATTACTGCTGTTACTGCCTCACAGCGTGAGCAGCTTTCAGTGTTAATTTTTCACAGGGAAAGGAACTGATGAGTTTAAGGAATAGCAACAGGACTTGGCTGCTGTGTTTTCTAGACTTAGAGTATCGTTTTTACAATATTCTTTCCTTGTCCTGTATCAAAGTAATATTCACAACTCTTCAATAGTGTAAAACCCCATTCCTGAGAAAATCACTCACCTTTCTCTGGGTCTGCTTCTCCAATTTGGTTTGTAGTGTTGTGCTAGAATATTTCCCCAAATCTCTATCAATGTGATCAAGTTAGTATCTAAAATCTGTCATCTGAGAGAATTCTCTGTTGTGACTAGGAAGGAATAAGTCTGATCTGCATTGAAGCCAGGCTAGTGCCAATATCAGTTACCAAACACTGTTGTGTGTGCTGCAGAAAATGAGGCTCACTCTACTGGAGAACGTTTACATTCAATGCATAAGTTTTAAAGTGATCCAGTATAAGACTACCTTTGCTTCTAGTTGTTATTGGCTGTTGAGGGTAGGGCTGGGAGACTCCAGGGGAGGCAACATGTCTGGAGCTGGCTTCTCCACTTTCTGTGGGAGACCTTAATGCTGCCCTGACCAGCAAATAGGCTTTCAGGGCAAATGGAGATGCAGTCTCATGAATGACAGGAGACCTGTAAAGCTTGTTTAAAATATAAAGCCCAATCTCGTTTTTCTATTGGCAGTAGCAGAGATTTTCCTGACAGCAGTCAATGACGAGGTAAGAGCAAGAATTCTGCTAGCTAGCTAGAATAAACGATCTGGGGCTTGAAGCAATGAAGTGGTATAAAGTGTTAAAAAATGGGCTGAAGACAACCATCTGAGGAAGTGTTGTCATTTACTGAGAAATTCGCTTTACCAGCTAGTCAAAGTCCAAATATTAAAGGTGTTAAGATTTTTTTTTTAAGTGACTGTAGCATGAATGGAAAATTTATGGAAGATGTTGAGACTTTATTTTTTAAAAAATGAAGCTTTACTACTGAGCCAGGTCATGAAAAGTGTCAAGAAAGAAAAATAAAGTGAATCTGTTCAAATCCAACAGAATACAAAAGTAGGCATAAAACAATGATAGGAAAAATGAACCCAGGCTTACAGTTCTTTTATTATAATGTAGCAGTAGTCAGTAACAAAGGAAGCTCATTTTATTTTGTTAATTTTGTGATGTTGGTTGGATTAGCAATGTCCTGTGCAAATACTGTACCTCAGGCAGGTTTTCCACAGTGTGCTTAAATTATTCTTATTTCTTGTGCTACTAAAAAAGGAAAAATAAAATGTGCATACAGTACTCTGATATGGAATTCCATTCCATATTACATGGAATCATGGAATGGTTTGGGTTGGTAGGGCCCTTAAAGATCACCTTGTCCAACTTACCTGCCATGGGCAGCAACAGTTTCCATTAGACCAGGTTGCTCCAAGCCCCATCCAATCTGACCTTGGACCCTGCCAGGGATGGGGCAGCCACAGCCTCTCTGGGCAACCCATGCCAGCACCTCATCACCTTCACAGGGAAGGACTTCTTTCTCACATCTCTTCTCTTTCAGTTTGAAGCCATTACTTGTCCTATCACTACAGGCTCTTATAAGAAATCTCTCTCCAGCTTTTTCTTGTTGGCCCCTTTAGGGATTGGAAGGCTGATAAAAGCTCTCCTCGGAGCCTTCTCTTGTCAGGCTCTGTGAGACAAAAAACACTTATTGGTCCAGACGAAGTCTGCTTCAGCTCATGGTTCCAAATAATTTTGCATTTTAAAAGTATGTGCTGGCTTCTGTAAGAGAGGCAGAGAGAGAGAAAACCAGTGCTATGGTTTTGTAAATGTTGGAGCTAATCTTAACAGTGGGCTATCTACAAGGGGAAATCTCCATTCATGGCTTCCCTCAGCTGCTTACTGTCACCTCTGCTCTGGCTGCACTGGGCTGCTTTTCTGTGAGCTCCAGCCCCCACCACCTTTTCAACCTCTTCTTTTTAGCTTGGGTCATTTTCTGCCAGGTTAGTCGGTGAAAATCAGCAGAGAGAGATAGGAGGAGACAGCCTCCCATCACTCACCACCAATCCCATGGAGCCAGACGCCAATCCTCAGTGGTAAGACACTTTGATGCTCACTGGGGCCCCTCAGCTGTCCTAAGAATGGGAAGCAGAAATAGCTTATTTGGCATGCAAGTAGGCCCTGATTCTGCAGCTGGATCTCATGGCTTGTTTGAACAAAATCCAGCAGAGCAAGAGCTCTGAGAGTGTTCTCTTTACCTGCTTGTCACTTTACAACAATTACTAGAGCTTGTCACTCTATAGGTAACAAGGTAAAATCAGAGCTGGTGGAAAACCCTCGGCTCCTCCGCTGGCCTTAGAATTGCTACAGGGATTAACTGAGGTGCTAACAGCAGAAATGGTTATGCTAGCAACAGAAGCAATAAGAGGCACAGAGAAAGCGTCTGGGTTTCTGTGTGCTCCGTGCCTCACGGCTTAAAAAGCATCTTGACACTGGTTGTGGATGCAGAAATAAGTAACGGCGCTGTCTGCTGTGACCTTGCAGTGGTTCTCATTTGATCAAATGAAACCCAAACGCATGCGTTTTGCTGCTTGTGTGATGTTTGTGTGCGTGGCGGTTGTCTTGGCAAACCAGAGTACGCTTTATTGGAATCTGTTCCTTGCGAGTTCAATGGTTTTAACTAATTCCCTTTGTGCAGTAAATTGCAGTACCTTTCTCTTGTATTCAGTGAGCAATATGCTGCTCGTGGCTAATTTTAACATCGCCGTTCCTGTGCACAAAAAGTGAAAAGATTCTGCTTTCTTGGCAGAAAACACCAACGAGTTCAAATCCTATTAAACTTGAGTCAGTAGGGTGACTCCTGTGCAATGGAAGAAGCATTCAGAGGAAAGAATTGTACCAAGCCCATACCTAAAGCAAAAAAAAAATTAATTTTATTAAAGATCTTGACTGAGAGACCATGCTCTAATTTTCAAAAGCGCCTTAACCTCCTGGAGTCCAGCAAACCTTGGACACCTACAAGTGAGGTCTTGTCACATGGAGCTCATTGTAGCTTTGGGATGCAACAATCTAGAACTGCCGTTCAGCATTTCAGCTCTCTACATAGGGATACCAAATCCATGGTCCAAGTGCCAGAGCTGCTGTCTGTACTCTCTTGCTGTCTTCCCTCAGAGTCCCACAGGTCCATCACTGTCACCTGATGGGGAACTGTCTTGATCCTGGTGAACCCAGCTTGCAGCAAGCAGCTTGTCCTGTGACACCAGCCTTACCACCCAGTTTCCCACTCATCCTGCCATATTTTCAAGAGGGTGTCTGCCACATAGCTCGCTGACAAAAAACCTGCAGTATCAACTGTGAGGACATTTTAGGTGAACACCTGGCTTCTCTAAGGCAGATTTTTGGATGACATACATTGACAGTGCCAACAGCAGTGACACAGAAGAAGCTCAAGAACTTTGTCATTTATCTCTTTCTGATGTTACTTCTAAGCAAGATTGTTCTCACAGTCCTACCTCAAAGCTTGTGATAATTTCACAGGGCATGGAAACATGGTGGAAAGAAAGTGGGATGGAATACAAGTTCTGATGTCATATCTGGCTCTGTTACTATGCTAATTGAGTCTTACTATTTCTGTTCTGTAATGGTATTCCTTGTCCTCTTACTGTGTTTTTCTAGCTGTCCACCTTTGCTAAACATCCACATTAGCTTAATCAACAAGTAAACCCTGCAGTGAGGAATCCTGCAGTTTAAATATGAAACTCTGATTCGTACAGGAAGTTCCTTTGTTTAAATGAAAACAGTCTCAGCAGCAAACAGACGTGAATAAAAAGCCACACATGGAAAATGTATGTAAGCTGTTTGTGCTTCAGCTTTGAGGAAAATGTTTATGTTGTGCCATGGCTAATACAAATACAATGATTGTTAAATCCTCAAATGATTTTTGTTGCTGTTGTTGTTTGAAAAGGGGATAGGCCCATGCCTTTCTTTATTTGTAGGAACAAGCAGAAAACAGAAAATGATCTTGCTGAAAGGATTTGTTGTTTTCGGTTTACAACCATGACAGGGAATGCCATTTTCAAGGCTGTATGTGTGCCTGGCTGTTGGCAGCTCCCATTTCTATGGTTAGAATATAAGCTTTATTTTTTTTTCCCTAAAAATATTCAGTTATCTTCTGTCACACTTTAAGTATTCTTAATTTAAGGGTTTTATCCCAGCACTAGCCAGTTCAGGCTTTGCTGTCACATATGTATGAAGGTGGCTAGTGCATGCATGCAATACACTCAGCTCTTCCAAAACCTGATCATTATAAGCACACTTCAGTACGTTTCTGCTTTCTTTTTCCTAAAGTTTAAAAATTGACATGGAATTTCTAGATGAACAGAATGTGAACGATAAACAATTTAGTTTAAGTGCTGTCTACGTGTATCGCCTCCAAAACTACCAGTCTTTCTTGAAAGAGAAGCACTTTCCAGGTTTAAAACATTGACAAGGGGTAGAACATTAATTTACTGGTGTTTTGGGGTTTTTTTCCCTTTTGCTTTGTGAATCCCAAATTCAGTTACACTTTCCGGGAGGCTGACTAAAGTTACATTTTAAATTCAGACGTTCAAGTATAGTTTATGTGGGCTGGCTGGTGTCTGGACATGTTCCTATGTGACCTGATCTAGGTGAACCTGCTTCTGCAGGGGGATTGGACTAGATGATCTCTAAAGGTCCCTTCTAACCCTACCATTCTGTGTTTCTATGATTCTGTACTATTTCTAAGTGAGAAGAGAGTAATCTAGGTTACTTACTTCTCCCTGCCTCTATTATCCATCTACAGTGGGCTTGAAGAAATTATTGGTGATAGGAAAAAATATACCAAGAGAAATTTAAGTGCTTGTTTCATTTATGGAGTGCACAGAGGTGAAGCCAAGGGTCCAAGTGTCTTGCAGATAAGATAAAGAAATGAGGAAAATACAAAGAACTGCTCTGTATAAAATCATAAATACTTAACCAAAGGTAAAGCAAGCCATGCTGCTATCCTTCTTGCCAGAGAACATTGAACATCTACAAGTTAGGGCAAATAGCGTAGAGTTTGTAGCATGACCTGCAGGGTCCCTGGGGTCAGTGTAGAATATTAATGATAAAAACTATGAAAGAATATGTCTCTGTAGGCATTTCATCCTTCATTTTGTAGCAATTTACCAAGCAAAAGCTAAAAAAAAAAACTTGAGCCTTTCCTCTCTCTACTAAAATTCTCAGATTTGGGGTTTATTTTTGTTATAAAATTTACCTAGTTTTTGTTCCTTACTTCTGGCTCTTTATTTTTTGGTTTTGGGTTTTGTTTTTTTGGTGGCACAATCAATCAAAGTTTCCTTTTCAGTAAAGTCACTGAAATTTCCCCAGGAGTGCAGAAATAAAGAAAACTTAGACTTGTTCAAAATTGCAATTTCACAGGGAACAAACTCCTTAAACTTTCTTGCCCTCAGAAAAAATATCTAAAATTCCATTAATGTTTGGGAAGTATGTCCTACAGGAATTGGGATGTTTAGGAAAACCCCATAGATATCTGAATATGCAAAACTTCATGATGCAACTTGTGAAATTAAGTTATTCATTGCAATGTGATGTTGTTTCAAATCAGCAACTACGGGATGAGCATATAGACTAAGCAATAGCATGGAAAAGACAAAAGGCTTACAATCGCAGTTCCATGTTAGCTGTACGTATGGAACTAGGGGACTGCAGATCACAAGAAGGAGTGAATCCACTCCTTGCTTTGAAAGAGGACTTCTGATTCTCAAAGAAGACGTGCTTTTGTCTGGGAGAAGCTTTGGCATCTGCAGGGTGTACTGGAGTGTGTTGCCTTACTTGCAGTGCTGGAACTGTGTGTTGTGTTCAAGATTTTGTGTCATCTATTTTTTTTCCATTCTAGTTCTCTGGAAGTTTCAAATTCGCCTTTGCCTGTTTACTTAGAGATGCATTGAAAAATAGCCTTGGATATCTTTTTGCCCCCTTAGCATTTTGAGGAGACTTCAGCGTTCTTGTTGAGTGTGATTTTCTTTTTTCTTCTTTTCTTCCTTCTTTATCTGGACTCGGATAGTCTTTTCTTAAACAAGAAGGTTGTTTTGATTTCTTTTGTTTTCTTTCCCTTTCCCTCCGTCTATACCCTCCCATGGAATTCAACTAGCAGAACCAAGATTTTTTGTCTCTATAATCATACATTGTCAACAATGACTAGAGGTGTAATTAGCTTCATAACCAGATTATATCCTGAATCACAGTCTCTCAAATGTTTAATTGCATTGGCTGTGAGTCCAGACAGCTTCCCGTAATTGCCAAGGACATAAATGTTTTCAGGTCTGTTATTGGTTTCCATAAACTCAAGTAAGATTTAATTTGTTAAAAAGTGTTAGTCTGCTGTTTAGGTTTTATATAGCCATCATCCTGCAGCAAAGATTCAGTCACTCTGAGCTCATCACACGTGCAAGTATTAGCCTCAGATTTCAAGCAGGGGGAAGGATTTTTATTCTTTAAGCTCGGTTTGAGGTAAATTTTTACTCTCTGCGAAGTTAAAACTGCTGCCACTTGGAAGGCAAAGCAGCATGAGAGAACATAGCTTAGTACATTCATCTGAACAAGGCTGAGGGGATTGGATGAAGCCTAATGAATTAAACAGGCTTTTGAAAAGACACTGGTATTTAAATAGCAACTTTGGACTCAGTCGTTGGCTGCAGTGGCTTAAAATGGTGCGGTAGGCCACTGTTGGAGGCTCTAGCTGTTAAGAATAAGGGTCAAATCTTGGTGCTGTAGATGTGAACAACAACAACAACAAATCCCACAGATCTCAGAGGCCATGATTTACCCCAGTATCCAGCTTTTTCTCTTTGCCAAAGCAGACTCTAAAAGACAAAGCAATTGCAGGAGAGAGGAAAGGAAAGGAGAGAATTTTCCATGCAAATAGGCATTAATCAAACATGGCATTTTATAACGAAAGGCATAATAATGAGGGCTTACTCACAGTTAAGGGAATTTTTATGTTCTGGCTTTTTCCAGTTTTGTCAGTCAAAAACAAGGCAAGAGGAGGAAGGACAAGGCCATAGAAAGTATCTTGGCTACTCCTAGACTGTGCAGAGAATCAAACTTCTCAAGTTTTTGAGCTAGTTTTTAAGTATTATACATCCAAAAGGGAACATCATAAAACAGCACAGCATTGTAATGAAAGTAACAAGGAGCCCCAGAAGAATGAGAAGTTTATTGTGATTCTCACAAGCTTTAATTTGCCAAATTTTGCTCGTACTGCAGTAGTTTCTGCTATATCTCCACAGTGCAGATGTCTTCAGGAGTAGGAGGGCTGCTTCTCCCATTCTGTTTTCCTTAGAATGGATAAAGGTTTCAAGAGTCCTACATGCAGCATTATCTCCCCATCAGACCTATTTCTAAATTTGAAATGTTCATCTGTGAGTCTTTTACGGTTCCTTGCCGCTGGGGGCAATCTAATACAGACATTGAGGTGGCCAGTGTTGCTCGTGCTTTGCAACCACAGTCCTGTGGAGCTCGTTACAGTCCAACCATCTAACTTAAAAGAAACGATGCAGTAAGACCAGATGAAAACCACACCTAGTGTGTTTCACCGGAAAATGAGAAGATATTTATCTCTGAGTAAGAAGGAAAGATGATAGCAACTTTAAGATTTAAATTGATCCAAGTATATGATGCTAAAGATCCTAAATGGTTTCAAATTGTGGAAGATTATCTCGTAATTTGTATATATTGCTTCTGTAGGCTGCTGAGGAAGCTAATTGCGATACATCCTGTGGTTAAGTTATCATCTTTCTCAATGACTGAAGATCATAATTTTGTCTTTAGGTGAGTTTAATGCTACCAGTCTGTTACGTTCATTTGTATGCTGGAGCAGTGCTGACAAGCCTCCTGTTGTTCCCTGTACAATTTGTGTCAGCCAACCAGGTTTGCAGAAGATTCACCTCTCTGAAATTACTATATAGGAAACAAGCTCAGCCCTCAGAGAGCAGCTTTTCATTTTCTTTTTTTGTGTGTGACCAGTAAGTAGAGGCTGAGGCTGGATCCAGGCTCTTGGGCAGCATTCCCGCAGACTCTGACCTGACTGCACGTTTACAGATAGCTAAGTATGTGATATCAAAGCAGGTGCTTATTAACTGCACAGCTGTAGTGGAGATGAGATATCCCTGTGGAGGTGGGGAAAGCTGGTTGTTTTGTTGAACAGCGTTCACCTTGCTGCACAGCAACTCCACGATAAGAGCAACGTGCACAGAGTGACTGCCGAGAAAAGGGGATTGCTGCTTGCCTCTGACTGCCCTCCCCTCAGCAACGGGTGCACTGGCACCTGAAGGAGCACTCATACACCCTGGCTTAGTCTCAGTTTTGCATTTTATCTTTTGACTAACATACTAAGTACAGATCAGAGAGACTGACAGGAAAACTTTTATTTCCTTAAGCAAAAGGGTAAATGAAACAGAGGGAGACTTTCTTAATTGTCAAACAGTTGGTTTTGCTTTCAATACAGTCAATGTGAAAAAGGAGAGCCCTGTGAAAGACCATGCTGGTTCTCTGTATGAAGTGTCCACTTTGATGGTTGGGACTGATGGTAGAGGTCAATAATTTGTTCTGCTACCTCGTCATCTTTTCTTTTTGCTCTCATAGCTCTTTTCAAATTTGGATCTCTTGCATATGATACTATTTTCTTAGCTTCCTGAAGTGAAAAGCCCATGGGGAGTGACAAAAGGAAGATGCACATAACTACAAAGAAGGGGCAGGAGCAAATGAGTTCCAACTATGTTTAAAAGGCACGTAGGTTTGCAAACAAACCACAACCAGACCTCAACACAAAGGATTATCTAGATGTGTGTGGTTGGTTTTCTAAGTGCTCACAGTTCGATGTTGTATTTCTGACTAGCCCAAATGAGGCAGCAAAGCAATTCTGGGAAGAGTGCTCTGTGATAAGGAGTGAAGTCTGAGGAAGAAATGCTAAGATAAAAAGAAGAAAATATCTTAGCACTCTTGTGTGCAGAATCAGTTTGCAGGGGAAGCAAAACCAAACCCCCGCATCCGAGTACAGCCTCCAAAAATGTTGAGGAATATTTCATTTGGGTTTGGGCCTGACTTCGGATTGAATGAAACTTCAGGTTGTCTCCCAAGGTTTGCCATTGTTCATATTAATTAAAGGATAGACATCAGGCTTGTTGTCTATATTCAGCAACCGAAGATGAAGTGAAGGGAACTCTTCTCAATGCTCTCCTCAAAGTCAACAATGAGATCTCACGCACTCCAGCAAATGTTGTTTAGACACTAGGGCAAGAATGTTGCTGGGCATCAGGTTGTGGTCATTAGGCTAGATAAGACACAGTTTCTGGTGGAGGTGGGCAGATGTATGGGCTGCTAAGTGATGAGACATGGGCTGGAGATGAATATGTGAAGAGAGGAGACAACCAAGTGGTGTTAATTCCTGGCGCAGATGCTGACTAGGCTCAGAAACATGTGGGCAGGTTTTTTTACTTGACTCCTTCTCTCCCCAAATGGTTCATGACTCTCATCAAGAAGCTGTCCAGTGGCAATGCTGTGCCCAGCTAACCTTTACAAATGAATGTACTAACATCTGTGTGAATGGCAACTTCCCACATTGACCAGATCTCTGGGCAGAGGCCAGGAAGCGTGGGAGAGACTGTTGGTCCTCACAGCTAGGATTCAGGTGGTGTATATGGGTGACCGTGACAGAGGTACATAAGTTTGGCTAAAACTTTGGAAGCTACCTCTGAAATCCAAATGTCAAGGTTAATCCTTTAAAATGTGAGGTATTATCTGTAAAAATAGAATTGAACTATTTCTCAGCTGTGTCCTAGAAGTGTTCAAATCCTGGGCTGGATGAAATGGCAGGAGACAGATTTCTAACCAGTTGAAAAGGCTGGTTAAACTCGTGAGTGCCTACTCTGCTTTGCCTAGGAACATTTTCGTACACACACAGCATGGTGGCTGCCGCGAGAAGTCACTCAGTAGGTCCTGTGTTGAGTAAAGCAAAGGGTTCAAGTGCTTCCCCACATGGCAGATCAGGCAATAAAATAGCAGATACGTCTCCAGATCCACTTATGATTTACTAATGCACGCAAAGGTTTGAGCGCAGCCCCATTGTATAATGGAGCGGCGTGGCAGGAACTTGCAGCTTTAAGAGTGAAAACCCTTTTGACGTGGCCTTCTCTGTTGCTCCCCAGAGCAAGGAGCGGGTTACTGTTTGCTGCCTTTTTAGGCACGCTCTGCCGTTTGGGTTGCGACAGGCCTGGGCAGGCGGTGGTTGGAGGGGAAGGAAGCAGAGCGCCGTGGCTCTGACTTTGCACCACATGTTTCGGAGCGCGGTCGCTCACTCTCACATTTTACAAAATCAATTTCCATTCTGTCATGGTATTTCACACATTGGCGTTCTGAATAAGTTAGAGAATATTTTACAACTTACAAAAATAACTGTAGTTTTAATTTTTCCTGTTACATGAAGAAACCTATCCGTACTTTATCTGTTACAGATGGAAAAACTACATATGGAGAAGTCAGATCTATTAATTAGTTTATAGGCACAAAGTCCCTTAAAGAGTGCCACAGATCCATGTGTTACTCTTAAGAGCTGTCTGAAGTACTTGCACTGAATAATTTATTTCATTTTAGCCCTGTTTCTGCTGTTAATTATCCAATATCAGACTTTGCTTTTTGGGGATTTTTGTTGTTGTTTTTTAACCATTCTATTTACCTAAACTCACCAAAATGATCTCTGAATATATTTCAGCCTGCTGAGGTATGTAAACAATATGGGAACCTTGAAAAGCATTACTTTTAATTTCCTCTTTGAGGACTGTTTCAGGACCTTAGCTAAGAATCTGGCTCTGTTATGCTAGGAAAAGAGGGCCAAACAGCATATTCCCAGTGTTGTGTAGCTCTTCTGTGTTGAAAAGAGTTAGGCACAGCCAGGCACCAGCATGTGGGGTTACTGGGAAGCTCTCACATCCATGGTCAGCCCTGGTGACTTTTCATTGGACTGAGCAGCTTCAGATTCCATTATGTGGTAACTTTCAGCAGGTGAGACAAGAAAGGCCAGGGCAACAGATTGGGAAAGAGTTGGGCAAACAGAGGTGAGGCAGAAGAGAAGCAATAGTCCGAGAGTTGTATTTTTCGTTCTGGATTGTTTTACTTGTGAGGTTTTAGTTGTCCTGTTTATAAAACAAAACCAGTGAAATGTTTGTTCTATTTAAACCTTTGTACAGCAACGCAGCAAGGTAATGTAATCTGCATCCTCATTGAATTACTTCAGATTTTCCCTGCTAAATTAGACTTGTTCACCTTCTCTGTGCAAAAATGCGTTTGCATAGATGCTTTTGATGCATCTGCTGTTGTGTGGTTTCACTGTAGTAGGAATTATGGAAGAGCTCTCCAGAAAAACTAATTCAAACTCTACTGAAATCTGTGTCTCCTTATTCCACTCTATGTTTTATTCTTCTGACGTTGCCCTGTGAAATAATGCCACCCCTGTATTAGGCAACGTACACACTGATGGATACTCACCATACCTGAGCGTAGGGCCAGATCTGGGGAGGATCTGCAGGCAACTGAGGATAGGAGATACTTGCTGTCATTCTCAAGGGCAAAGTGAAATGACTGATGGGATTGTCAAGAGTGCTGGTTGCAGCTTCAGCTATCAGAATACATCTGTCCCTCATGCTAGGTAGGCCAGAAAAGCAGAGAAGACTGGAGAAAAATGTTGTAACTATGTCTTTTACAGAGGGTCTCAAAGGAGACATTGCCTTCCCCAGAATTAGAAAGAGAATCTGAAGTAGCACTGGACTTTGGACCCAGATCTCCCAGTATGTTGCCATAAACACGGAACACTGAAATGCTTTTGGACAATGAATGGGAAAAGGGTCAAAAATTCAAAGTAATTCACAGCTGACTGTGAGAAAATACCTGCAGATGCATCCTCTTACTCATTCCTTTCTGTCAGTTAGTACAATGTGTTGCATTTGGGACTCTATATTAGCTGAAAGATTTATTTAGCCATCTATGATTTATTTATTTAGGTAACTCCCTGTGGTACTATTTATGTAGTTGTGCATTTCCATATGCCAATAAGTCAGTGAAATGCGACGTGTTCATGCACAACTGGAATGTGAACAAATCAACATTGTGTTGGGCCTCACTTCTGTTGGTTAAGTCATGCTTTAATTAAGTTTTCTGTATGTCTTCATATCTTTTGCTGGACATTGTGGCAGGCAGCAACAGGCTCTTAATCCTGACACGATTTGGCACTGGGACTTCTGGGTTACCGCCAGTCCTTGTACACAAAGACTGTGTTGATAGACTTGTGATAATGGCTCAGGGGGCGATAAGGGCTATGTTTTGGCCCAATGGCTTGACCTTGCTCTTGTTGAGCCAACAGCAAGAGTCCTATCGATTTCAAAGTGATTGGGACATGGCAATACATTTTCATTCTTGAGAGCTGTGTTGCAGGCAGATGGGAGGGAGTGCTTGTGGCAATGCCGAGTGCAGTTTGTTGATACACAGGTGCCTGTGCTTGCGAGAATCAGTCCTTCTTTTGGCACAGCAGCTTTATGTATCTGTGTTTTGTGTGTGAACGCAATGTTTGTCAGGCACTCGTTTGGCAATCCTGGAGACAGAAGTTCTCTGTGCTCTGCATGTCTGCCTTGGTGGTGTGAACTTACAAGCTACGTAGAGATGCCTGCCTGTGTATCAGAAGACAGGTCTGAGACACTGGTGAGCGTTCACCAAGCCTGTTAATCCTGTCAGGCTATAGCCACACAGCTGAGTTTGGTATTCTCATCACCTAAATTCCTAAATGTACTTCTAAGGCACATTCCCTTCTAACGCAAGCTGCCCAAACATCTGTGGCGAGACTAAGGCAAACAGAGAGAAAAAGACCCGGAGATGAATATTTCAGCAGAAACGTGGGAAGGAATGCAATGTAGCTCACGCAAAACCTTCTGTAGTGTATGCCATAAATTAACACAATATAAATTTATACATATTTACACCACATAGACTAAAATATATAAATCCTCAATACTCAGCCTTCTGTAGTAGGTGTAAGCAAGCAGTCCATATGTTTCGCTGATTTCTGAGGAACTCTAGGGAACAAAATGTATCTTTGTAGAACTTGTGGTATTAAGGCGATTATAAACTAGGGTAATCAGTGCAGTTCTCAAAATGGGTTGTCTTTTCTGCAGGCTGAAAACAAGCAGCACTCTCCTGATACGCTATCTGAGCTCTAATTCAGCCAGCTGCTAAAATACACACGTAACGTTTAAGCACATGAATAGTCCTATTGAAGTTGAAGGCCTGAAGATCAATCCATTGCTCCTTGGGTTTTCCTGGCTTCAGGCTGCATGAGTCCATTTTCCTCTTGAATTTGTGTACTTTTGTTGCAAATACGAGTGTGTAACATCTCATTAGGTACCAGGTGTTTCCTTTTCCACCATTTAACACTTTTTCTAGGCCAGTAACATGTTAGCCCCCTTTGGTACAGCTGTACAGTAGAGAATCAGATCGCCAACATTTGTTCTGTCTCTTCTTTCTTAAAAAAGAAGGTAATTTTCTCTTACATTTAAGATATGGGACCTGAAGTCTGTCAGGATTCTCTTCCCAACTATACCGTACTTTCCAAGGATTAAGGGGGATTGCATGAGGAATTGCATGATTCATCACCAATTGTTTGTGATCTGAAATGTTGGGAAAACTTCCATATCACAGAAGTGCTAAGAGAAGGAAACTGGTGAGAAGAAAGCGGAAGAATTGTTTGTAAGTTTAATGACACACTGTCCTGCCACATGTTCCTTGGAATGGGGATAGTGAAGTTATTTTTTGGCCTCTTATGTTGACCATCTCTTCATATAGGTACGTATGATAGCCTAGACAGTCTCTGGAGAGGGAAAGAAGCCCTTCCAGAGTTCTGTAGACTTTACAGCACATCCTCTACCTCGCACCGAGGTCCTACTTTCCCAGCCATTAAAAAATGCCTCCAGAAGTATCTCGTCAGATCTGATATCTGCAAGCTGCACCACCAAGGTGATGCTCTAGAAATATGCTTAGTGTGCACCTGGATGAGTTCCTGTGTGACCTACTCTAGGTGATCCTGCACTGACAGGGGAGTTGGACTAGATGATCTTTCTAGGTCCCTTGCAATCCTTAAGATTCTGTGATTCTGTATGCAAGGTATCATCACAGAGAGGTGCAAACTAGGCTTAGTGGGAACCAGGAGCTTCATGTATTTGTGATGACTCTGTCCTGCTCTGTGGCTGTACTCCTGGGAGAAACTCCTGGCAGAACTATAAGCAGATACCAGCAAAGCCTAGAGGAGGCCTGGTTCATGGCAGGTTCATGGCAGCCACTGTGTGGTGCTAGTATGATTTCTTTAAAAATACCAAAAGCAGTGTACGTTAAGGAAAGAGAATCTGACCTGCTGGGCAATCTTGAAAGGCACGCCAGCCCTTCCTGCTTGACCCCTTTGGCAGGGCAGCAAAGAGCAAGCATCTCACCACTCTGCAGTCAGGGATGATGATCCAAGAGCCAGATGTCCCTCTCAGTCACTTCAGTGATGGAGACAGACAAGGACCCAATGGAGGGGATCCGTTTCACAGGTCAGAGCTTTGGCATTTTTTGGACCAATTCTTGTGGCTGCATTGTCCACACAAGCTGAGATGAAAAAACTTACTCTCCCAACTTAGAGGACTTGCAGCCTTGCTGGGATGAGGCTGATGATGCAGCCAAAACTCCCTTTGCACAGATCCCTCTTCCTTATTTATACCTATTAGCTTAGTAAAGCACAAAACATTTCAATAGAGCTGGGAGAAATAAGGCTTCTGGTTAGCAGGGAGTTGAACTAGATGATCTCTGAAGGTCCCTTCCAGCCACTGCCATTCTGTGATTCTGTGATTGCTCCCTCCCTCTGCCAGTGTTGAGAAAATACGCAAACCATATGCTCTTTCATTGACTATATGGGCATAGGACTCTTAACTGACCACTTTGACTTTCCTGACTCTTTCTGTGGATGTAAGTGCTTTGCTTTACTGGGGAGGAATCAACTGGAGAGGTCAGAAGACAGTTCAGTCTGATCTTTTATTTACTTTAGCTCATCATATCAGCAAATTTATATTGGGCCAACCTCGTGCTGTCTGAACAGTTCTAGTTTGATGTCATCAGCCTTTGACCTCCAGTGGAACTACTAGCAAAGATGGTCACAGACTTGGAAGTTTGTGTGAGGCAGAGATAAAATCCCTATTGGACTAACAAGCTTGTTTTAATGTCAACATTTGAATGAAGCATGTCTGGTAACCTATTTTGGTAAGAGACTGACCAATAGAGATCAATAAAGAATGCTAGTTTACAGGTTATCTTATGAAATCAGTGATAGGAGTGGATCAGTCTGACACATTGTGTCTCGCTGGATGTAACTTGCACGAAGAGGAGCAAGCCGTACTCAGTGAAAACACAAAGGAGAAGGCCAATGTATTTAGGCTGAACCAGTTACTTCTTAGGAGTTATCTTTAGTGTCACACCAGAGGTACTAATGGAGTCCCAAAGGAATGAATTTCAACCCTGGAGTCTCAAGAGTTGGGCTTGCAGCTGGCTATGTACAGAGGTACTTAGTCTAAGTGTTCTTACTGGAACCAACTCCCCTTGGATTGATTTCCCTATGTCCCACAGGGAAAGCCTGACATTCCAGTGAGTTCCCATAAATGACCCAGCAGAATTCAGGAACTCTCCTCCACATGCACTTCTGCTCTCTGTCCCTTGCCACAACACAACCCAGTCACAACTGCTTCAGCAGGACTCTGTTACCTGTATTTTGTTATGATTTGCTGTTCTGTCCTGAGGGAAATTGGTGAGCAGCGTGTGTTTACAAGGAAAAAGTGCTTTACATGTTTTTTTTCCCCTTCAGATGAGTTCCTCCCCTTTGTTTTGCTCTGTAGAATTATTACTGTATCGTTTAATTCTGTTGCCCTTTTTTATCCCTCAGCATAGACCAAGCATGCTGACAATGAAAGTCAGCATGTAACTTTCTGAAGTCACTAATTGTAGTACTGCAGGTGAGCTGAATAACAGGCTATTGTAAATTTAGGTCTGAAGTTCTTTGCTGTTTAAATTGGACAACAGCAGGAGAGAGAACAAAAGCTATTTCCTACCTGATGTTCTTGGAAACCTGTTCCCAGTTCTTTGGGGAGGACTGCTGCTGTACTTGAATATATTAAAACAGGGACACATGAATGACATTGATACTCGGCAGTGGAAATAGCTGAGCCTTTTGTATTCTTTTTACCATTGCCTGAGAGTTATGGTAATCTACTTCTTTCTCTAAATGGAAACCCTCCAGGGAAGTTTTGTGTACTCTAAATAGCATCTCTGTATGATCAGAGACTTGGCTTCGTGTGCATGTAATGCATAATAGATAAAGATACAAGAATATAAATGCAGATTAGAGGTTACTCAGTCAAGACAAGCACGTTTGGGGTGGAGGGGGCACATTATAAAAATGCCAAACTATACAGCATTGCTGCTACCCTTTCTAACTAATCTACATTATTTTGCCGAAATGTTACAATTCTGAGCAGCAAACAGGATCTGTCTCGTAAGTACCTATGTCTAAGCCATTTACTCTCCTTATGTGTATGCGCAGCAGATAATCACATTCACTTTTCTCTAGCCTTGTGCATCGAATTTTCTATAGCTGTTCTGAAGTGATCTCAGTGCTGAAAACACTCTGCCAACAGAGACAGATACAGAAGAACACTTACATCCTCAAAACAATGCATGAACATTAATTGATCAAGCCCACCAGCAGCACTGGGATACAAAAAGTGACTTTAATTTTCTTTAGTCACTTTGGCAGAAAAAGGCCCCCAGCTTAGCCTCAGCACAAAGAGATATGTCTCCACTTTGACTTTAGCGGGGCCAGTGGCTCTTCTCTGTCAAAGGAAAACAGGAACTGAGAATGGCCTTTAAAGCCCTTCATGCATGCAGAGCCTATTGCTACTGCATAAAGGAGGCCAAGCACAGTTCGTTTTAGCCTCTATAGGAGTCTGAGACTTGTGTCTTGGAGAAAACTTAACAGTGAACAACCACTTCAATCACACACACACACGCACTACCCTCTGAGGCTGCAACAGATGTAGGCATCACAGATTGTGTTCACAGAAAACCAGGACCAGACTCATGGATTTACAAGCCAGAGAGGCAGGACAAGAGTAGGACAAGTTCCAGTTAAAAGACTTTTAGCACCAGTGCAGTCCAGAATGAAGAAGTCAATTATGGAATAGGGGTTTATTCATGTGGGTGTAATCACTGTGCTTACATTGGTTTTGAAGGAGCAACTTTAGCTTCTAGGTCTCGCCAGAAATTTTCCAAAGAACCTAGGTCTCTGAGCTACTGCCAGTTTTCCTGTTGCGTGTGCATGTACAAAACTCTCATTTTGAATCTTGATAAACTCTTAGCTGTAATAAGGTCTCAGGACTGCAAATTTCATAGCTTATTTATCATGCACTGAAGGAAAAAAAAAGATAATCCTTTTGTTGTTGGTAAATTCGCTGCCTTTCAGTTTCCTTGAGTATCATCTTGCTTTGTATTGTCTGAGGAGATAAAGGGCAGCACCCCATTTAACCTCTCAACATCATTCTCTACTCCCTTTTCAAGTAATTTTCAGTATGCCTGTAATACTGTATAACTTGTATAAATGCTACCTTTTAAGAGAAAATAATGCAATCTCTCAGTATCCATATAATGAACTCACTCAGTTACGTTCTGCTGCCTAATAGCACTGTGGTTTTCTTCTGTTGAGGGATGCCTCATTCGATCGTTCTGACAAACTGCTGTTTTCTTGTAGCAAAAGTGTTCAACATAGTGTTTTTACTGTTTTGTCAATAAGCAAAGGAAATAAAAACCTTATGGGATTTGAACGAGAACATTCACACTCCGTATGTGAGCAGCGTTTGAATTGGAGTATGGTGGGGAAGCAGAGTATAGTGTGCAACCTGTTTACTGAAGTGCATGCCAACAAAGGGAGATTTCATTCTCGTTTGCTCGGATCTCACTTTGGACCCCTTTCCCTTTCCCTTTCCTGTCTCCTACTCCCCCACAATATCTGACACTTGCCACTTTTTTTGTTTCAATTGCTGGTTTTGGACCAAACTCTTTTAATTCTTTTTAAAGTGCTCATCCTGACAGTGGACTTACAAGATGAAATTGTGTGGTATCTGCTGTAGCTAAATGCTTCTAGTAGGACCTGCTGTTCCTTGGGACATTATCCAGGCCACTGGGAGCTCAGTAGATGGGAAGAAGTGGATCTGTTTCAACAGAGTGCTTGGGATCTCTCTCAACTGAGGCCATGTCTGCAACTAAATTTTAGCTTTCTGATGATGAATTAATGAGTGGTATAAAAGCATGAATGAGCTATTATTTTCTCCTAATCACACAAGGAAAAGATTGAATGCAGGAAACTTAAAGTTGATTCAAGTGGTGCGGTCTTATGTAATACATATTGAGCTTGGGGAAGGCAGTGCCACCAGCTATCTACAGATGCTTCTGAGGAGAAAAAGATCATCCAGATCTGCTTTAGATAAGGTTTAAACTGTTTCAGAGGACTGTGGGTTCAGAATGGAGTAAGCCCATCACTGATCAGCCACTGTTCCTGCGCACCAGTTTCACTCCCACTTTAGGTAATACTGTATGCTTGTTTCTGGCCACTCACTGCAAGCACACTGAATTAAGTAAATTTAATGCCATCTGATATGATGCTGCAATTTCTGTGTTTGCTATCAGTTGTGAGTTTAGACAGGTTCAAGTTATGTTAATTAGTCTGTTTTGAAGTCAGTGTTCCCTATCTGTTGAGACTGACACAGCTCCACCCACTTCTTAATTAATATGTTAATTAACTCCTATTAGGCACCTAAATATGGCTCCGGAGCCAGGGAAATAGTGACAGCTGATGGCCCTTCAGGGCATAAATGGTTTCACACTACGATCAATATTCTCCACTGCTGAAAACGCTTCTTATTTTTTTGGACTTCCACTCACTTAACTCTCCCTCCGGCGGCTGTTTACAGTACTGAAGCACAAGGGAGAGTTCAAGCAGGGCAGCCTTAAAAGCTGCCTTCGTGACATCGATAGAAAAATCATCTAACTCAGCTTTCATCTTCAGACAGAAGGTTAGAGTTCACAGATTTTGTTGTTAGGCAGCTTCCATTTCAACCTCCTTCCCTCTCCCGCCCCATCTAGCCAGTGGGTTAAAAGGCTGCTTAAAATATCCACTTTCTTTCTTGATGCATCAGAAGTCCCAGATACTCTGGGGATCAAGAAAAGTAGAAAAACAATGTTTCAGAGCTCTCAGTTCCAGATGGACCTGTTTTCTAATGCTGTTTATTTCAACTTCACGGGTGGAACAAACCCTGTTTGAAAGTGCTATTTATGCTTGTCTGCAAGAGGGAGAGGCAGGGTTTAGGGCTAATGTGGTTCCATCAAGAGACTTCTGGGTGGGCTCTGGATTAGCACAGCACAGGCTTGCTCATAGCCAGAAGGTGGGTTATGCTTTGGGTTGCTCCCTTTCCAGGCACGTGGTCCTGTGTCTGCTGGGCACACCGGTGTTCCCTCTGACTGGAGGAATCACGCAGAAGGTGGTGAGGTGGAAGGAAAGGAGGCTGTAGCACACATCATTTTTTCCTTTCACCTAAGTCACACAAGTCAATATAACTAGGGTAGGGTGAGCATCATTCTGACCAGTAGCTCTATGTGGGAATCTTAGATCATTGCATGTAACTCTCTGGTGATCTCATGGAAGAGTTTCACAACATGCTCACATGACTTAGACTCTGAATTTCTATTTTCAGAGAAATCTTAGACATACTGGAGCTGAAGACTGACTGAAAGAGAAATGTAGACTAATGTTTTGATTCCTGTTATTATAACAGATCTGATTTTTAAAGAATGCTTCACATGCAATAAACAACTCCAGCAACTTCAGTTCTAGGGATCCCTATATAGTCGCACACACACACACACTCCCCATCCCTTCTCTGCCAAGTGTAGCAAACCAGCTGTAGCTTACCCACCTCTGGGTCCCAGATCTCTGCTTTATGTGTCCTTCTTGCAGTCAGTTTTTAATATCTATTAAGACTCTAAATTCTGCTACCCTTTGTATCACTGTGAACAAGTCTATAGAGTTTTCTCAAGACTGGGATATTCTGGCACAACTGTGATACATACCTTCAAAGTGGTGTTTGTAGGAGGTATGAAGCAGTTTTTCCTGGATGTTCCTATATAGGCAAGCATAGCATTGCAGTTATTTACTCGTTACAAACTACACTACTTGACTCTGTTCAGTGTTGGTCAGTATTAGCCTGAAGCAGCCACTCTGTCATGGGAGAAGAGGTGTTAATTCCTTTTCTGTACCACAGCAGCCCAGGCTGCAAACAAAGACACTGTGTACACTGCACAGTGGAAACTTACAGGCTTGTAATTAGAGGTTATACTATTGACAACGATTTGGGTTTTTTTTTTTTTGTTTTTGTTGTTGTTATCTGGTTCAGATCAGACAAGTTTTTAGAGGCAAAAGTTAATTGGTGACAGAAAAGGACCCGTACATGAGGTTTTGATGTGCTTCGGTGGACTTGGTGGACACAGGAGATTTTGTCATTTTATGCAGAGATGACCTTATGTCTGAACTGACAGATAAAGGTGAGGGAGCTGCAGATCTGTAATTACTCAGATGTGAAATAAGAAAGATGATTCATTCCGTACACTTGGAAGCCAAGGAGCGCCGGTGAAAGGAGCCAGGCTTTCTTGGCTGAGGTAGGCGCATTAATCGAGGAAGATATGTTTGCTTTAGGGCATGACTAGTCAAACTTCAAGAAACGCATGATTTCTCATACAGAGGAGCTAAGGGATAACACTGAATGTTTTCACAGTGGACAATGGAAACCCTTGTACCTGTGTCAGACCATTGAAGTATTGTTTGGAGCAGGGAAACATAAAGACCTCATTATAGCTATATGCTCTTGATCTTAATCTCTGGGGTGTTCCCTGTAGGAGATACTTTTAGTGCCAAGGAGTAGGCAGTGATTTCAATATTTTGGCTAAATAGATCTATCTTGGTAAAGAGATTGAAAAAGGACATAGGATTGAGATGGCTGTGGTACTAGGAGAAAGAGGGAGCCTGAGAGTCTTGTGTGGGTTACAGCAGAGGTAGGGCTTTAATAATCTAACAAATATGTGGGCTGACTATTTCCAGCAGCAGTTGCTTCTCCTTTGGTGCTTCCAGCAAAAACTGTAGTCTTTTGTAGTTAAAACAGCAAAGCAGAATGAAAGAAAACTGTATATTGGTGAAACTAATGGGATGGTGTCATTTCCTTATGTACTGATCAGTTCCTGTTCAGGATTTGCCTTAAGATGGCAGTGCTTAAAACAAAAGGCATTGGTCAGGCTGCAGCTTTCAGCTGAGAAAGATGAACCAGTCTGAATACCTGAACAAGGGTGTTAATATTTGACCTTCTCTTCCAGAGAGGAAGAGAATGAGTGAATATAGATTAGGTGGTCAGCAGCAGCAGCCAAGAACTGTCAAAGCCAAATCATCTGTCTGATAGAGACAGACTGTGGAGCACTATTTGTACACGGCAGAGAATCTCACCGAGGCAAATGTTAATTTGCTTGGTTATTTTTTTGTATTATGACTAAGAAGTTCCAGCCCAGCTGAGGGCTTTGTTCACAGAAAGAGTTTTACAATACCTCTGACCACATTGGACGATTTATAAAGGAATGCTCATAAAATCCTAGAGATGTGTTCAGTTGTTACATTATTCATGTGGGGTATGTTGTAAAGCCAAAAGAGGGTGAAGTTGTTAAGACATTCTAAACTGGAAAGTGAGCCTAGATATGAAAATACATGGGGAAAAAAAAGAGATCTGTATTAACTGAGAATGTGAAACTTTCCTTTCCACGGATGAGGATCTATGCAGTATCCTCAATATCAAGTTGTGTATGTCCTGTTGAATCAGCTGTGTAGGCAGTTACAACTCGGAGTTCTTTGCAATGTGTTTCTCTTTGCAGCCAGTCTTTTTATCCTTAATCAAGTCTTCTAAAGGGGAGAAGAATTTGCGATGAAGTCAAAAAACTACTCAGCATGAAAGTGTATAACAGCTATTTCTGTGTAAGAATAAAATCTGTAACATCCTCTTCAGGTGTGGTTCAGGCTGTAAAACAGGACTGTTGTAAAAACTGTGCTTGCATCAGATAACCCGACAATCCACCTATCCCTAAAAGGATTACTGTGAGATTTTTAACAGAGATATTGGGATGAACCTTGAAGGGAAATTCAGCCAAAAGACTATCAGATGTTAAGAGTGTTTGTGCTGAAAACAAACTGTGTTTTTTAATCTCTTGTAGATTTGACCAAAATTTTGGATGCCTGCAAAACTGAAGATCTTTTTCCTATCATCCTGAGTCTTGCAGCTTCTGTTCAACAAGAAGTCACATTTATACACGCATAAAGGTAGGTCAGAAACATTTTATGACTTCTTTGGAGTGTGTCTGGGAATCAGGGTGGAGAGACTTCTCCATAGTCCTTAAAGAAAAGTATTTATTAGTGAGGAAAGCAACAATTCCAAATGGAATGAGTTATGCTTCATTTTTCTTTGTCTCCAGAAACCACTTCCTTTCCTGAAAGCATCAAAACAACCAAATGGCACTAGTGACCAAACAGCATAATTACAAGTGGAAATAATTACACAAATTAGCCTCCTGAGACCTATTGTAGACATGGGGAACACATTTGAAGTTGAGGTCTGTACTCCCAGAGTTCGGATATGTTTGAGTTTCTGGTTTTGGCATAGGCCTGTCCTACTTCCATCTAACTCGTTTGCTCGTGTTTTCTTTGGATATTTTTCCTGAGTGGGCTTTTTCACTGTGACTCATACAGGATAATGAAAACTAGTTTGGAGTGTGTGAACACAGGCTTCCGGAAGAGTCCCAAGTCAAATTATATAAATCCTAGACATAATAAAGGCCTGTTTTCTTTGAAAACCCAGATAGACATTCTCTGGATGAAGCAAGGCCTACAACTAACACATTTTTATTCTTTTTTACTTTGTGGTCCAGTTAAAGGATGTATTGTGTGTTGCAGAGAAGTGCTGCTTGGGAAAGAACTGAGGGAAATGCAGCTTAGTGGTTAAACAAGAAATTAACCAGGAAGGTTGGAAAAGTAGAAATTCTTAATCCCATAGAAGTGATTTTGGTTTTTTTTTGAGGAGGAAAGGGGTTTCAGCTAGCAGGGGAAATTTATGGTAACATGCAGAACAGGCCTGTAACTGGATATTTAATGCTGGACAAAATGAAGCTTTTGGTGCCTTGGTCTGATGGTGGAGTGGAGCATCTCCCTTCTGATGAAAGGCTGAGGGAGCTGGGGCTCTTCATCTTGGAGGAGACTGAGGAGTGACCTCTTTAATCTTTACAAAGATTGAGTGTCATGAGGATGAAGCCAGGCTGTTCTCAGTGATGGCCAATGATAGGACAAGGGACAATGAGTACAAGCTTGAACATAAGAAGTTCCAAAGAAACACAAGGAAGAATTTCTCCCCTGTTGAGGTGAGGGAGCACTGGAAGGGGCTGCCCAGATGGATTGTGGAGTCTCCTTCTCTGGGGACATTCCAAACCCACCTGGATGAGTTCCTGCGTGACCTACTCTAGGTGGTCCTGCTCTGGCAGGGGGGTTGCACTGGAAGAGCTTTCGAGGTCCCTTCCAGCCTTTGAGATTCTGTGATTCTGTGAATGCCACATTGGAACTTCTGTTGGGCCTTTTCATTGTTACGTAGTGATCAGACATATGTCTCAGTTGTTTAATTGAGAAAATACTATAGATGTGTAAAATTTTCATTTACAACTTTAGCTGCTATAAATGTCTCCTAAATTCACTAATGAAATGTGAAAACACAATATCAAATTGCATTTAGATAATACTTTTGAGGAAGGGAAAACGTGTTCAATTAAAAATGTACTGATGTAGTATTTGTTGGCACTCAAAGGCTGTAGGAAACAGTGGTGATTTTATCCTGTTCTGTATCAACTTCCACAATGACATAGCTACTAGGCTATGAAATTTCCTCTTTATTTTGAAGATACATCATCATCCTCACACTGTGCATGAGATAATCAGACATGTCATGGCTTCTGCATTTGTGGATATTCCTGTAATTTTGAGAGGCTCTCTCCCAGTGACTTGAATGCCTTCTAGCAGTGCGTGTCCACTGGAGGAAGAGAACATGCTGGTTGGAAGTGATTTTTGGAGTCTTTGCATTTTCTTTAAGGCTTGTGCCATCTGGGAATGTGTAGCTGGGGAAGATAAGGAATTATTTTAAAAGTAGAGGGGGGGAAAAGGCAATTTCTAGGCCTAATGATTCTGGTGAAAAAGCCCTGAAACACAACAACTGTAAGGCTTCGAAATGCGGGGAGCAAAAAGTCAAGAGCTCTGAAAAAGCCCCAAATCTCTCCTGATTTAAACTTGTCTCATTGTTTGAGGCAGAGTGTAACTGATGCTTGCTGACTGCTTCAGATTAGTGGTTCCGAGGTTTTCTAGGTTGTATTTTTTGGTTGTTATTTATGGGATGAATTACTTTATTGCTTGTTGGGGTTTTTGGAGGTGGGAGGGTTGTGTTGTTTACATGCTGCGGATTGATTGCCAACAGTTTCCCAGAGAATGTTCAATATCCAAAATTTCAGCTGGGTTGATTAGATGTGAATGCTTGCATATGCTGTGTGGCTTTGTTCCAGTTCCCAGATTCAATGAGCATAACAGTTTTGGCAGTCCAGATTTTGAAAGTACTGATGGTGTCTGGAAGGCACCAGTTTCCTTCAACTCCCATCGGCAAAGACAGAGAGAGGATAGGTCCTGTTAAGGGACCTAACAGAAGAGGATAGAAGGAAATAAATGACATTTCCCTCTTCTTTCTCAGGTAGCTGTACAAGCTTTCCCAAATACAGGTTCTTTTATGGCCTAGGGAATAGCTCAAGCAGCAAAAAGTGTTGGTGCTGCCACTCAGTGCTTTGTTCCAAGGCTTACTCAGTTAACACTGTTGAAGCTGAGTAAATTTAAGCAGGAGCAATAGTGGGACTCTGTGGAACTAGTGAGAAATATCCTAGCTTGTACCAGAAATAGTGTGGCCAGCAGGACCGGGGAAGGGATTATCTCCCTGTACTTGGCACTGATGAGGCTGCATATCAAATACTGTGTTCAGTTTTGGGCCCCTCACTGCTAGAAGAAGCGGTGAGATTCTGGTGCATGTCCAGAGATGGGCACTGAAGCTGGGGAAGGGTCTGGAGCACAAGTCTGATGAAAGAACTGGGATTGTTCAACCTGGAGAAGAGGAAGCTGAGGTGAGATCTTCTTGCAGTCAGCAACTCCCTGACAGGAGGTTGTGGTGAGGTGGAGGTCAGTCTCTTCTCTTAAGCTACAAATGACAGGACAAGAGGAAATGACCTCGAGTTGTGCCAGGGGAGGTTGAGATTGGATATAAAGAAAAAAGTATTTACCAAAAGGCCATGATGGATTCTCCATCCATGGAAGTATTCAAAAGCTGTGTAGATGTGTCACTTGGGGACATGGTTTAGTGGTGGCTGTGGCAGTGTTGGGTTAATGGTTGGACTCGATGATCTTGAAGGTCTTTTTCACCCTAAATGATTCTATGAAATGCTATAATGAATGCAGTACATTTCTGCACATAAAGATTATACTTTATATAGATGATATAAAGGTTATACCCTTTAAGCATGTGTTATTCTTTGAACATAGAGGATTGCGTTTGTTTCAGTTGTTTAATTTTTCTTTGACATGATTGGCAGAATATCTGTTGAGAAGAGATGGACTAACAGCCAGGAAGGGGTTTGGTGGGTTGGAAGTGTAGGTAAGCAAAGCTGTCCAGCGTATGGAAGTCTGCAATGTTGCAGCACACAGCCTGGGACAGGCTCTGCTCTCTTAACTTCCCACAAATCAAAAAATCAGTGCCATTCCTTCAGTCCAACCAAACAGACACTTGGCCTAAATGAATGGGATCTAACCGTTGTAATCACATTATTTGTGGATGTGTTTTCTTTTTTGGGGTTACAAGCATATGTGTCAAGACAGGGTCTAAATGGCAAGTAAATGTGCTCCGAGAGGAGGAGCAACCATGAGCTGCTTATTAGAATCAGCAATGTTCTCCTTATTTCAGTTTAGAACTAGTTGCATTTTCTTTTGTTCTTTCAACAGGTTAGTAATTACTGTTGCAGTAATTAAGCTTGATGGAGAGTGTATAAGACGATAAATGGTTATTCTGTGCAGTAGTGGGGGATATTTGGTGCCAAGCTTATTATTTTCAGTCAAAGCTAATTATCTCTATTATAATACATGACTCTCTTCCTTGAATTATGAGTGGGAAACTGCTGAATAGATTTTTTTTTTCTCAAAGTGCCCTGAACCATGGAGAGAAATGAAAATTAAAAACAATGAAAAGCTTGTTAGACAATGAGAAGACTCATCTGTAAAGCTATTTCTGACAGATTTTTTTCCTCTCTCTCTCATCTCTGGTTATATAAATATCAAATGCTTATCAGGAAATAAATTGTTGCACTACACAGGATACAGGTATAAAAGTTTAGTTCAGACATCAGAGAAAGCACTTGAGGGTTCAGTGAACGGCAGGCAGTGAGCTGGCACCAGCTGAGGGCAGCGGCCAGGCTGCCCTGGCCACGCAGCAGTGCTGCCCACAGCCTGGGCTGCTGAGGTGAGCCGGGGATTTACAGATGTTCCTATCAAGCGCCTTTGAAAACTACTGGCTGCCCAGAACAGGCATCTGTTGCGCTTGCATTTAGGGATAGGGAAGCTGTGAGCAATGTCAGAAGGGATTATACCCTCTGGCTGGCTTACCTCGAGTGATAAGGTCAGCAGAGAGAGCATGACTTTGATTAGTAGGGTTTGTCTACTCCACAGATGCTAGCCTGTCATTTATTAATCATGCTGTCGTTCCCTCCTCCACTTACATCATGGTTTCAATTCGTAGCAGTGACAGGGCTGATCGCCTTTCGAGTCTTAGCCGGCTTACGACATCCTCTGGGTTTGCTTCGCCCTACACATCTGAATCATGCTGTAACTTGACTCTCTAACTGGTGAAACGTGTAGTAGAGCTGCAGCTCACAGACAGCCACGGCCTCAGCTGTAGCCTCGGCACCTCATGCCTGAATTTCTTCCTGGAGAGCGAGGCTGGGTGGGAGGAGGGAGGTGGTGCATGGCCACACATGGTCTTAAAGCAGCACTAGCTGCTGCCAGCGTGGACAGCTGGACCTGATTGCTGGGAACACTCCCAGGCTCTGTGCTCATGGAGCATTCACTCAAATACCCTCATCAGGCTGTGTGGGGTGATTGATGGGGCAATGGAAAAGGCAGCTGTTTGCTGTTGGACATAAATACTCGTATTTTAAGAAGGCATGGGAGAAGATTCTTCTCTTTCCTGCTTTCCATATCAACTTCTCCTAATTTTTAAAAGTTGTGATTCTGAGTTGAACTGGATCCCCTACAGAAGAGCATCAGTAAGGCTTTCCTGCCTGTTTCCAAGGCAGCTTTCCTTAGTTCTGTAGCGTGCTTTTCCATGTGCTGCACAGCAGATGTTGGAAGCTGATCGGTGTCATGTGTTGCGTTTTGTGGTACTTTAATACGTGCTTTTGAGAGACAAGCAGCACAAAGAGGGCCCAAGTTACTAAGATGGATACAATTTTCACAGCGCTACTATCTGCTTGTCTTCGATTACTGCCAGTAAAACCACAGCAGACTATCACTGCACTGCTCATCTGCAGTCTGTGCTAAAAGCTGCTTGACTACTGTCAGAAATTCCATCCTTTACCTTCACACTAATTTTTCCCAGCAGTTCCTTGTACCTGTCAAGCTCTGTTTAATGACCTTATGGATTTTATAGTTCTCAAACTCCAAATTAGGGCTTTTTTTCTGGTAGTGATGTTCTTATCCATAGATGGTGTAAGTGGACTGCTGCTGTTTTGATGACATAGTTATCCTTTATTTAAATTTGTGGTACTATACCAATCATATTTCTCAAATTAAGCCTGATCCCTGTACATGGAAGGAACTTAACCAGGAGAATTCTATGTCTGATGTTAAGTTCATCATTGTACTATCCTGAATCGTAGTTCAGGTCAGTGATGACATTTCAAGAGCTGACTGAGCAGAGCCACAGCAAAGCTACCTTACTCATTCAAATTCCTGGTGTCACTGAAAGCCCAATTTGATGAAAAGGAAAGGTGCTTTCCACCAGACTGCTTACAGATCCTATTAGGCAGTAGCAGTGTAGTCAGTAAATGACAGACAATTAAAAAAAACCCCAAAAAGCAGACACTATTCAAAGGTCTTGTTTCAGGTTTATTTGCATAACATCGTTATCAATTAAGGCAGTCACTGAGTGAGGAAGAGTGCACATGTATTAACATTTGGTAACAGTTATTTGCATGAAAGAAGGTTGTAAGATAGGGCCCTGGACTAGCTGTAGACTATAGAAGCTGTGTAAGGGCTACCAAAAAGGCAGTAACATGTAAAGTTAAGACAACACAGCTTTTATTTGAATTGCATCTAAAGAGAGATGTTACAATACTTACCTGAGATGCAGAAGTGTAAGCCTTCTGACTTTCACAAGGCACAAACGCATAAAAGCAGAGAGAGCTTTCGCGTAATCAAATCTAGCATGTAGCACTCCTTCATTCCTTGGTTTGAGAATCTGAAATTTAGTAGCTAACAAGTAAATATTGTAAAAAATAGTATTAACCAATTAGTTCTGGCAACAAGCTAAACTGCAGGCTAGGAACTTGCAGTAACAGAGAGCAGGAAAATCCATTAAACATACATGACAGTAACTCATAACTATAATTTTGTATAGATGTGTCTGCAAACTATAACTCAAAAAGCCAAACTAACCCATTTACAGCTGCAGACATCTCAACAGAAGAGCTTTAGATGCTCTTAGCCTATTTTTGGTTTATGTCTCATTTTCATAGCTGCAACGTAACTGTTGTAAAGTGGATCTCTGTGGGAACTGATGGGTTTTATTATGTACATTTCTGTACTATAAGGAGGAGAATGATCGATTGTGTTGCTGCTGGTGGTTGGTTATTTGGCGGTGTGACAAGGTTGCTATCAACAGAATGGATGCAGCATGAGGTAATGACTACAACTTACATGAGAAGGCTTGTCATACCCGCTTTTTGCTCGGACTGATCGGCAACTATCAGGGCATGTGTTTTCTTTCATGTTTACAAACTGGCAAGCTTAATGGAAGGTAATGCTTGACATTTCTTAACAGTTCCCTTCATCTCTGAAGTCAAAGCTACTAGTGTTTTGCCAAACTACTTAGTACCTACTGAGTGTTTGAGTAAAATGCTCTGTGAAAGCACACAGACTATTTCTTACTGAGGGATTTTATTTTTTACTTATAATCTGGAAGAAATGAAAGTTCATCTCTCTACATATTCCTCTTGGTGAAGCCATGCTGACTACTCCTGATGATTTTCTTGTCCTTAATGTGCCTGGAAATGGTTTCTAGGATTAGCTGCTTCATCACCTTCCCAGCCTCCGGTAGTTCCCTGTCTCCTCCTTCTTGAAGATGAGTGACATTGGCCGTCCCTCGGTCCTTTGGCACTTCTTCCTGTTGCCATGATTCACCTAAGGTAATTATTGAAAGTAGCCTTGTAATGACATCTGCGAGCTCCTTTGGCACTTGTGTGCGCATCCTATCATGGCTCATAGACCGGTTTATATGTCTGGTTTGCCTAAGTATTCCCTGACATGAGACACGTCCTCCACAATAGGTCTGCATTTTCCTTAGTCTCACCTGTTACTTATAAAAGCTTTTCTTGTTGCCTTTGATGTCCATCATTTGGGCATTGGCTTCTGTAACTTGGTCCCTGGATGCTCAGAAAATATCTCTGTGTTCCTTGTAGATTTTTCATCTTTGCTTCTGCCCCTTGTATGCTTACTTTTTTGAGACTGAGTTTGGCTAGGAGGTATTTGTTCATCAACACAGTTCTCCTGGTATATTTTTAATCACTGGGATGGACCACTCTTGAGCTTGGAGGAGATGGTCCTTGAATATTAATCATTTCTCTTGGGCCTTCCTCCCCTCGAGGGCCTTATCCCATGAGACTTTTCTGAGCAGATCTTTGAAGAGGCCAAAGTCTGGTCCCCAAAAGTCCAGCATTGTGTTTTACCTTCCTCCCTGCCTTCAGGATCCTGAAGTCTAATATCTCATGGTCTCTTCAGCCAAGGCTGACTTCGATTTTCATATCTACAACAGGTAGGAGGTCCATCAAAGCACCTCTGTTTATTGGCTCTTTTGTCACTTGAAGGGAGAACTTGTCATTGATGCTTTCCAGGAACCTCTCAGATTGTTTATTATCCTGCTGTTTTGTCCCATCAGCACTGGGGTTGCTGAAGTCCCCCATGAGGACCAGGGCCTTGCAAACGTGATGATACTCTATGAAGTTGTTTATATTGCTAAGGCAATCCCAGGAGGGAAAGGAAGGAACTATACTGATGATAGAAAATATTTATGTTAGTCCAGGATTGTGGAAGTATATTCTCTCTTGCATACTGCCCTGACAGCTGAAAAGACTACTATTAATAGCCCTCTCCTAGCTGGAGACTTATTACCCACACCAGAGGTTACTGTCCCTGCTGATCTGTGCTTCAGCATCATGGAGGCCACTCATAAACCTGCCAAAGTCTGGTAAACCTGTTCAAATCAGGGTAAACAGAATGATCAAAGACTAAATCTTTAAGCATCTTAAGTTAACTCCACTTACTTTGCCTGAAACACACACACTTAACTCGGAGGTCAGTTTGCTGTAACCTCTGGCAAGGGCAAGAGGCAGCTGGAAAGATCATCTTCTTCAACTGGCACGGCTAGATCTGAAAAAAGGATTTCTATCTTTGGCTTTGTTCCACTCTAGACATACTCTGCAAATGACTAATTTGGTTTTTAAAAGAAAGCCACAGAATGCTTACCCAAAGAATTCTGCTGCCGCAGCATTCCTGCTAAGAATGAGCTACAATCTTGCCTTGGTCTGGGAGGTGAGAAATCTGATGGTATTTGCAATTATTGGTCTGACGTAGACAAGAGTGGCCAGTCAAGAGTAGTACAAAGCAAGAGAGAAATTCTGCTTGGAGATGAGGGCTGCAACATCCAGAGGAAAAGATACTATTTGATGAAAGCAGAAAACAAAGGACAGAAGAGATACTGAATAAACTGGAGTCTGTCAAATGCAAACATCAGAGAACAAAGGCTTTGTAAAAAGCTCTTAAGCTGTTTCTCTTTCTTTTGACAACAGATTTAGTAAGGTGCCATCATGACTTAAAAACTTTATTCCTGCACCCACATGGACCATAAGTGCTTTTCTTCTTCTCAGATAGCTGTGATTTGCTGTTGGTTGCTTAAAGTTCTTATAAAGTTTGTGTAAGTTTTAATTCGGGAAAGAATTGGACTCCTTTGGTGCGACCACATCACAAGCAAGATTGGTGGAACTAGACTAAGCTGCAGGAGAGCTTCTCACGCCAAGGCAACACCTGGCACTGCTGCAGCAATGGCTAGTGATATCCAAGGAGCCTCTGCAAAATCTGGGGTAAAGAGCCAAACTCCTCTGGCAGAAATCCATGACAAATTACAAGTGATGTTAGTGCCAGAGATGAGCAGAAAACCAAGCAGGTGTGCTAAGACTCAACATTTGGGGTAACTGAGCACAGGATTTGCACTCCAAAATGTACAACTGCAATGGAAACAAACCCATCAGTCTCCAGTGTCTGTGGCAAACTGAGCTCATTCTGACATCCCTGTAGACATGCCATGGATCTCAGAAATTCACTTCCAGATTGACCATTGTGGTCTCATTGCTGTCACCTTCACATTTCACAAGGCTAAGTGTTTTTTCAAGACTCCTTGGAACTCTGTAGTCTCTCTCAGGTAATGGAACACTTGTTTCATAACAAAGAATGGGGTCTTCATTCCACAGAGTAAATCAAACATGCAGCAGAGCAGTAACAGGTGAAGAGGTGCTTTAGCATACCCATTGGATGTCAAAATTAGTTATTTTGGAGTTGGAAGTTGCTTTTTAATAGGTTCATGTGGTAGAACTAATGACAGATGTCATTGCAATTACTAAAACCAGGCATCTTACAAAAATGGAAAATAAGCATAAAGGAGTCTCATGTGAACCCAAAAGCCGGTGGTTATATAAAAGTAAGAAATAAAGGGAGAAGCAGTAAGTATTAAAAACTCATAATAACTCAAGCAACTTGAGTTGTACATTTCTGGATGTGTTGGAGATTTTCCACAGATATTTCCTATGGAAAGAATTTATGAATCAAAACATAAGAGTTGTCCAGGGAAGATTGGTCCCACATGGATACTGTTGCTGTTTTAGCTCATCCAAATCTTCAAAACTATTCACTATGAACAGATTGTATTCATAAGTACAGGAAGCATTTGCATTTAGTATAGCTAAATTAGCTGAAGCAAAACTTAACACGCTCCATGTAATGTTTAACTGGAAAATAGAATAGTTCTATGGTCATAATGAAACATTTAGAGGGGAAAAAAACCAGCAAGCCAAATTTTGTCCTTGGTTTGAGTTACCATAGGAGTGCAGCAGCATAGTTCAGAGCAAAATATGGCCAGATTAATTTGCTTTCTACTTGCATTGACCTTCTTCTGAGTTACTGTTTCCTATTTATGAAGAGGGAAAAGCTGAAACCTGCAATTATTTTTTTTAGTATCGTGGAAAATGGCCAAAACTATTTACCCTGTAGGGATCTATCTAGTATACAGTTGAGGGAGGAGCTAGATGCCATTTGTCATTGTGTTTTCAGTAATGCTGGCTGGGTATCAGTATATTTCCCTTCTCCCTTTCCTCTTCAAAAAGTTCAAAACAATACCATCCTCAGAACAGCTTTTGGTTCAAGACTATGAGGTTACAACCTCAACTCTTCTGGAATGAAAAAGGATTAGAACTGTTTGTGGCTACCTTTGCATTCTCAGACACATTTAGCAATTCCCGTCACTGAAACTCAAGATTTAAAGAAGACCTGGAGTTCTCTTTTAATTATATTCCCTGGCATAAAAATGTTGCAACCAGCTTATCTCTATTAGAAAGGTTGTACTTGTTTAAGTTTATTAGATAACACACCTACACTTGCAAAAAGATTAAGGATGGGCAGAAACACTACTGAAGTTTCATAATGCCTATGCAAATATTTTTCCTCCAGAAATATCCTGAGTACTGAGATCCTCTATTGCTTCCCATCTTCATCCTGGGCAGATTCAGTGAGGCACATCATGTTAGCGAGCAAAGCTTTGGAAAAGTTAAATGTATTTCAGGTTACAGTTTTAGGACTTGAACTATTTAATTGTTTCAGCTGTTGTTCCATCATTACAAAGTACACTATTTGGCATGTCAGGTGATACAGAGAATTATGCTGAAGGGTTCAGGAGAAAGAGTGCTGGAAGTTGCCTTGCCCTTGCTGAGGCAGGGGAATTCAACCCTGCTGAAGTTGGGTTCTCCATGTGCCATGTAGCTAGTCCAGAATGGCCTTTCTGCTGATCTCAAGGAAGTGCCTTTTTATCTGTTGTTTGAAGGGCTGCATCCTTTTCTATCAATGGGATATCCATGAACTAAAGCCTGAAGTGGCAATACTGGGCAGAGGTTGGGTATGATGTCTCTAGTCAGAGGCTTTCTTGAGGTGGAAGCAAATGCATTTCTCTGATACTGCCTAACTCTGAGTGTGTCAGTCAATTTTTTTAAGACACTGTCCAACTCTGGGAATTTTCACTTGGGACTGTATATGCCACAGACTTTTACTTTAGCTCTAAATTGGGACATCTACAATGCTCTGGAGCTATATGGGTCCAAGCATATATTAACTTCACATTTAGAGGATTGGAGAAGTTCCTGGTTCCCTGTCTCCTCCCTTCTTCTCATACTTTGACTTTGACATTGACCACCTGAGCTGGAAGAAAAAGGCAGTGCCCAGTTTACCCTGCTCTAGAAAACAAGGTGACTGTGACTGAAAGGGCTGTGGCAGTATATTCTCCCACAGCCCCCTACCTCACATTCACTATGTGTTTTCAATATGAGGTTCTTGCATGCTGTCACAGCATCATGAAGAAGCATTTACTGCTATTGCCATATGCTGAGACCTAAGACATCCTTCCATTCCTCACATTTCTCATTCCATCTCTTCCAGAGCAAAAAGTGGCAGCTTGATATGGCAGTATTTCATTATTCTTATTGCATGGGGTACAAGTAAAACATCTACCGTTAATCACTGATGTTTTAAAACCATAAACTCAATTGTCTGTATTTGCTAACAGTTGGGGGAAAATGTTGATCTTTCCTGAAAATACTGAAGCAGATGGGAGCAGTATGAATGCCAGAATATCCCTACAAATTCTCCTAACATAAAACAGTTTTGGACAGTTCAGGACATCTGGAGTGAATATGGGAGAGGGAAATGAAAAATTTCTTGAATGTACTTAAAGGCTGAAATAGAATCACAATGGCGTAGACATGCAGAAACCCTGAATGAAATACACACATGGATATGGCAGAATGCTTAAAAGGAAGTCAGCCTGCTAGGAGCAGATCTATTTTTAGTCTTCTAATGAAGAAAGCAGCTGTATTTGAGAAAGCTAGTCACTCTCTGCTTGGAAAATCAGCTGGAACTCTTTCTGGGTCCTGATGTTCTTGGTTGCAAGAGGAAAATCTTATGTGTAAGCTCTTTCAGCCTCAGAGAACCTTAAATGGCAGTCATCTTGGGTTTTGAAGCACAGTCGGGAGCTTCTTGGGAACAGATTCACAGACTTTTCTTGGAGCCCATGGTCACTCTGCGGTGTTCAACTACTCTTGGAATGAGGATTTCTTTAGGAGACAGTGAGAACCCGGCAAAGTCCTCTGAGATGTCTGTTGAACATGACATTGATTTCTGCCTTTTTTTTTGTTCTGTGCTGTTATACAACGTTTATTTCCATTCTTAATTGCCCCAGAGCTCTGCTGGGATGCAGCAATCAGTCCAGTAAAACCTCTGTTTTTCTTATCCGTATAGTACTTGTGTTAGGTGTGAAAGTACAAGAGAGCCACTTCATTTTGCTGCCCTAGTAAAACTTGAATGGTGAAAAGTCACTGCTTTTTATGTCCCATCTTTGTATAGGTGAAGTTCTTCTGTAAGGTTTGGATTTTTTTAATATAAAATAGGTACCTTTTTCTGGCACGTTGCTGAGTTAAATGATCACAGTGAACTGTGTGTAGCCTGGCTGTGACAAGAATGGACAATAGTTATCACAAGGTCAAAAGCATTGAACGTGCTTACTGGAAGTAAAGGAGACAGCTTGGGTTTTCTGCTGGCTTGGGAAACCGGTTCAGAACTAGTTAAAGTAGACGTATCATAAAAGACTGGGACTGGAAGAAGAGGGGCTTTAGCTTAAAGGCAGTATTGGGGAAGCCTGACCAAAGCCTGAAGTGGCCTGGCATTTTTCAATGAGAGAATGAGATTAGTGAGGAGGAGGGCTTGGTTTTGAAAACCTCCTTCTACAGGTGGCTATCTCTCCATAGCCACCTGCCCAAACTTTCAGGAATTGGAAACGATCTTAAATGTGAGAGGGAGGCAGGATATTCAAGAAGAAATGCCCCATGAAGAGGGAGCTGAGACCTGGGCTCTGTGGATATCCCTGCTGCTGGGCAGCTTTGCCAAGCTCCTTTGGTCCCTTCCAGCTACCAGTCTTGTGTTTTATCCTTGTCTTGCTTGTCATTTGCTTTAATACATGAAGCCTCTTATACAGCGAGGAGCCATCTTAAATGGTACTTAATGCTGAAAAATTCGAAGGAAGGAAGAGGTAGTAAGCTCCAAGAAGAATATCCTGATCTGTGCTCTTGTGAGGCCCCTCCTGCACTTCTGCATCTGGCTCTGTGGTGCTCAACATAAGAAGAACATGGAACTGTTGAAGTGAGTCCAGAGGAGGCCACAAAGATGACCAGAGGGCTGGAGCTCCTCTCATATGCAGACAGACTGGGAGAAATGGGGCTGTTCAGCCTGGAGAAGAGAAGACTCTGGAGAGACCTTAGAGCAGCCTTCCAGTAGCTGGAGGGGCCGATAAGAAAAAGATGGAGAAGGACTGTTTCCAGGGGCATGGACAATGGGGTAATGGCTCCAAAATGAAAGAGGGGAGATTGAGGTGCGGTATGAGAAATAAGTTCTTCCCTGTGAGGTTGATGGGGCCCTGGCACAGGTTGCCCAGAGAGGCTGTGGCTGCTCCATCCCTGGCAGTGTCCAAGGGCAGGTTGGATGGGGCTTGGAGCAACCTGCTGTAGTGGAACGTACCCCTGCTCATGGCAGGGATATTGGACAATGTGGTCTCTAAAATCCCTTCCAACCCAAACTATTCTATGATCTATTCTTTTCTGGTAAGACTGTGGCCTAGGGAAGAAGCTGATGTTTTCAGCCTCTTCCCATTTGCCTTCTAATCTGCCCTATGCCTGCACAGGGCTATCCATCTTTGGCTCTACTGATCTTGTGTGATCAGTCCCTAAATCTTTTTCTACTTGAGCAATATAGTTTTTAAAAATAACCTCTGTTACAAGTATTGAAAAGAAAGTTCATTCTGACTGAATTGTCTAAGGGGTAATTATATGAATATTTACTCTGGCATAAGACAGCTCAGGGACAGCACAGAGGAGGCTCAGGGAGCAGGAGCCTCTTTGCCCAACTCAAGGGCAGCCAGAGCAGCAGGTCTGGCCACAACCTTTGCTTTCTGCCACCAACACCTGAAGTTTTTAGCTGCCTTCAGTAGAGCCTGTTTTGCATAAACCGTTTCTATGTTCCCATTACTCATGTGTCCCTTTGTGAACAATGTAAATAATTCTGTGCTGGCTTTGGCATTCGTTTCAGCAGGTGTAACACTAAAGCAAGTTGTAATTTGTTTCAGTGTTGCCAGCCTTCTCTCTGGCTGCACTTTCCAAAGGAGTTTCCTTGATTTTGCTTTTGAAGGCTCGCTGTTTCCATAATTCACCCATAGGTCTGCTGGCTTTGAACGTTAATTCAGTCTCACAACTGGGTAAGAGACAAGGTGAAACGTTTCAGGCTGCATCCTAAGGTTATTCTTCAAGTGGGCAGTGTTTGAAGCGGCTGTGACGGGCACCAGTGCAAGAGAAGGTTTGGGATATTTATAGTCTTCAGGAATTTGTGTTAAAATGCAAAAATGCTTATCCTGATTCTGTATAACTACAACATCCAAAGCACACCTGTCTTCTGCCACATGGGCCAACTAATTGGGTTTTGATCTATTTTTTACTGTTCTTAGCTGAAAGGCAGGGGTTTTTTTTGGTGAAGCTTCACAGAAAGCTCTAGAGCTGTTTTAGGGGTTTGTAGCTGTGAAAAATAGCAGTGGTTCTGGGTTTATTTTTTTTTAAACAGCATTCTCAAGAAATAATTACAATGATTGAGGATGCTTCTTAAAAAACCAGAAGCGTATGCGTTTTTCATAGCTACATGTCTCTGAAACAGTTCTGTGGGTTTCTTCACAGATTCAGGAAACTTTTAAAAATAATAAAAAAAAGGAGCAAATCCATCTCAGAGCCTGGCAACAGCTGAAGTTTATATTTCACAAGGATCTGAAAATGGGTTCCTCCCTGTTTGCAGACGCAGAATGCCAAAGTTTCAAACCGACGGTGCAAAGTTTATATGGCAAGCTCTGTAAAGGAGCAAAGCAGAGCTTTCTGTGCTCTATGTCAGTCCTGCACTTCTGCGTGGCTGGGATGAGGCCTTGTTGGACAGCCCTTAATGTTATTGTTTATGAATTCCTTGTCTCACGGCCGGTCGTGCTGAGCAGCAAGTCGGCATTGTTGGATCGGGAACTGTAGACATGAAAATAGCAAAAGGTTGCCCCTGCTGCTAAACTTTTGGCAGTATTTTGTATTCCATTCTTGTCTGTGTTAAAGCACAGAATGTAGTGAATGGGCCAAACCCTGAAATCCTTATTTGGTTATTATGAAAAGAGAGAGAGAAGGAGAGAGAAAAGGCTGTGATTCATTAAGAGGCTGCAGAGAAGGTCTATGCAAGGTAGCTCAGAAGCTTCTATTCCCTTGTCTCAGAATCACAGAATCACACAAAATCACAGAATCTTAAGGGTTGGAAGGGACCTTGAAAGCTCATCCAGTCCAACCCCCCTGTCAGAACAGGGGCACCTAGATTAGGTCACACAGGAACTCATCCAGGTGGGTTTGAATGTCTCCAGAGAAGGAGACTCCACAACCCATCTGGGCAGTGACTGCTGACTCTGTCAAAGGCGATGCATTAAATAGTCTCTATGCTGGGGCAAACTGAGGAGCAACACAAGAAGATGTCCACTGCTTACGTGATGTGTCTGAGCACGTATATGCAGGGCTAAGGAGAAAGGGAGCCCATTGAGACCTGTGAGTAAATGCATGCCCCTGCAAAGGTGACTTGGGTGGATAATCATTGCATGGGATGCTCCTGAAACCAACTATTTCAAAAGATTAAGAGATTATTTTCTGTCCTTAACGGGAGCACAAAATATGTGGGGTTCCCTTCCTTGCATCAGAGCAGTCTCTAATGGCAAGGTGCTAATCCCACTTCAGTGTTTTGCCTGGAGCAGCAGGAGTTACAGTTGTTTGCTTGCATCATCACAGTATAGTGTCTGATGATGGTGGTTTGTGGTGTTGTAATCCTGCAGAAATTATACTTTGGCATCAACACTTTGGCCTGCCTGAGCATGACCGATCGTTATCTGCTTTTCAAGATTAGCTGAAAGTGCCTAGCTAAATGCTCTGAACTCTGGGACAGAAGAGGATGAATTCAGGGGCTAGGTCTCTGAAAATGTTACATACCAAACAAAAAGGGCTGTTGTGTTTATTCCCCAGCATAAATGAGAACAGTGCAGAGCTGGGCCTGTCACTACTGCACAGGCCCCTGCGACCCTAGTAGGCAGTATTTTGGCAAAGACCAGCAAGTATTTTAAATGACTTCAGGAGGAGAGGTTTTTTTGTTCTCTTCTCCCCACTTTTTGCACAAGATGCTGAATGAGTTGCATGCATGTGTTTGTGAGAGAGGTTGTTCAGATGATCTGCTTCACCTTGCCCAGACTTCCTGGGTCTTGCATCCCTGAGAATCTCACAGATATTTTGACTAAAAGGCTCTTCTGGCTCATCTGTTCACAAAAGTCACAAAGTCTCATCTCATTATTTCTCAAGGATCGGAGGGGACAAAAGTTTAAATATTAGCTCAGCTATTTAAACCCTGTGTCAATGGCAGTCTGCTTGGCACAGAGTGTTGAATCTAGTGATAAGATATTCGGTCGACTGATGACCCTCACAGCATTGTAGGAAATATGCCGATAATTTCTCTGTGAGGGCTCAGAGGGACAAAGTCTCTCATGCTTTTATGACAATCACTAATCAAAAAATCTACCAAAAACCTGAACTTAGAGATCTGTGTTTTTGTCCTCCAGTAAACCCAGATTTCCCAGTATTACTAGATAGTATTGCAGACAAATAATGATTTATTTGGGGTTTTTTTTGGTCAAAGTTTCGTGCCTGAAAATATTTTATGGTATCTGATTACATTTTTGTCCACTAGATGGCTTTTCTCCTCCCTACCTGAGACCCAATAGAGCAATCTGAATCTGAAATCATGTAAAATGATGTTACCTACCGCTTAATTCACATACTGCTAACACACGAGTAAAAAAACTCCATTTAACATACAACATGCAAGACTTATATGTCCTGTGATTTAAGTTTTTCTACCTGGAGCAAATCTTTCCTTGCATTGCCATATAGGAAAAAAAAATTAAGATGTTTTAGCAAATTGTTTGCCAGCTATGAAATTCTCAAAGACCACAGAGCATATTCTGTGGTTACTAAGTGTTCAGCACTGATATTGAGAGGGGGAAAAGTCAGATCCTCCAGATCCTGTTTTGGTTTGGCTGGGGGGTTTTTAAGAATCAGAAAAAGAGAAGTTCTACCTTTCACTCACCCAGTCTCTAGTATAATAATAACAACAATTAATGACATTTGGAAGCAAATGTAGGTTCTGCATTTATTATAATTAAGTCGGACAGATGGGACAGAGCTCTGCATTATGTGGCTAAAGCCAAATCAGATGGAGTGCCAAAAGAAATATAAATGGTTGTTTATGTTGAGTAAAGTCTCAGTTTAGTGATTGTGTGAGTCCCACTGAGATACCAGGAGGGCTGTGCCTTTCCTGTTCACTTAACCTGGTGAATAAGATAGTAGTTAAGAGAAAAGTACCCCAAATGGGTAAAATGTGTGGTATTCAGGACAAAACCAATAATGCATCCCAACAAACATTTTGTTATTATTTTGTGATGTTTATTCTCATCAAAAGAATGACTCCCTCTGGTACAACAGCCAGAAATGGGAGTTTCACACTGAGCAAATACTTACTAGTTATAAAATGAACTGAGGAACTGCATCTCCAGGCAGGCTTCTGCAGTAACTTCCTTCCAGAATTCCCCCAAACCCCAGCTTCCGGTAGGAGCAAGGGACTGACATTAGGAAAGCACACCAATAGCAGCTTGTGATAGAGGTTGGCTCATCTTTCCTCTAGTGCGTATGCCCACATCAGCCTTGTTAGTGTAAGTACATATCTTGAGAACATTTTATTGATCTAAGATTGTACCAATTGCCTTAATTTCTTCCAGTGAAATGGTGAAAATCACCTGGTGGTTAGTTCTACCATGTTATGTTTATTTTCCTGTCAACTTTTTATAGCCTTGGAGTGGAAAAAAAAAGTGTTCTTACTTCAGCATCCCTCATCTTCCTCGTTTCTCTGGAAGAGAAAGCAAGCAAACTATTTCTGTTATTCATCCTTTCCTTCAGCCTTGTTCCTTCAGGATCTTTGTCTCTTGTGAATCATTACAGTGCCCATTCCTGCCCCTAATTCTAGCTTTTGCAACCTTCAGCATGAAATTGGAGGGGTTGATGGGTTGATGCCTGCACGGCATAGGGCCCGGATGGAGAATAGGTTGAGATCTTTGAAATCATCAGTCAGTGCACTGGCTGGTAGTGCTGGGATGAAGGAGCAGCACAAGCACTGAAGCTCTTTCTCTGCAGATACAGGAAGCCAATGTTGCAGCAGTTTGCACTCAGTCTGAGCTTGGAAAGGTGGGTTTTGCTGCTATAAAGTTGAATTGTTTTTTATTTTTCTTAACAAAAGCTTAGATTCTGTGGGAATTGGTGACTGAGACCAATGTCCACACTTGCCGGGGAAAATCTTGCAACTGCAAAGCATGTGAAAGCCCTGTTTGACTAACAGCAGAAGGATTAACATGTTGTTTTGTTTGATGCCAACACAAGAAAACCGGTGTGCTTAACTAAGGTGACAGGAATCCTCGGTAAAAAGCCCAGGTATGCTCATGGCCCTGGGGCATGGAGTACATAAGCTAAGGCAGCTACTGTGCTACTGCTTGAATGAATGGCATGGAGGAGCAGGCTTATTCCTGAGACAGGATTTAACATTCTGAGTGTAGGTGGTGTGAAATACTAACCCAAGACTGCTGATCCAATGGTGGTGAGTTAAGCAGTTTGGTCAGAAATGTCAGAGGTAATAGACAAGCACAGATCTTTGAGGCTCTTGGCTGCCTTTTGCTTTCAGTTATATCAGTATAAATCCATTGACTTCCCTGGAGTTCAATAGAGATGCTGTTATGGAAAACCTGGAGTATGCAAGTGTGTGCATGCTATTGAACGTGCAGTAGCAATCCCATTTTTTATGTCCACTCCATGCCTATCTATCTGTCTGGTAATCATAGGCAGAGGAGACAGTGTGATCCTCCAACCCTAACTAAAGGTTTCCAGAAACCATAGCATCTGAAAGAAAAAAAAAAAGTGTTTTTAAGCAGATGAAAAGCCTTAGCTCAGTTTAAATATTGTCTGGGAGGTGATACGTAGGGTTCCTATGCTGGGCACAGTGTTATCTGGCATGCTGTGAAGCCAGAGCTTTTACTAAGTGCAAAGGTAGAAAGGTGGTTGGGAAGAGCCAGGTCATGCTACTCTTCAAACTCACTGCAGCAGCAGATCCAAAAAGCAATAAAAGCTTAGCACTCAGTCCTTACCTGTGCTGATCTCAGGGAACTCAGGATAAGGAAGCAAAGGTTGACCTAAGCCACCTTTAATCCATCTTCAATTTCAGCCTTGGCCAAAGATCCCCTTTCACCAGCACCAGTTTATTAGAGTACTGTAGTTCTTGTTCCAAAACATTGCAAGCTCACAGCAAGTGCTCAGCTGGAGGTGTGCAGGTCGTGTACAAACCAGTTATGTTAGTTCATAGTTCTGTTCAACCTTGTGCCTCTGCAAACGCCATGCTGAGGTCCTTTGCACTTCTTCACTGGGCCTTTGATCTTTGCCAGCACTGTGCATTCCCCTCTCCAGGTCAAAGAAAAGTGGTTTTTACCACCAAAGAAATCTGTAAGATGTTACTAGCCCAAACACTACCATTCTGTGAAGGAAATGTAAATGCAATTCCTTTTGTGCATCTGAAATACTGCTGCCAAACCTGTGCCATGAAAGCTCAGGGAAAACGTAGTAAGCCAACCAAATGTATTCAGTAACCCTAGAGCAAGATGAGGTGCGTGTCCCCAAAAGTGAATTTGGTTCTGGATTGGACAGAAAATGATTTGCCAAAATCTTTGACTATCCTTTCAGTTGAGACATGGGTTTACAATGCTGAAAGCAGCTCTCCTGGTTTGATCTGAAGTTGGCCCAGACAAGGAGTGACTGCTGACCTGCCCAAGAACAGGAGCTTGACCTGGTCTCAGAACTGAACTGTCTCTGGGTAACCCCAGAGACCCACTCACACACAACCCTGGCACCAGGATTTCAGACACACAAGACTTGTGACCGCCCTGCAGTATTGGATCAGCTTCATCAACACAGTATCACAAGTTTTTTAACCCTGCAGAAAGTTTACAGCATTTCTTCTTTGGGTTTGATGGGATGTGGTTTTGCTAACACTCTAATGATCAACCATTATAAAAATGAGTGACATAAACCTGTCATGAATTAGCATCTGCTGTTAGTTAAGCCTTTGGATCTGTGTTTAATTTTCAGGTGGATGTGTAATTACGCTGTGACCTGTTTAGCATTTCAGACTCATTCTTTTCAAAGACTGGAATTAAAAAAAGAGGTTACATCCAAGATGAAATGAAAAATACAAAAGATTTTTAAATGATATGGGGAGGAAAAAAAGAGGTTTCTTAACCAATTTTTTTTTTTTTTGGAGATAGTTTTCTCTAAATCCTAAAGTGACAAATGCCAGTAGCTGGCTGGAGAAAAAAAGGCAAATGTTAGCCTGAAAAGTAATAAAACTTATACGACCTGAAATAGTACAATATTGAGCCCATTTGTAAGCACAGCTAGAGTTCTTTGTCATTCTGGAAAATATAGTGAAGTGTCTGGGGCTTTTCTTTGTTCCGATTTTTCTTAAAGGGATTTTCTTTTGGGGAGGCAGCAGCAGAAGGGATTTTTGTTGGTTACTTCTCTTTCAAAGCTTAGCGATAACGGGCAAGCAAGGAAGGCATCACATCCTGTGTTAGAGAATAAACGGTTTCCTTGATGATGTACTGAGCGATAACCTTTTCTGGATTCATGGATTTTCCTGTGTATTTGCATAGAAAGTCATTACAGCACCCTGCTAGCTGATAACAGCAGCACATTGTTGCATGTTTCTGCATGTCTTACAACTCCCTGGACAAGCTATTGATCAGGTCTGGCACTCCCAAGGAAGCAGAAAGTCATTCAGTGCACTCATTCTTGGATGGGACATAAGCCGTGTTGCTAGTCTGCAGCGTGCCACCTCCTCTCTCTCTTTGCACAGAGCCTGGTAAATTCAGAAATCGCTTGCTCCTTTCTGTTTAGGATTTCCAGCCTGACACATCACAGGGGAAAAAAGGAAAACGAGGAAAAAAGCACAACTTTTCAGATGAAGGAAAGTCAGTCCTTTTCCTTGCCAGATTCAGAAAAAGCAAATGCTTGGCCCACTCTGCTGTCTCCAGGTTGATTTCAGTGCTAAAAATGATGCACACTGGATATATTAGAATGGATTTCTTCAGAGAGCGTACTTTCATTCAGGTCCATTGACCAAAACCAAGGTTAAATCGAGCCTGCTTCAAAACTAACTTTTTCTTTTTTTTTAAAGCCCCAACCTGCATAAGGTAGCAGCACTCTTCAGGCAATCCTTCAGCTCTCTAGCATCAAGTCATCACTGATGATGTACAGGCTGTGTTTAAAGGCAATGCATTCCTAACAGTTCCTATGCCTGTGAATTTTCACACTGTTGCTTTGAACTGGTAATTCTCTGATGCTCTTTATATCATTATGGTGTGGAAACAAGAGTTTGCTGCATTTGTTTGCCTGGACACCATCTTTCAAAAAATATCCCTTCCAATGTGCCCGTTTCTGATTCCACACCCCTAAAACAGCTTCAGCAAGGGATGTAGGAAAATGCAGGAAACTTTAAATGCTTTGGGAATCCTCTCTGCCCAAACCACATCTACCTTGGAGCCTGCGTTTTGTCAGAAGCAGAGGCAGGTGAGGGAAATACGTTAGGGAGCGATAATCCAAAGCTTGTAGTAAATGTAAATCCCGTAATTCAGAATGAGCTGTGATTCTGGCTGGCGGGAGCACACAGAGCTAAGGTTACATTTCTTCTCCTGCCGTATTTTCATTCAGATTAATATTTAAGCCGTGCCGGTGGTTGCGTCCAGGAGAACAGTCAGTCCTTTTACAGCTATAAATGGTAAGAGGCTGGGTCTGTCGGAGCTCGCCTGTCAGCTGTTTGAGCAAGGCGAGCACCTTGCCTCAGCCCCAGCCTTTCCCCAGCTCTCTGACTGCACCAGCTCGCTCATTGGCTGCAGCTATCGCCCTCCTCGCAGCGACTGCTGCTGACAGTGTATCTCTCCTCAGCTGAGATTACTGCGTATGACCTACTTTGAAAATGGTGTGAACCAAGGTTCACAAATTATCTGGGAAGGATGCCACGAGGTTGGTGTGCAAACATGCGCGGTCTGGGAGGCTTTTGGCAGAGTAGGACCGGCTTGTCTCCGTGTCCTTTCCAGATGCAGCACCTGCGTTCCTTCGCCAGCCCCGGGCTTCACAATCCATCTTTGTGCTCTTGAGTGCGGCATATTGATTTCCTGGGGCAGGCCTGCTAGGTTAGAGAGCCTCTGGCCAGTAAGTCCTCTATGCCTTTTTTGCTCTCAAAACAGCTGAAGTAGTAATAAAGATGAATAAAGGGTTTCAGGCTGAGCTGTCAGCTGAAGCCTAGCAGCAGCAATAGTAGTAGTAGTTGTAGTAAAAGCAGTAGTAGTGGCATCAGAATACAAGTCACAAAGGAGAGCTAAGCGGTGATGTTTTATTTACACGGTTCATCTGTTCGCTATAATCCGCTCGTTTATAGCCTAATGTAAACTTGCAATTACCAAAGCTGCTTTCCGTGCCAGGTGAACGGTTTCACCTGTATGCCATTCCAAAATACTGATAGAGGAGAACATTCAACAGAAAGGGACAGCCTGGAGAATTAACAGCCTGAAAGCTGGACACATTTGGGCTTTTGGGTGGATTTTTTTTTTCTCTTTACTTTTTTTGGTTCTCTTTGTTTTCCTTACATAAGCTCAATGCTGCAAAGAAAAGTTTCCAGAGACTCGGAAAGATCATCTGCAGTTTCAAATCTACTTGTAAGATAAGGCTTTTTTTTCTTCCGCCCCCAACCCCGCTCAAGGCTAATATATTACATACCTACTCAGCACAGGGCTGCCTGTTATCAGATCATTAGCATCAGACACTGGGAGAAGCGTATGTACGGACTTTGAAAAAGGAGCGTTACTGAACGTTCATAGAGGGAGTAAAGGAACGTGCTTATCGGAGCTTTTCCACGCAGAAGACTTGTGCTAGCGTTTGACTTCGGGTCAAGAAGTCCTTTATTAAATTAGCAATGCAAATGTGTTTTCCTTTATACATGTGGAATTTAAGTGTGTCGGACAGCCTCCCTCTAGAGCACTTCAGGGCTTTTTGCAGATTTAACATGGGCCAAGAGTTCCAGCTCGAGCTCTGAGTATTTCTTTTTGTTTGTTTTATCCTCTGTAAATACATCTGTTCTACATGGCTCTCCACCTTGGCTGCAGTTCAGTTTCCACTGACTTCCATGAACTCCATTGTGAAACCCAAGTGCAATCCTCTCTTTGCAGCGGGACCAGCCTATGACTCCTGAACGCAGACTTGCAGCTTATGGATGCCCTCAGTGACCTCTCCCAAAGCACATGGCTATGGGGAGCAGCCACCACCTTGAGGAAAGTACACCTCATCCTCCAGCTTGTCCCTCCCCTCCTGACCGACAGTCACCAGCCCCCCGAAACCATGCTATAGTAGTTTAAAAAGAGGGAAAGCTCTTTTAAGAGCATGACAATGCTGATCCTTACTCTTGCCTGATGTGGCCTTTGCCACAACTGTTGCTAAACAGCTAAAATGATCCACGGTGGTCAAAGGGGAAGAGGGCAGGACCTGAAACAAGAACTTGACATCTGATATTTGCCTGTCCTGTTCGTGTGGAATGACTGACCCATAGGCAGGAGCTCCTGCCTGAGCGTATGTGCTGAGTCCTCTGTAGCAAACCATTCCAGCCTGGCAGTTGTAATAATAAATAGCGTAACTGGGCTGACATTTTGGCCTGGCAAGGTCTTTCGTAAGTCTCAGCTGGGAGTGATTGTTTTAATGAAAAATGTTAATAGATGAATAGTTAGCTCATGAGTTGTTACTTCTAGCATAGAAGGCACTAAAGTAATTTTTAGTGGTGCTTGTTTTCTTTTAATAGCATATGTGGAGCTTTCTGGGGGATGTGGCAGTGCTCCTCACCTCAAAGATGGGGGCAAGACTCTGAAAAATGTGTGGTGTCTTTGTCACTTGCATCGTTCTGTGTGACTGGGAGAGGTGTGATGGCAACTAGGAGAAACTAGAGCCAAAGTAGGGGGATGAGTTCTGATCTCTGTTACGGGGCTACTGGCAAAAAAAAAAGAGTTCTCAGCCTATCCTAAAGGGTATACATATGCAGAGCCAGGTTATTGCAGGTGGGAGCATCAATTGCACAGGAAATGTTTCTCCTCAAGCTGTTTTTCCAGTCGATTGCAAAGAAAGAAATGGTTACTGGTGCACGGAGGAGGCAAATCCTTCCCTCCCCTGAGAAGTCCCGTTGGTCTGACTGAAAGATCCAATGCATGGGGCTGTGGGCCTTTGCTCTCTAGGCAATCAGCCAGTCTGCTGAATGAGCAGATCACCAAAAGGGAATGTGGTTGGAGCAGTACAAAGCAGGCCAACTCAATGTTTCTTTTGTGTTTTGTGTTGCCTATGGTTTTAGAAAACATTTTGGAGTAACCTTTTCATACAATCATAGAGTCTTTGCTGTTGGAAAAGACCTTTAAGATCATCAAGTCCAACCACTAACTGTGAAGCCCACCAGAACAGATCAGGGAGACAGAGATGTCACTACTGCCAGGCATGCTCAGCTTTCAGCTCCTGCTCTTCTCTCTGCCTCCCAGAAACAAGAGAAGACTTGAGCAGAACTGAAAGACAGCCTCTGAGTACCAGTGACAGAAACGCTGCCTGACGCAGACGTGAACACAAAGTACTGCAGCATACCTTGCCACTGCCAGATGCCTGCTCCTCTGACGTTACAAAAGGAGCCTAATGTTGCTTTGTAAACCTCAGCTGACACTACTTAACTCCCCACGTCTCTCGCATTAAGTATCTTGTTTCACAGCCTCTGCCGAAGCATCCTCGACACTCAGGCTAAATCAGGAGAAGAAATGTAACACGGTCTTTCCAGGTTTGAGCAAATGAGCATGGAAACAGGGGACTTTGGGCAGAAGTAAATGGAGGTTATGATCTTCCCCTTTGATTTGAATCTCCCATCACAGCTAGTGTGTGGTCTGGTAAGATTCATTCATGGATCTGTCTTTCAGAAAGCAATGTCCTGTAAGCTACCACCCAAACCTGAACTGTCCTCTGCTAATGAGGTTGACAAAATTAATCTCTAACATCAGCTGTTGAGGCAGCCAGTAACTTGATCCTTGTCACTGAGGTTCCAGGATAGAAGAGGATACTGAGGCTGTAACTTTATCCAGTGAGAAATCAAGGTGAATAATCATTTGTTGGATCACTCTTGATGCTGTTGTTCATCAAACACTGCTAATCTGTGTGGAGTAGCTGTGTGAATGAGTGGAAGCTCCACAAAGTCATCCTGTTTCTTCTCCTAAGGTGGAGCAAGAGGAGTTACAAGCAGCAGTTGTTTTCTTGTGTCCAAACTCCTCATGTCTGGAAGCTGACAAGGCTTCTTTCCATACACATGTGAAACTGTTGGTGAGCTGATGAGATCACAGGGTGAGCTGAAGTGCCTGCTGTCCTGTGGATGCTGTCTAGGTTTTCATGTTCCTCATTGTAAGCATAGCTACTGCCTTCTCCTAACTACCTGACTACCTGAAGTTGGTGTTGCACTGCTGAGCAGAGGGCCAGAAGTAAACCAGACAAGTCTTAAGATCTCAGTTGTTTTAAGTAGCTGTAACTTAAAATCACATGTAAACCAAATTGACTTGTGCTAGCTTAAGATCATCTTACTTGCAAATACCAAATCATCTCCTAAACAAGTTTAAGCTTAAACCAAACCAGACATGATTTAGCACTGTGGGAATGTCCATTCTGTCTTCTAGGCCAGTTTGACTGAAGTGGATTAAAAATTATACCTGCAGAGAATTTGACATAATTGTTCCTAGCGCTTTAGACACTAAGTGATGACCGTAGAAACAGAGAGCTACTCTGAAATTCTTCCTTTGGCAACTATTCCAGGTGCTGTGAGCCTTTGATGTTTGTTGCAGCTCTGTGAACTTCTGGGCTTTAGCTCTTGCCCACAGGATATGCACAGAAGCAGGAAAGCTCCATCTCCATTTTGCAGGGCCCAGCCCTTGCCTTCCCTCTGTTGAGTGCAGTGTGGCTGAGGTGGTCCACATCAAATGACTGATAAGTGCATCTGAAATCACACGCTCAGAGAACTGGGACAAACAGGAGCAGTCTGTCAGTATACCACACACACATTGCCATAGGCCTGTTCTTCCTAAGTGTGTCCCCATTTTTTTTTTTTGTCTTCGCTATGCACAGAAGTTCTGCTTCATCACGTGGTGTCCTGGGGAGGTTTCAGATTTGGACCTGGAAGGCTTCTAAGGAAATGGCCTTCACCTCTTCTTGAGATGGGGTCTTCCTTTACGACTACTACCTGAAAAGCAGTTGTAGCAAGGTGGGGTTGGTCTGTTCTCCCTAGTAATGAGCAATAGAGCAAGAGAAAATGGCCTCAAGTTGCACCAGGGAAGGTTTAAGCTGGCTATTAGGATGAATTTCTTTACTGGAAGAGTTGTCAGGCATTGGAAGGGGCTGCCCAGGGAGGTGCTGGAGTCACCGTCCCTGGAGGGGTTTCAGAGACAGGTGGATGTTGCACTGAGGGAAATGAACTGGTGGTTGGTAGGGCTGGGACAGAGGTTGGACTCAATCTCAAAGGTCTCTTCCAGCTGAAATGTTTCTATGATTTCATAGAAGCAATGAAGCTGTCAAACGACAGAAGGAAGCTTCTGGACACAGGACTTTCCCAGAAGCTGTATCTTGACTGAAGAAATGGATTTCTGCAATGAATAAGATGTCTGTAGGCATCATCACTTTGAGAAAATGCCAAACTCCCTCTGTAAGTTATAGAAATGCACAAGTGCATTTGTAACCCCTGCAGGATTAATAGATTTGTTTCTCCTGTGGGGTGCTAAGGAAAGAAAAGTGGGAGAGATTATTGTTGCTATTTTTACGTGCTTGGGAGCTGCTGAGCGATTATAATAATGGGAGTCTTAAATTACTTCACCAATGCATTTGGAGATGAGACAGTGAACTGACTCCTTGGAGAAATACAGGATAGGTATTCTGAATGGCAGACACTGTAGAGGAGAGGGCTCTGGCACTGGGAAAGGGAAATGGGTATGGGTGAAAGTTGGTTTCTGTTCTGCTCCCCCACTTTAATTCATTTGTGGTGCAAGCAAAGCAAGCACTGCATTTGCAGTGTGCGGTTTTGGTGAAAGCCTTCACACCTGCTACCTGAAGGATGGTTCAGCAAAAGGAATTCAAAAGTTTCTTCAGTGGAGTCTTTTTTTTTTTTTTTCCCTTTCCTTTTGCTGTTCCCAAAAAAGCAGCTCATTCATATGCACTTGACAGCGAGAGGTAAATTTTCGGTGCAGCGCAAGGTGACTTCACCACATGATTCCCAGGAACAGTAGCGGGAACGCTGCAGCAAAATCCTCACGCCAAGGCATGTGAAAACATCTGTAGATGAATCCACTGCCCTGTGTGTGGCACTGGGAATCCTGGTCAATCAGTTTTGTGCTGAGTGCTGAAACATCAAATCCATGCCACAAATCTGCTGTCTGCAGCACTGTGATGCTCTCTCTTTGAGATTCTGTGCAGACTTCTTCCTGGTGCATTGCATTAATATTAAATTAACAACACACTACTCACATGGAACTTACATTCTAAAAAAAGCTCACATTATGCTGTAAGCCTTTTATTACAAAATAATAGCAGTCGTGAGGTTAAAGTTTGTTCATACAGTTTTCTATAGAACATCTGTACTTTTTTTTTTCTGGAGGATAAAAGCTACGTTCCATGTGTAGCTTAGTCATATGAATATAGATAATGAGCAGTTTATTGAATTCCCTTTTAGATTTTACCACTTGCTCATATTCACATAAAGCATGCAAAACACACCAGATTTTTGTAAGTGGTGCTTTCTTTTCAGAAACACTAATTTCTCTGTCAGTGTTCTGCAGAGGATGTGACCTGATATGAAAAGGACCTATTCCTCTAGGATTTAGCTTATAGCTAGAGGCATGATTCAGAGAGTCTCTGGAGTGGATTGTAATCCACACTGGAGAGAACAAAGCAAAATCACTAGGTCCGTATGGAGCAGGACCTTGAAAAGCTTTATGAGGACCACATTCACTGGAATAGTTACCCAGCATCCAAGCCATGGAAAGCCTACACAAGCCTTAGAATCAAAACATTTCAGGGCTTTTGTGGCCTTCCATGATGCAGAAGCTGGACAGAAGTTTTATTGAATCTGGCCCTAAACAAGCAAAAGAATTTTGTAATCAGTGCATGGTTTAACAGGAAGCCAGAGAAATTCCTTTAATATTAGAGTGATATGGTGGGAAAGCTTAGCCCTAGATACAGTCCTGGCTGCTGAGCTCAAAAGAAGTTTGCCTGCAAGCAAATCTAGCTGAGAGTACAGCAAACTCCTAATGAACCTGAATGGGGAAAAGGTATGCAGTGGAATCTCAGGTTTTTACTCCGTATCTGTGAGCCATGTATTTTCAAATGCATGACCCTTCACTCCTCAAAATGTTTTCAATACCTGAAATGTATTTAATCTTTGAATGCTGATCCTTCTCCTCTTCTTCCTGTCCTGTAGAAACACTTTCAATTATTGGTAGAAAACTCTGGATTCGGTGCCAGAACTCCTTAATGCCATTCCAGGTGTCAAACAGCAGGGACTATTAGAAAGCAGTATGTAGCAATCCTCAGCCCTGATGGTATTTCAGCATTAAGCCTAGATCCTGGAACAGTTGCTTGCTGTATTGCCAAAAGCTTTAAGAGATTAAAGCTCTGGTAGTATTGATATGAAACAGGCAAATAAGTGTGTACTGCATGATGGTCTAGATTCAGAAAGGAGTACGTGATGTTACGCTGCGAACCTGAAATCATCTCAGTGCTCACCTGCGAGCCTCATGCCATGGCAGTTAGCAGAGCTGCTGGGAGGGCAGGTATTCTACCTGCAATTGTGTTTTCTCACCTTGACATTTTATTTTCTTGGCTTAGATACAGAGATTTGGATAGTGGTAAAACGAAAATGTCCAAAGGGGCATTAACCATTAATCTGAGACCATTGTGGAGATTGAGATAAGCGGACAGGGCTCAATCAGGGTCTAGATGAGCAGATCTGAGCTCCTTCCTTTAGCCTCAGAGTATACCTATAAGTGATGATGATTTCACTCGGAGCAGCCTGTAAGAATTTCAATAAACAGGGTGTGCATCATGGAGCAAAATCAAAGCTATGCAGTAATAACTACCCTGCAGCTAAATGGATGCTTTTTCCACAGCTGAATCCTTAGAGGGGTGATGTAATTTTTAGTCATTCATTGCCATGTGACTTATTAAAACAATTAACAGGCAAAAAAGTGGTTATTTCGGGTGGTTTGGCGAGGGCTATACGGAGTGAAGATCAAGCAGAGTGAGTTACTACCTCTGTTGGTAGCAGCGTTTGAAGTGGCCAGGGCTATGGTTCTCTTCTCAGCTCCCCTTCTAGCTCACCGTTTGACCTTGGAAAAGTCCCCTCAGCCACTTTGAGGTCGCGATTCATGATGAATTTGAAACTCATATCAGCTTCTCTCAAAGTTTCGTGGGCTCTCTGGGCAAACCTGAGTCTAGCTCCAGGGTTGAGCCTGATGGGTTTATAATTTGAGCCCTGTATACTTGAGGTTTGAGGTTTTGACATATAACCAGATGAAACATAATGGTTTCTGCTGAGTTTTGCTTTGAATTTTTGGGTTCGGCTGCACTCCTCACTTAAAAGGGGGAAGCCTGAAGGTGGTGAAACTTAACTGGAGAAACTGTCCACTGGGGGCTTCTAGGTGAAAACCAGATAGTTTCACTCTACCTGGTTTAAAATTGAAGCACTAGATGTGTAGTTTGCTGTGGTTTTTATGTTCAGTGCAATTGCCTGTGCCCTGTTCCAGAAAGGGAATGTGAGAGAGGCAGGTGTGTAACATGAAAAACCTTCAAGATGCCTTGGATAGATCTTTGAGACAAACTTGGAGACATTGTGAATGACATGGCAGATTTTCCCTTGTTTTCTTTACCCTCTCTCCATTTTCTCCTTCCAGACCGTACAAGCAGTACAGTGCAAACAAAACCGGCTGTGATTTTAACCATGGGCTGTCCCAAGACTTGCAGGACAGGTCTCTTAGATGTCCTGCAGGTGGCAAGTAGATACTTTGGTATCAGCCTCATTTGAAATGTGCCTCGTGTCTGCTGTCTAGGCTGCTGTGCTTGGGTCCTACTTTGCTAGACCTGTGTGTCTCTCTCTGGCCTTGTAGCTGTGCTGTGGGCCTGCAGGTCTTTTTGGGGTCTGTAAAGCCAGTGGAGCCAGAAATCAGCTCTAGTTTGTCAGTGATTTAAACTCATGTCCATGCTCTAGCCCTGTGGATGCTTCAGCTTATGGCTCACACCTTGATGCTTGGTTAACACAGATGTTGAGTAATGTGGGCTTAGAGGGGCAGTTTTCCACAAACAAGTGGGATTTTCTTAGGCAGCAGATTTCAAGGGCACGCGTGAGGGCTGGCTGCAGTTTGCTCAGGCTGTATCTGCACTAAAAGCATGGAAGCAGTTGCCAGTGCTGGATTTAGCTGGCCACCGTGGGCTGTATGACAGCTCAGGTGAGACCTGAGTACATCCCCCTGGCTCCCATGCCGGAGGGACCCTCAGGGACTGGGCTTGCTCAGGACAGTGTCATGGGCCTGATTCACACAGCAGTTGTGAAGGGGAAAGGAGCACAGGGCCTTTGGGGCTGGCTGGTTCATGGGGATGTAGCCAGCTGCTCCCCAGCACTCAGGGGGAAACTTTGGAGGGCAGAGTCTGGCACCGTCTTGTGTAACTTTATTTTAAAGAACTAACTGTGATTTTTATATGGAGTGTTTGTGTGCCAAAAAATACAGCTCTTTTTATTTAGTGAAATATCCTTTGGAAACTGTAAAATCATGACAGGTTTTCATATTTATTTTACATTCAGTTCAGGATTATACACGATCAGCTTTAGGGCCTTGTAGGAGCCAAGAGAATATAAAGGTTGTCAGAAAATTGGAGGCTTTATACCAGGCTGTTCTGATTTAACTGGCAGACCATTTAAAGTTACTGAGATCTGGGGAGAAGCAGAGCATTTCAGAAACGTCAATCTAGCCAGGAGAGCGCTGTAGTTTCTGACTGGCACCCGCTCTTCACGATACTGACCTCAGCACCATCAAGAGGACGGCAGCAGCATCTTTAAGCTATATTTTGTTACCGTTGTTCAGAACTTGTTTCCTGCCTGAATAGATAAGTTTCCTCAGGAGTTGTAGGTAGCATCTGGGCTTTCTTGCAGCTGAGTTTAAAGCCTCCTGGTTCCCCTAAAATGAAGTGACAGCTTTTAGTCTTCCACAGGAACGTGCGAATGTATTCAAGTTCACTTGTAACACACAGAGAAGAAAATTGATATTGGAAGGGAAGTGAAGGGGGAAGAGGAAAGAGGGAGGGGAAAAAAAACCTCTTTGAGGGCTTCATATGCCCAGGCTGGGCAATAGTATAATGCATCCACACACTTCAATCCACGTGAGCAGAGTAGTAATGGGATCCACACGCACACACGCACGCACACAAGCTGGGATCCTTTTCAACCACTTGAATGATTCCTTCAGTCAAAGGTATTTTTCTTAGTTCTAATAATAAATGCTGAAATCTGAAGTTAGTGCAACATACAAAGATAGGCTTTAATATACAGAGTGCGGGTTCCGTGGGGCTGCAGCCGGTACACAATGACCACATTGTTTCTCTTCTCTCTCTCTCTTTTTTTTTTGTTTCCACAAAAGTATAAAAGAGCATCATGCTACAGACAGCACATTTTAGTCTGAAGTGGAACTGGCAGAGGATTTCAATGGAAAGTTGATTTATTTCAAGGGATTATGGGAGTCCAGGGATAAAGCTGGCACCTGGCCACAGGGAGAGCCCTTGACCTAGAAGCAGGAACAGTTTTCAAAGCTGTACATGTACATAACTGAGCAGAACACTTTAATTTAGTGCAGAGCATAACCTGAATTCCTTCTCTGAAGGAAGATGAAAGAAAGAAATTTTACTTCTTAGTAGGACGTTGGAAGCTGTATCCAAAGCTCTTTGCCTATTTTACATCTTATTCTGCAGCATTGCAGGAAGCAATTGTTTGTGACAAAAGGCCACTTTCTTCCCTGCCTAACTGGGAAAGCAAATTGAGCTGCCACTCATAAAACCAACTGGATACAGAATTAATTTGCTTTTCCTGATAGATAAAACAAGTTAACAGGCCACTGCAGGTTACTCTCTGAATCAAAACATGAAACATAATTTCATTGTCTTTCCTTCCCCCTTCTTCTAGGCCTTAAGCGGTAATTATACAGGCTTCAAATCTCCCCAGTGACATCAGCTGGTTAAAAAAATTTGGATCACGGGAATAATGTAACCTGGAGCCTTTCAGCAGCATCGTTCACACTCCAGAGAAGGTAATTCTGTACAAAATACTCCTCTGTAACTATGCTCTATTAATTTTAGTGATAGTTTTCAGCAAGCTTCAAACCGGGACTCACATCACCCGGCTATTCCTTAGAAGGTAAGAAGCATAACAGCAACAGAACGAGCCTTTAGGATGACATTGTGGAGCATTCTATAAAGACTGTGTACGGTATCAAGCGTACCACAATAATTCCATTTTACTAAAGCTGCCCTTGAAATCAATGAGAACCTTCAGCTGCCCAATTAAGCGCCTTATTCTGCCGCAGCTCTCGTAGTCTGCAGGCATCTGTAAGGTACCTGACCCCAAGCAAGGGCTCTGGGTCTGAGCCCTGTGTTTCCAGACAGCGTTGTCTGACTGATAGTGCGAAACCGCAAAGTGCCAGATGGTTCCAACATGTTCCACAGCTCCCTGTATGGGCAGCGTGTGCCTTCCTGTAAGATTTCACAGGCTGAAACAGCTCCTTGCAGTGTGGAGGCAACGCTGCGCCTGAAAACAAAGATGTAACGACGTTGGCCTTGCTCAGCCCCTTGTCAACTTCTGGTCTAGGGGGAAAAAACAAATCCCTAACTCAGCTGTACTAAAATTAGAAGCTAACATAACGCTGGCTACAACAGGGCATAGTCTGGGCAGGCTTCTTCATTATCGGCTTCCTTCTTGAACTTTAATCCTTGTTTTATGACTCTTCTGCTGTTTTGGGTTTAGCTTGCGTCACGGGCACCGACTGCTCGTCGTGGCAGATTTGCATAGCAGTTTTGCTGTGTGCATTAAGATGAAACTAATGGATTAATTCCACTTGTCAGCCATAACAAGTGTGGACTGAGGGGCCCTTCTCATGGCTCAACCTGAGGGCGGCCTGGATCCCACGTGGGAGGCTTGTGGTGTGGAGGACCGAGGCAAGCGGTCCTTTTGCCACGTTACCTAATGCAATCTTGGCTGAGACTGCCGGGTCCCCTTGCATGCTGACTGGTCTGGTTTCCTCATAACTCACACAAAAATACCCTGGATCTCCAGGGGAATGGGAAAGAGCAACAGAGCCAGCTCTGTGTGACGGAGGGAGCCTGCCTGCTTCCTCAGTGTATGGGTACACCCTTTTGTCAGGCTCTGGAGGGCAAGCCCTGACCCCTTGCATTTCCTGAGCTAAGTCTTTCAATGCTGTGAAGTTCTTTGAGCACCCAAATTATGCCTCTGGGTATGCCCTTTGCTACTGGGAAGGAGAAAGAGGGTAAATTTGGCTCTTGGAGGAGACCTTTTTGGTTAGGCTTGCTTTCTTAATGCATGGAGTCAAGAGCTAGAGAAAGCAGCTTTACCCGTGTGTACGTTTGTTTAGCTCTGGCGTTTAGGATCTCAGGCCATGTACCATAGGAGACGCAGGCAATGCAAATGTATAGGATGCAACTTGGCTGCATCTGTCATGCAGAAGAGTCTGAGGGTGCCACCCAGGAGCCCCATGAAGTGTAAGGGTATTGACTCCCGTCTGCAGACAGCTGCCAGAGTCCTTTCTTGAGCATACATGTTTCTTCCAAAGCTGTAAGAATCAGACCTTGCAAGCCTGGTCCTGAAGTGAGAGACACAGAAGTATCTCCCACTGCATGCGGAATAAAACAATGAATTTCTGACTCATTTAACCCCTCGTGCAGGTTGTGGGTAGTTGCACACAGGCTTTGTGTTCACCATCCCCACTGTGACATTTAGGAATCTGGAGTGGCTGCCATTATGGGGCAGGAACCACCATGCTATGTAACAGTGTGTACGTCCCTTTACCCGTGCTCTCTCTGAGTCCTCCATGTCCTTTCTGAAGAAGTTTTAGATCTGAGATATCACAAGTACTCCAGATGTTGCTGCAGACCTTGTAATCCCAGGTATTTGCCCTGAGCACATCCTTCTGGAGGACTTTGCATCAGGATTTCATGAAGAGGTAGGGAGGACAGGAGGAATGCGTTTTCTTTAAAAGGTTTCTGTGCAGAAAGCTACGCTTGAACTCCTTTTCAGCTTATGTTGTAATTCCCCTCCTTGGCATTAGTACTGTAAGTTTGTAATCAAATACATGGCAACTGCACCACTGGGCCAACAAGGTCACTTTAATTTGTGGCCCTGTCTGTGGTTTCGTGGGGAAAACATAATTATGAAACCCTTTGGGAAAAAGCTGTCTTGATGTGGCCAGGCATCTTCCCAGTAGTAAGGATTTATACAGCATCTTTTCTACCAGTAGAAATTAATGAAAAAGAAGAGTAGAAACACTTTCTGTTGCTTTTACACAGCAAGGAAACGTGTAACTGATTTTACTGTGTGTTGCTTATAATTACTCTCTTTCTTGTCTATTAATTATGGCAAAGAACAGGAGAACTCTAATGACAATAGGGTTAACTGAATAAAATTTTAGTTACTTTAGCTTTAGTGAATAATTTGTCTTCCTCCACTTGATTTACTAATATCTTAGTTGACAAGACTCCCCATTTTGTGTATTCATTTTGCAGTTAGAGAGGGATTGTTTGTAATTTACAGCTTAAGTCTGAGTGCTATTATTTTGTACTGTCAAAGAGCATCTGTTACAGTAGATAGCTCTTCATATGCTAGCACCACAAGAAAGAAAGAAAGTACACCAGTCATGTTAGCAGCCAGCTTATGAGCACCCTGCAATGTTCAGTGGTGTAAAGGTGAATTCTTCTGAAATAGCAGCAAATGGAATTGCATGAGCAAACTCTGTACAGTCATCTCCAGTGGGATGAGCCTGTATTACCTGTACAGGGCTTGTTTACACCAGCTGTGCAGTCCAGAGTCAACACTGTCTTTCTGAGGGAAAGGTATAATCCAGGCTAAAGGTTGTTTGTAGGCATTGGATTGTTACTTGATTATCACTAGAAGCATCCCAGGGTTTTAACCACAAGCTTTCCAGAGGAGAGCCTATGTGCTTTCTGCTTCTATAGGTCAAATTATACATAGGTTGTAATTCGTAGATCAGGATTAGATATAACCAGCTCCAGCATAGCTAATACAGGCAGGACCAAGCCAATTCAAAACATGGTGGAATTAATATTGTTTGCCTCGTGACAACCCTTTCAATGAACCCTAGCAAGAGACCTTTCTGGTGAGGTCATATTTAGTGAGTATAATGCCTCTTTATATAGAAGTGTTTGTTGTGTCCTCCTAGGTCAAATCATATATTTGACTATAGGTGCATGGCTGTGTTCAGCGTGGGCTTCCTGGGCAGCTAAATCACAACCCAGCCATTCTTCATGGAGCTCTTGTAGGTTTTTTTTGTTCAGTCAAGCTGATCATCTAAAGCCCAGCATACTAGTAGCTCATGTTGATCTCAGCTGTGGTTGTGGATCCTCACAGTTTCCAGAAATCAGGCCTTATGTCACCTGTTAGAGACCACACAGCTAGTAAGTGATCAGTGTTGTACTTCTCCCAGCTACTCACAGACTTGCAGAAGTGAAAAAATGTCTTCAAACGCAACAAAATTTAAGTAAGAAAGAATTGCATGTTGCTACTTACATCAAGCATTTATTGTTCCAGTCTGCCTCACGTTTCCTTTGATCTATTTTTAAGTCATTGTAAACTTTAGTAAAATCCAAATTCCACAGTCTTCCCCCTCCCCCTCAAAAAGTGTCCTTTTGATTTCTCGCATTTTGCGAAGCCTATTTCTTTTGTGTTACTAAAATGCCAAGATTTTAATGGAATGCTTTATTAGGTTTCCAAATGCTTCTGGCCAATAACAAGCAAAGTTCAGCTCAGTAGTTTTAATCTCAGAAACATCAAATCTGTTTTCCCCACATGTGAGAAGAGCCATGCAGCTCTTAAGAAGATTAAAGCTATAAATTCTAATATTATAGGGGCCAATGCTTTCACAGTCCAGACCAGGCTGGGTTATTTTGTGCAAGTTTTCCTCATGTAAATTTTCAAGACTATGGACAGCTTTCAGTTTTTCCAGGGCTTTCCTCCTCCTTTACTCAGGTATGCTCTTTGTAAAAGGTGAATACGTTGCTTTTCCTTTTATTCTGCCTTTCTGCTTTATTTTAAGAGGCAAATGATATCATTTTCATTATCAGTGGAGCTCACAAAACCATCTGTTACTCAAAGACATTGGGATCAGCAGCCAGCCTCCCTCAAAATAAGCAGCTGTAAATCTAGAGTGCCTATACTTTCTAAATGCAGAGAGGCTTTTACATTAATCTCCTGGACTTGCTGAGTAGCTGGTACAGTGCCCACACACAAGTAAGTAAACTCAATTAGTAAAAATAGACATGATGTGGCAGTTCGATATACCGCCTTTAAGCATGTGGGTGCAAACCAGAAGTGTTCAAGTCCCAGAGACTCTGTTTTGTACATATGGTTCAGTTGTTTTCCTGGTTGTCAAACACCTTGTTGAGGGAGAGGAGGGAAAGGCAGGATTTTCTTTTCTTGGAGATTTAGTATTGCTGTCATTTACACAGGTGTAGATCTGGAGTTTTCAAGTGAAAGCTAGTACACAAGGCAGCTTTAATATTCATGGGTTACCTATGCAGAATTACATGGAGTGTACTACTACAGGCAGATAAGAAGCATTTGCAAGAAACAGATACTTTGTGGAGCTTTGTTCTGCATAACAAGGCAAGTCTGAGTACATTAATTTGCAGCTTGAGACTTAAGGGAAAGTCTCCTTCTTTAACCCCTTTAGCAGTGTACCAGACTACATCTCCTTTTCTTTTTATGGCAAGCTGATCAAAGTCTAGTTATTCAAGTGCAAGTTCTCTAAGATCCCTGTGCTCTGCTGCATAGCAGAAGGGCTTAGGTCTGGGTGTGGTGTTCTTGACCTTCTAGTCTTTTGTCTTTTCAGCCTGTTTTACTTCCTCTGTCTGCCTGGTTGTAGCCAGGAGAGCGATTCTAAAGAGACCCTGTTTGTTTTCCGTGCGCATTATGATAGGCTGCCATTGTGTAACGACGTACAGTATGCAGGATAAAACACCCTGCTTATTATAGCTTAGTTAAAAGGCCTGTCACTATTTCCATTTCAAATTCCTATTTTCAGGAGTTTACTACTGAGCCGTAACAAATTGCAGGCAGGAAACTTGGCAGTCACATTCCCAGCCTAAAAGCAAATTCTTTTACCAACTTTAAATAAATAATTTAATTAATATTAATGGCATGTGCTGCCAGCATGCAAAATAAAGGACGTTTTGTTATTGTTTTGGTTTGTTTTATCCTTGAAACAAAAGATGAAGATTAAGGAGAGTATTTACATACCAAGCGTCCTTAGACAAGAGTTATACAACAGAGCGGGTGCAGTGTTAGAGTGGTGGAGATGATTTGAGGGGAGGAGGGGGCATTCCTAATTCTCCTCAAAGGAACATCAATACAGAAGAACTGCTTATCAACACATCCAAGAAAAAGCTGGGAAGAGCAAGAGAGGGTTCTATATCACAAATACTTAATGATGTCAACAAACTACAGCTTGATAACCACGATGGGTGAGAGTGACATTCTTTGGGGTCAGCTTAAAAGGAACAAACATCAAAACAAAACGCTGCAGAGTTGAAGCTGGAATAACTAATAGGTGAAACCTTTTCATGCTAAGTGTACATTCAGTATATTTTAACAATCCAGGTTTTAATTATACAGCCAGATATTCAAAAGCCTGAAGTCCTGAAAAAAAAGTGAAAACTGATTTGGGGTCTGTTGTCTGGGTAGCAGAGGTTTCAAGCCGGTAAATGCTCCCAGCTTGTCTTTCTGTTCACTGAAGATTTGAGCACTACAAGGAATCCAGGAACTGGTGACCGTAAACTACATGAATTCAATGTGCTATTAAGGGAAAGTGCTACTACTAGAGTAGCTGATTCAGAGGAAGCAACATACTGGGATTTAAGAAACCCAATTAACATTTTGGCTAGTATGAAGCATAAGATAGGTGAATCCTCAGAAAGCACACTAAGTAGGGAATATCAGGTTACAGCTCCTCAGAAGAAGAATAAAAAAGGTTTGGTGGTTATTGGAGTTTCTTCTTTACTTTTTTTTTTTTTGGGAGAAATGATGATTTTTGTAGGTTAAAATAAGAAAACACTGTTATTTCACCACTGGAGAAATCTGCCTTTTCGCCTCACTGATTGTTAGCTATTACTGACAAGTCAGCTGGTCTCAAAAATGCAATCTTTTCTCAGGAGATACCTGTTCTGAGAGATGTGTCAAATAATGGAGTGTGTGACTGCATCATTTACTGCAGACAACATAACCCATGTGCCTGCGTTGTAAAGTGCCTGGGGAGGAAACTTGGCCTCATATAACTAATTTGAGCATCCTGTTCAAACAAGAAAGGGGTTTATTATTTAGGATTCTGAGGGATTATTTGAATATAAGGAAAAGAGATTTTAGGAAATCACCAAAGGGATAACTTTCATGGGGAAGCTTTCATTTCGAGCCCCACCGTGTAGATTCTCTGATCTTATTGGAGAGGCCTTAAATGTGTGCAAGGTTGAGATAAATGTGTCTTGGTTCAGATAAATGCTTTGGAGGGCCAGACCGTGACCCCTGTACAAGCTGAGCCTTTTAGGGACTGATACAGAGCCTGCAAGCTCCTCTTTTGCAGTTTTCAAGATGTTCTGCTACAAGGGACTGGGAAGAAACCGTTCAACTTGGCAGTGACTGGCGCTGAGCTAAAAGCTTCTGGGAGCATTCCTGGGAACCTCTGCTACTCTAAAGAGACTCTAGCGAGAATCAACACTGGGGCTGGGATGCTTGCCCAGATTGTAAACTATGCAGGCATTTCTGTACAGCCGATAAACTCTGTGCAGGACCCTGGGAAGTACGTGGGTTTTGTGACAATACCTATAGGCTTTCAGAAATACCTTTGGGGCAGCAACCACAGGTTCTGTCCCCTCAACCTTCTCCCACACTGGATGCAGAGTTTTGACTGTGAGACTTTATTGAGGAATTGCTTGCTGTTTCTCCCCCTCCCTGCTCCCCCAGCTATACATTTTTAACCAGCAGAGGGAAACAGAGGGGCTCAGGAATTAGAGGACTTGTGTGATAAACGATAGAGACTCTGCAAAGAGTAGATCCTACTTAAAAAGCCTGCAGCAAGGGAGACGAGGTCTCTTAAATATGACTTCAGTTTGTGAGATTATAGAGGTGTATTACAAAAGAAACCATATGATTTGAGCTATGTCTGGAGGTGGATCACTTAGGAGGTGAGTGAGCTGGCAGTGCCTCTCTATGCAACTATCACACTAACTTCTGGGCATAGTGTTAATGCTGGGGACAGACTGACAAGAGGAGCTGTAGAAAAGCAGCAAAAGTGATGGTGGGGAGGCAGGGGTGATCTTGGCTGGGCTTCTTCCTGGGCGAACCTGCTTTGCATTTACCAGCAAGCAAAGGGTGTTTGTCTCTGCAGTTACTGCAGAGTAGCTGGTGTCCTGTAAATCCACACCCTTGACTACCTCACTGTAACATGTTCCTGAAGACATACGCTCAAGCACATGGCTAACTTGAACACCTTGAATCAGACACCAGGTTTACACACCTACCTAATGACGGGCCAAATAAGGAACAGAAATGACTTAATACCTACATCCTAAGAAATAAGATGTGTCTTAGAAAGGGGACAGACAGATTAAATGGCAGGAAAACTATCTGGTAATCCCACTTTCATAGCATGTTATAGTTTTCAGACCTGTTACACATACAAGTATGTGAAATAATCTCCTCGCTTCAGATTTTAACACCAGAATGGGTTGGTTGACAGACATAGTTTATGGAATGGGAAGGGTTTGAGTCAGCCTGTGTTGCTAAACAAGTATGAAAAAAATGTAGATAGAATCATGGGTTTATTTTGGGTTATACTGATACTGTTTTCTCTTGTCCTTGATATGTGGAGTTGTTGCTTTTCTGAGTCCTTGGCTAGGCCTTGGAAAAAGAGATTATTCTGTATTGCTTTAATAGTAATAATACTTGTACTTTACTGTATCACCACTGTTCTATGAGATAAGAGGCTAATTTTTACTGTCCCTATTCTACAGGCAGAAGAACTGAGGGAGTGAGGATGTCACAGGACTAAGACCAAGACAGAGGGACTCAAAACCAGGTTAGATTTGCGGCAGAAGTTATTTAACAGATCTATTTATGTAGCAACCTTTCCAGCTTGAAAGGAAGGGGAATATGATAGATGTCTGTGAAGTTCTGGGTAGCACGGAAAGTATGGCCATGTTTTGGCACAAGGGCTGGGAACACTGAATGAAGGAAGCAGGATGAGGTGATTCTTGAATCAGGGACTCGATCTGTGCAGTGTGACACAGCAGGTTGCTTACAGTTTCCACATGCTGATGGAGGAGACTGTACAAGACTTAGGAGAAAATCCATTGAGGGTTACTAAACAGGCAGAAACCACATCCTGCTCAGGAAATCCCTTAAGCTGAAAATAGTGGGAGGCTGGAGAGCATGTGGAGGAAGTAGCATATAATGCCCATGTCTCCTTAAATGTCTGCTTAAGACCACTGTTGTGCTGTGGTCACGGTGTGGCCGTTTTTATGTCCTGTTGCACAAAGAAGAGTAGAATATAAACTGGGGGAAAAAATAGTCTATAATGAGGAAGCATTTCAGAACTAGCCTCTCTTGAGTAGGAACAGCTTGTCATGAGATGGTCTTGCTCCCAGGTGTTCACTCCACTCTCTTGGCTATACCTGACTTTGGCAGAAGAATCCATGCAAGTCTATCTTTGTGGTAGAAACTACACTTCACAAAGGTTTTAATTTTCTGAGTTTTGGAGAGACCCTATGGCAAAAGGCACACACTTTGGAGAGGCTGAAGATGTACTTTCAGTAGGCAGGTGTTTCAGGTGTACATGGGTGCCAAGCTAAGTTCCTTTCGAGAAAACTGCTTTCACGCTGCTGTGTTTTTCCTGTAACTGGTACATGCCAGGGCTTCTAGAGCTTTGAACAGGTATCTTTAAGTATAAGTAAAGGCATAATATCATATAAGGATGATATGAGAGCAGATAGAAAGCAGGAAGACAGGTATCAATGGGAGTTCTCTTTGTGCCAAAAGTGGGCAAGGTGAAAGAGAGAGATGTGGTATGACATTTCAGCCAATACAGGAACAATTACTACCTTTAGTAGAAAGGCCTCTGATGAGGAATAAAAAAAGGATATGGAAAATCTCTGAGGAAAAAATGCTGCCTCTGTGCAGTAAGAAGTCAAAGTGATGCCAGTCTAGTTATTAAATGGTCTGCACAAGCAGAAATAACTCTGGTTTAAAGTAATATCCTATATCAGGCTTCCCGTCACTTTTACCAGGACAATCTTTTTTAAAAACTATGGTGTTTCAGGTTTCTTTGGACATATCCCTGTGACCTTGCAAAAGAAACAGGAAAAATACTCCCTTGGCTCATACTCATATGGAAAGTAAACGGTTAGTTACCACACTCACCTAGGTTGTTGCTCAAAGCCTTGCAGGCTGAGGACTCCTTACCCTCCAGGCAATTCACAGTTCATCTCTGCTTCAAGGATTTGCTAGTTGACCTTGTCTATGGATCAAATTGAAAAGGAGACAGCAATTCCTTCATACCAAATTTATGCCACTTAAATGTTTGTTTGATGTTTATGCACCACTGAAAGTTGCCATTCCTGTGCTGCAGGTGACTGCAGCTTTGTGGTGTATGATACCTTCTGAAAACACAGAAATACAGCTCTTTGTAAAAGATACCTATATTTCAGGGCTATTACTGTAGTTCTGGTTGGTACTGTAACAGCTATTAGTCTTTTTGACAGTACAGGGAAAGGTAGATACAAAATAACTCTGGTCGTGGACATAAAGCAACTTGTACCGATCTCTGTCTTGAAACCAAGGCACGAGCTCAGATGTACCAATATTGGCTGAATTTGGTAAACTTCAGTTCTTAAATTGCATGAGAGCTTTGGGGACAAGACCCATGTGTATCATATTTTGAGAAGAGGCAGAGACAGCAAGAGTAGAAAATAGCTGTTATTCACACATTGCACTTTTCCTCAACAAAAGATAAAGATTTTTAGTTTGTGAACAAAAAGTACAGGCTTGGCACACTGGCTCTGAAGGTCTAGTAGGTCAATGATCCATGAGGTAGGAAGGATTTGTTCAATAGACCAGAACAGCTCAGTTGGGGCTATTAAAGGACTCAGGAATCAAAAAGCACATTTTCAATTCCTAGGTCTGTTCAAACAGGTAAGCTGCCCACTCTAGCCCATTCCTCTCCTTCTCTGAAGACTCATTGCACTTATCAAAATATGTATAGCATTTGATCAGAGGCTGCAACAGGCTCTAGAAACCACACTGCCTTATATGTGGGTAAGATGCTTTAAGAAAGGTCAAGAGTTATTTCCCAGCCCTAAGTGTTTACACACTTAGATAGATGCTAATCTAATCTGTCTAGGCCATAACGCCCTTAACAGACAGAAAAACACCTGGCAAGTGAGCTCCCAGATAAGTCTCTGTACCAGGTATGACTTAAAGGAACACCACGTGTTTCTTACCAGGGTTTGTGGCCTCCTGTTGCTCCCTGCTATCAGCTGAGAGCCTTCTCCCTGAAAGCAGCTGGTGAATTCTCCCGAGGTCTGTGCCATCGTTTTGGTTGAAAGTTAATCCTGGCCAACACCTCTGCCTTGACATCCCTGGAAAACAAGCATTTTCCACAGAATGGAGCTTCCCCTCTGTGCCTTGCTGATGTGCTTTGACCTCAAGATGAAGCGAGCACTTCTAGGAATAAGACAGCAGTTAAGTTTCCATTCCTGCTTGGCCCTTCTGCTCACCTCAGTCATAGGGGTAACTGCAGTGTCAGAGGAGATATGTGGAGACTAGGACGCGAATAGAGACCTTGGACAGCTTAAGACTGCAAACAATAAAACACCTAAACAGGTCATAAAAGTTATTACTTGAGAGGTGCCCAAAGCAGTTAAGCACCTCGAGAGAGGGGCTTAGCACTTTTCCACTGGTCACTGCTGGAACAGCTTATGGGACTAACTGTCTGTGGTCCATCCTGGTGTGGTCGCTGGTAGGTGAGCTGGCTCTTCCTTCCAGATCAACGACCTGTAACTAACTGACAGCTTATTAAAAAGACTAAATCAGTCTTGATTTTAAGACTTCAGAGGATTTATCAGTTTTCTTAATCCCTTGATGAATTGCTTTCCCCGTTCAAAAAAAAAAAAAAAAAAAGCAACAACAACAAATTATCTGATTCCAGATCTACATCTAAGGCCCAATTGTGATGTTAAAGCCATTGAAGCTATTGTTATTTAAAGAGGAACTTGATTCCTTCTTTTAAAAATCAAGGCAATGATAAGGTAAACTTTTTTTTTTTTACCCTAAATATCCTGTTACCTATAAGATAAGGCATGACAAATGATGATTTGTTCATTGACCCTACAACCCACACCTAGCCACAATGTAGGAAAATAAATTAACAGCAGCCTTTCCTGGGAATGCCACTTGCAAAGGACCCTCAGCATTGTTAGACCATAAGATACTTGTCTTTGAGTCACAGTGTAGTACTACCTACTTGCTTCTAGTCTTCATGAATGCTTCGCTGTCATTTCACAGAATGTTAATTTGCATGAGATCCTTGCAGCTTTAAAGAGGCAGCGTTGGCTCTTCAGTGTCCACCAATCTAATTTCCTTCCATCTGAAAACAATCACAGAGTTCTGGAGAAGATCAGCCACGTCCCTGTTCTGACAGGAGAGACACTCATTTCTAAGTGATTACGCAGAAAATAAAGATGTTAGACATATTTTACTATGTTCATGCAAGTGGCACTTCAAGTTAAAGAATACATTCCAAATACATTATCTGTTCAGATTGTCTCCATTTTTAACTTCCCCCTCCCCCCCTCAAAAAAAAATAGCACACCTTAATTAGCCATCTGTAATCCACATTATAGTTTCTCATTTGTTAAAGCTGTTAAAATACTTGAAATCCAGCTGCATATGTCTGAAATAATGATGAAAATAACTGCATTAGCAAAAATGATCTGGATGCGAGAGGGCTATAAATAGATAGGAGGTGGATTGGACAGTCGGCGGATTCTGAGTTGGAATAAAAACATCTTACTTAAGCCAAAAACATGGCAACCAATATTTTCTGTTATAAAAATATTTGAGATTAATTTAGTTTTGGTGAAAGCTGTCTGAAACCGAAATGAATAGCAGAAGTTCTCTTGTTTATTTACAAGTCAGGGACGATACCTGAAGAGTAAAGCAAGGCCCCATACAGGCAATGACAATGCACTTCTGATTGTCTTCGAAAATCCTTTTGGCCAGGGGATTAGAATGCCTGTATGCTCATGCTCTCTCGGAGTAACCTTCCCCCTTGATGAGGCTTGTCATTTGAGCAAACTGCCTGACAGGTCTGTGAAGTGGATTACTGCTGTCCACTAGAGGCTGTAATGAGACCAACAATGTCATTTTATGACAAATTGAAGGCTTAGACTGCAATGATCAATAATGGTGAAATTACCTTTCACGTTCAATACCTCGTCAATCACTGGATTTCCCTGAATCTGAATGGTTTATAGAAAAAGTTCCACTTCTTATGCCTTCTCCCAGTTTTCCTATTAATTGTGTAAAACGTGCAGTGCAGTTGCCACATTACAACTAGTGGATTGAAAGATGGTTTCTCCTAGACACCGTGCATCTTGCATGTCAAGTTGACTAATACCTTTTGGTCAAGCCTGTGTTGAGCTGGGAGTCATACCAGTTTCAGCACGTCACCAGCAGTAAATAAAAGTGCTTGAGTTGCTGTGGGTTCTCGTGTCCCACTCACCGCAGCGGTGTCAGAGCCGTTGTCCGTACTGTGCTCAATAGCATCTGCCACTTAGCTCTACTCCCTTTCTCTTCCCAGGGAGGAATGAATGCAATGAAAGAGTTTTGTTTGGAAGTTTGCTGCTACTTTGGCGTATGGACCCCTCCTCAGAGTGGGGCAAGGTGATGGGGTTTAGGGTGGCTCTTAGGTTCTCTGAAAGTGCACGGTAGGCATCTTGGGTAGCCCATAAGCAGGACCTGACCACCTCAGTGCTGAGCTGCTTCCCTTTATTCCTGTTACCTGGACCATCACGGTGGCAGGTAAATCGTGTTCACTTTCCACAGCAAATTACTTTCTCTTCTGGATTCCTTCTGCACTTCTGGGTCAATAGGCTGTACTGCCTTAACAGATACCGGGGGACCTCAGTCCCTGCCACTCAGCAAAGGTCATGACATTGGCGTGCTGTTTCCCACCCCCTGTGCCTTCACCTCCATCCTTTGTGGTATTCCTCACGGAGGGAATACATTGAGTCGCAGCGTAGGCCCTCGGTGAAGATGCTGCAGAGGCACAAAGACATCCTGTGACATGGCAGTATATCCCAGTCCCCTCATCTCTCTGTTAATGAAACCAGCATGTATCAAGTCAAAATGGAGGTGAGCAATGTCTTATGAACCTGACGTGGCTGTTGGCAGTTGTGGCACTGCCCAAAGCCATGAATTAAGGCTGCCTGCTGGCTTGGGAGAGCAATATTGCTTTGACTTCCAGTAGACTTACATTTTAGGAGTCTCTTCTTAACTCTGAAGCAGAAACATAGAGAAAGATGCAAAACCTTAGAGCCCAGAGTGTGGCAAAAATTGTGGGTGCAGTGGCAAACACTATAGCCACGAAGGGAAGGAATACATAAGCCTGCTGAAGACGGGAAAGTTGCCCAAAGCTTGCTTCAGCATGAATGTGGCTTCTCTTTCTCTGTGTGTGCCACACCTCTTGGCAAGGTGAGCGTTTGAGAAAGAAAGATTCCTTTCTCCTGAGGTAACACTTAGTGCAACTGGAATAAAAAAAGGTGTCAGATGGGAGAATGCCGCGTACTCAGAACTGAACCTTGAGGATGGGGGTGACAGCTTCCCTGGGCCTTTTGCTTGATTCTCAGTAATCTCCAGTCTCTGTCTCTCTCCATTGGTTCCTTTTATTAAATCAATGAACCTTGCATTAGCTGGGTGAAGATAATTTTGCTGCCTGCTCTGCTGCTGTAGATTCACTGTCTCATAGTGCTGAGTGGCACGTTTGTCCAGACATCTTGGCCTGTTGCTGCTTCTGTCCCCAGACCACCCTCAGAACAGAAAGCAGTGCTGGATATCATAGTGACCCTGAGCTAAAGATGCAGAAGGTGCTGTAGTAAAAGATCTTTATGTTTCATAAAACTGGTTTATATTACAATATCAACTCTAAATCAAGAGGACTGCAGCTTACAGTGTTATTATGATGTTCTTTAGCAATTATGGTGAACTAGTACAGTCATTCATAGAAAGGACTGCTTTGCTGATCTGCATAATGACAGTCTTGTGTCCGAGAGTACTTTGCATCTAGACTCTAATGCTGGATTTAATGCTGAAACATAATGGTGATATATCATGGACACATAGGAGAGATACCTGCACTAGAAACCTGGTACCTTGGGGCTTATTGTCATGGGGAATTGGTACAAGCTGCAATAAACAGCCTGGTCTGGATGGCCATGTTGCAGGGAGTGCATGTCTGAGGCCTTTCTGAAGCCCTGTGACCCCCTCAGCGTCTAGCTCTATGGAGCTGGTACATAACGGCCTTTGGTATTTATGCAACATTTTTTGCAATGTCCTTGGGGCAGGGAGAGGCTTTGTCTGGGCTGTACCTCCTTTCCTGATGCCAAAGCCGAGAGTGAAAGGCTCCTTATGGACCCCTGTCAGGTTACACACGGGCACAGCAGCCCACTGTCTTTTGGCTATATTCCTCCCATTCATTGCTTCCACAATTTGTTTCTCTAAGTTGTACCTGGTTTGGTAACAGGATATTTTGTCTTCTCTTCTAAGACTTGAAGGCCAGACTGAGCCAGTCCAGAAGGAGGATGTTTTCTCCAGTCTCCAGTTTGCATCTGTGCTTGTTATTTGCCTGTCACTGCAGTTTATGGCACTGCAGAGACCTGTGTTGAGAGAAGGGAGTAACGAGCTGACGCTGGATTGCTGGAGAAGTGTAAGTTGCCTTAGGTTGGGGGGGGGGAGGGAAGGGGGAGTTTGGGAGAGGCTGGCCGTGGTCTGTGTAGAGCTGGGAGGGATGCAAGGGGATCTTTGATGAAATGCGTGCTGAGGAATCCAGAGGGAGTCAGTACCCAAACATGCGTGGTTCAGCCGTGCCTGTCTTCTAGTTCGGTGACGGTATGAGTCAGAGCCTCTTTGGTCTGAATGAAGTGGAAGGTACTCTCTACAAAGCAACTCAAGCATATGCCAAGGATCCGGATAAATAAAACTAATTCAGAAAAAAAAAAAAGGGAGTGGGATGCAAGCTCTTGCTCTAAATCACTTTGCAGTTCTCCACAGCGAAATGCAATATGGCATCTTAAATAAAATCACCCTCTTCTGACTCTCGCAGAGTCTGCTTCAGAGCATTCCCTGGCTTCCAGCACAGTTTTATTTCCTCCCTTGGAGAGACAGACCAGCCTTGACTGAGCAACTGATTTTCGTGCATCCTTTAAACCAGCATTCCCTGCCATTTCTGAAGGACAGCATGCTTTGCTAGATGTCTCTTCCTCCTGCCTTAAACAATATAGGTTTCGTTTTGTTTTGGTTTGTTTTTCGCTCCCCAGCTCATTCCTTTCCCCTCCTGCAAAGTGCTTTGAGATCTCCACGACGCAGCCTGCCACAGGAGCTGGGACTTACGTGGAACAGCAGCATGCACAGGGATTAATCCAGCCGTAGAACCAGTCTGGCCTTAGAAGTGTTTCAAGGGGAAGCAGGAGGTAAGTGGCAAGGCGAGACCCCCCCCCTCCTCTCCGCGCCCCGGGGCTGTCGCCACTACCCCCGGGCAGCGTGCGGCTGCCCCGCAAAGGGTTAAGGCCGCCTTGGCCCGGCGGTGCTGTGCGTATGCAATAATCTGTGTGGCTCTCTTGGCCGCCTGCCAGAGTGTTGCCTTGCCTCCTCCTCCTCCTCCCTTCTCTTCCCCCCCCTTCTTTTTTTTTTTTTTTTTTTGCATGAAGTAGGATCCTTGAGCTGTTGCAGAGGCAGCCAACTGCTCCATATTTGGCTTCTATTACCCATTTACATGCTGGAAGAGAGGAGAGGAGAGGAGAGGCAGCGAGCGCTGTACCGCAGACATCATTTCTACTACAGTGGTGGAGACATCCCGGACCTGTGTCACTGCAGGGGGAAGGAAAAAAAAAAAACAACAACCAAACAAACAAAAAAAGCAGACCCAAGCCCCGTGATCAGCTAGGAAGACATTTGTGTGCGAGTCTCTCTCTGACCCCCCGCCCCCGCCAACCCCACCTCCACTGACACTTTACAGTAAGTGGCTTTTTTCTTCCTCCTCTTGCTTTCTGCCCCCACCCCGGCTTTTTCCCTTGTTTAGACTGCAAAGCCGCCGGCGATTTCCAGCTGGAAAAACACGGGGCCGGAGGGAGGGAGGACCGGGGGGGGGGGGGGGAAAGGAGAGAGCAATGCCCACCCCCCGCAGGGCTACAGCTCGCCTCGCTGCGGCCGCCCCTGGCCCGCTACGGCCCGGCCCGGCCCCGGGGGAAGGAGAGAGAGAAGCGGCGGTGGTTGGTTG
>WBNH01005505.1:315975-503279 GCA_013401255.1 Urocolius indicus
TGTGTGTGTGTGTGCGTGTGTGTGTGTGTGCGCGGGGCGCAGCGCGGCTCGGCGCAGCGGCGCGGGGCTGGGTGCCGGCAGGGCCGGTCGCCGCCGCACGGCGTATGTAGTACGGCGCTGGGCGGCTGCCGGAGGGTGAATGAAGCGAAGAGGAGGAGGAGGAGGAGNTCGCTCGCCTTCCGCCTTCCCCGCTCCGACTCGGGGTTCGCTGGGGTCGGGCTGGGCTGTTGGGCTGCGGGTGGTGGTGGGGCGATTGGTTTTCTTTTTTTTTTTTTTTNGAGGAGGAGGAGGAGGCGGCGCTGGGGCTGGGATGTGCCCGGCAGCGGCCCCGCTCCGCTTCACTCAGGGCCCAGGCCGGCTGCAGACGCCACCCGGTACTGNTTTGCCTTAAGGCATCGTAATTTACCGGTAGAAAACAAATAAATGACCCCTTGTATGTTTGCGGGTGCCGAACCCGTCCATGCCATTCCCGAGAATGTTAAAAGTGTAAATTAAAGCGTGCTGGAAAACGTTAGCTCCCACTGCCAATAGTAATAGCGATAATAATAAAATGACAGAATTGGGAGCGATTTACATGTTATTGAAGGGGAGGAATTACTGAAGAGTAATAATAGAAAAGAAAACAAGTCGGAAGCCCGTTATATAATGCACTGTGCAGACAACGAGAGCGACGGGCTATTTTTATTTTGTTTACCGTATGCTGTGTAATAGGGACTCCTCCGAGCAGCATCTCTTTCCCCCGTGAGCCCCGACCCCGGGTTAGAACTGGGGTGGAATTTTAAGCATTCCTGTTATGCCCAGACGAAGAAATCCGGGTTTGTAAAACCCTCCTCCGTAGAAATGTTTTCTGTGTAGAGATCAGCAAGGGTGCAGGTAGATGACCTTTGCCAGAGACCTTTTCCCTTTCATATGCTAAAGAAATTCATATTTTGTAACTCGGCTTACACTTTAACCTTTAAGGCTCATGGTTATGTATTTTACGCAGTAATGGTTACTTTACGTGTCAGATGTGGTCAGGCAGAGCGAGTTACTCTGCTTACACACCCACAAGTCAAGGACTTTTAATTTCAGTTTCGAACGAAGCCTTGCCCTGAAGGAAAATCCCGGGTTTGCGTTAGCCTGCTTCTGCTGGGGTGATGGGGACGGGTTCAGGTTCACGGTACGGAGGAAGGGTTATGAATGAGGGAAAGAGAAATTGAGAATGGCCGGGGAAAATATCACGCCGTAGTTATTTTATTTTTTTTTTTTTTTTTGCGGTGCTGCGAGATAATAGTAAGTTGTAATTGCACGTTATTGCACCTAAATCGTTACAAAACCGTGCTGGAATTTTACAGGCAGCAGGTCCGGGGCTGCTCTAATCTCTTCAGTTTTTACATAAGGCAGAGGTCGATAGATTTTCCTCTGCGCTCGCCTGTCTGTCTGTCTCTCCCGTCATGTGGCGAACATGTCAGCCGTGTGGGCTTTCAGCGCGCTTACACCAGCCCTGATCAGTCGTGTAATTAGATCAGGCTGCCATGGTAACAGACGGTGTTCACCGTCCAGTCAGGTGTGTGTGTGTGTGGCTGGCGGGCAACCCGTGGGGCTACCGCGAGCCCTGCGTGTGCGGTGGTGGTGGTGTACGGCCGGCGCGGCCGCTGCCTTGGGCTTGCCAAAAGCTGCAAGGCTACCGGTGGTGGTTCTTTTCGGGAAGGGGTGTTCTTTGCCTGCTGAAGTGTCAGGCAGATGGGACAGTTGGAGGCATGCTTAGCAGGTTACCCAGATGGTCAGTTTCCACTTGCATTTATTAATAGTAAATAAGCGAAGGTGTGGTGCTTTGTACAGATGCTTTTTGGCTTAGGAAAGCTTGCACCAAAGTTTCTTTGGAGTTTGCCTTTTCTTTTTTTTTTCCCTGCTGGCTGGCCAGTTTAACCGTTTGTTGGCTGCGTGGTATTTGTAACAGTTCCCATTCCAGCATTCGTATTTGAGGCCACAGCCTTGTTATTCTCCACTCCCGGGCTGCACTTTACGGCTTCTGACCTGTAAAATGAAAATCAATGATACCTGTGTCATCACTTAGCTTTGTTAAGCTTCTTACTTGTTCTTAGCAAGGTCTAGGCCCTTTTATTGGTTTAGGTGAAGTCTGACTTCATTTTCTACTGAAGGAAAACAAAATATGTATTACTAAAAACAGTGTTCTCATTGCTAAATAACTCATTTCTGATATTGGTATTTTTTTGCCCCAATCCCCTTTGCTCATCGATATATTATAGCTATAGAGCAGGAGACTTTCAGCCACAAAGTTAGAAATACCTTGAAAAGACAGGCAGTCTGATGAGCTTCAAACTGCATGCTGCTCTTGAAAATGTAGTTAACCAAAGGAATGTGTACTTATCTTCCGTTCCCAGTTTTTGGACACCGCTCTTTTGAGACCCCTTTTCACAAACTTAGGTATAATTATTTTAAAGACACCAAATTTGGCGCTCTGTTCTGAGTGTCATAAATCTGGAGTGACTCCAGGGGACAGGATTGTGAGCCTCTTACATGGGTGTATATCTAGAATAACTCAATTTATTGGCCTTAATCCAGGCATGTAGTAGAGTAACAGAGCTCAGAAAGTGATCTGCTGCGTATCACCGTTATCTCCTGTCTTTTTTACAGCAAAAAAAGCACCGTGGGCTTAAATAGGATTTTTTCCTGATTAAGGAGCTGCTTTAAGTGTCTGCAGAAGTGGTTAACACCCTATTCCAGTCACTAATCTTGCGTGCACTTACACTAATATTGAACTTGGCCCGGAGGATTTCGTGTCTCGGTGATGAGAAATCATCAGCACCCACAGCTCCCGAGCATTTGTAGTACCAAGCTGGAATGTAATGCAATCCAGAAATATCTCAGTAAAATAGATATTTTAATCTCTCTGATGGTAAAGCACGGGAGCTGGAGGAGGTAACGAGAAATGCCTCTCAGTGGTTCAGCTCTTGCAGTCTTGGGTTCGGTGTGACGAGTTTGCAGGTCTCAGCCTGCCTGCTGAGCCAGAGGCGTTTCTCCTCAGAGAGGTGAGGGGCTGGGCAGCTGATGGGCAGTTTCTTAAACCCAAAGTGCAGTATTTCAAGGCCTGAACTGACTTGCTTGTCTTTTTAGGAGAGGGTATCCTCTGCTCGGCACAGCTGCCTCCGTTTCGGGCCTCCATGCAGGTGAGGTGGCTTGAGCTGCAGGAGCCTGTTAGGAAGACTGGCTGGAGAGAGAGGAATAATGTGTGCAGGATGATTCCAATAGAATGACCCTTTTTGTGTGCTGCTTTTACATACTGTAAGACAAATTACCTGTGTGGCTGAGAGCATTAGAAAGTCTTTTTACAGTGGCCATATATGTATAGTTACAAAGTCTTTTTGAAAAGAAACATTGCAACTTTTCTCCCTTGCCCACCAGGCCTGATTGAATTAATGTAGAAAGGCTGAGCATTAAACAGTCTTGTTTTAAAAGGCATGTTACAAGAGACCTGGAATTTCACTTAACAAAAAATTTTATGTAATAGATCCAGTGGCCTAGTTTCCTGATAATTAAGAAAATAGACACTTAGATGCAGTGACCTGAAAAGCAACTAAGGATTTAAGCATCAGGATTGAAAAATAACTTGTTGTAGTAACGTAGCTAGTAAAACAAAACCGAGGCCTGATTTTTCCCCTCGCTGAAGTTTAGCAGCCTGTCTTGGTAGATGACAGGCAGGATCCTCATTGAGGTCGTTCACGCAGCGTGCTGCTTTTGCTGAGGGGTACTAATTGAAGGGGAGATGCGATTGAAGAAGCGTGGCAGACTGTGAAGGAACCACAACCGTGTGTCAGGGTGGCAGCGACGGTCTGAAGCGCCGGCTGGCTGCAAACCTACTCCAGCGTGTGAGGCTGCTCACGCTGCTGCCGCTTGAGAGACGTCAGGCTGTGACAGCCTTAGCCAGGCGTACAGGTTGGGAGTGATTTGGCTGCTTCGGGGGACTATACAGGTACAATGTGTACAATTCACAGAGCGCAGATAACAAATTTTGTTGCAGGGCTGTTCTGAGGCTGCTGTAACCAACTCTTCTGTAACAAATAAAAATCTCATTAGCCGGAGAAACAGACAGGCTTGGCACAGGTAAATAGTTCATTGCAACGAGGCAACGTGCTGCATTCCAGGGACTTCAGTAGCCTAAGCTTTGCAAACTGAAAATCCTGGCCTCGTCCTTGCATTTTGCTTTTGTGCAAGACTCTGAAGAGCAGTACATAAATAAATAGGTACTTGGACAAAGACACTGTGTTTTGGAGCCATGTTTGGTGGTTTACATTCTTTACGTAAAGAAGGTTTTTACTTGCTTTTGGCAGAGCTGGTACGTGACTAATATTTTAAAATACAAGAAACTTTGCAGACTCCTGACTTGTGCAAAAAGCCAAAAAACATATCGATGACCATAATCCCTTTTTGATCTCTGTGTGTTTGTGTTGAGAATGTCATGCTTCATGTTTGTGAGGATTTTTTTTCCCTCTCAAAGCTGTAGCCTGAGCTGATTGTACAACACATGCACACGTATGTGTGTGTGCGCGTGCATTGGTCCCAGTCTGAAAAGTACATGTCCCAGTGAGTGTTTTGCTGAATGAGAGTTGATTAAAGAACTTGTCTGGAGTTAAGTATGTGTGTAAATCCTTCCATAAATAGGAACGAGTAAGTATGCTCATAAACTGAGACAACAGAAGTGTTTCTCAGTGAGGGAAAAATGGTCCCACTAAATCCTTTTATTGTCCCAAGAGTGATAAAAATAGTTGGTGAGATTCCAGGCGAAAAACTAAGATGTTTTTTGTTTAATATGTAACGTCAGCAGAAATTCAGTGCTGGTTCTTTGTAATTGTACTGAGCAAAAAATACAGAAATAGGAAAAAAAGAAAATCTCATTGGTGGAGTTTCCCTTTGTTTATATCATTTGGGAATTCGCAGTCATATGCGTTGACTCCAGCATGCCGTTATTAATAACAAAATAGCGCACGGGATCGCGTCGCTTTCTCAAGGCTGATTATTTTTCACCTAATAGTAGCAGTTGCAGCAGCAGTGTGCTTTCTAGAGGATGCTCCTCCTCAAATAAAATATGTTCTGTTGGCAGTGAAGGCAGTCATCTCCACTCACTTATGATTCTTCACCTCATTACGATCACATTTAGGAAAAGAGCACTCGGTTTGAATAAATGGGCTCTGCGCTCTGCTGTATGTGCTCTGTCTGCAGGATTAAATCTCTAGTTTATTTGTGCTTGAGTAATAGCAAAACAATTTCTCTGGGTCTGCACTGGGTTGTCTTAGGGTGTTTTAAATCGGCTTTTAACTATGTTTTTGTTTCTTTTTGTTTTGGTTTCCCTCGCCTCAACTCTGGGATCAGCAGTCACATCACAGGCCAAGCCAGATGGGCAAGCAATACAAGCTGTGAATTTATTCCCGACCCCTGTAGCCGAGTGACCACCTTCATTTTTGTCTTCGCCATACAGACATGCACTGCCAATAAGGTGAGAATATAATGGTTTTTATTTCCTCTAGTAAGTGTAGACTGTCTGCATTGGGCTTGAATGAGCGTGGACACCTCACCGTGCCTGTACGATTAACTTACCCGTGGTACGTTTGTACTTCCCTTGCCTGGCAGTAGAGGTCCTTGAGGAACTCTGTCAGAAAAATTCCATAAACTCTGGTGACTCAGTTGGGTGGCTTACAGGACAGTGGGTTCCAGATGAGTGGTTTTACGCTCACCTCAGGTCAGAGCATATTCAGTTACTAGAAAACGATAGTATGAATGGAAAAGTTTCCGGGCTTTGATCTCTGTTGTAAAAGGCCACACGTGAAACCATATAAATCCTCCTGGCACCTTTCTGAACGTTTGCAGTGATTCTTGTTGTTTGCAGCCTGCTTGACTTTTCCAGTGTCCTGAGTTCCTCCTGTGCACGAAACTTTGTCTGCCATGAGAATGCTTCCCAGGATAACTAGTCACTGCTGATGGGATCTGGGTGTCTTTTACTCTGGTTTGAGGAACGTTTTCGGTTATTCTCTTTGGGTTTTTTTCCCCTCTGAAATGCTGTATCCAGAGAGCATGTAATATTGCACATGTATCAGGCTACTCTCCCTCTCCCCTCTCTCTCTCTTCCCCATCTGGTTGTGCAGAATACCTTGAAAAAAACACAACTCTCAGGGCTCCACGATCGTACTGCCAATAAAAAGAACATAAATTTTTATTTTATTTCTTTAATCTGATTGTCATTAAGCCAGCCTGGTTTTTTTGGACCTGTTACATGATTTTTAAGTGCTTGGGATTGGCAATACTGCTAATGCTTAAAGAGAAGGGAAAAAAAAAGGATAAAGGGTGGTAAGAAAATTGCTTCTGTCTTTAAATAAAAGCAAATAAAATGTAGCAGTTACTTGCAGAAAATGAAAGGGTTTTTTCCCCCCCCTCCCCTCTACTTACAGCCAGAAAACTTAATTACCCAGCATTCTCTTTGTGAGGGGCTGGTCAGAAAGTCTCCGTTGCAGAATAACTTTTTAATGTATACAGCATGCCACAGGAAAGTATGCAGCACATCATTTACATTTTATTGTGGCTGTGGGGAAGGGTGCTGTGCTTTAAAGGGAAGTTGTCTAAGCAAGTAGTTGCATGCAAAGACATGCTTGTTACGGTTTACAAATGAGCTTGGATGGTGGAGGTGGATTGTAACCGCTATATCTAGATAAGAATTTCTTGAGAGTGAAAAACCAGACAAAGTGCCTGTGCACTGATACATTTTATCTTTCTGCTTTGGAAGAAAATGGACTTGGTAGCAGCTGTTGACTTGGGAGATGGAATAGAAGGAGCTTTTTGTTCTGACATTACCACTTCCACAAAGCAATTAATTTTTTGTTTTCTGAATCAGCCTGGGTTGAATGAAATGGTATTTATTTGCAGAAGTGATTACTCCAGGAAAGGGCTTGTATCTCTTAATTAGAGTAAGTAATCATTTATAGTGTATTGGTCAAATCCTATGAATAATAATCAGATGGTGTTACCCACAATGTATTGCCGAAGTCACCTCAAATGGTTCAACATCTGGCATTTCCTGTGATTCCCAACTAATATGGGATGTTAAGCAAACATTTTGGGTAAAAAAATATAACCCAGTTAAGTCTGATGCAGAGGCATGACAGGAATATGGTACTAGACTAGGTTTTTTGTACCAGTGCAGCTTGTGTTTGTAGACTCTAGATCAGATCTGGTTTGGTTTCGTGATGCTAGACATTTTAGTCACTGAGTTTGGGGCACTTCTGTTGTCCTCATTAGTAATCATCTTCTCTAGGGAGCAATCAAAATCAGTCCCACTGTGCAACTTCAGTGAAATAAAAGTTACTGGGGCAGAGACTGCCTGCTTACAAACGTTCTCTCTGTCGCTGGCTGTAGCAGGAGAGAGCTCACAGTAGTAACATGTGAAGGAAAGGTGACTCGGTGCTGAGACGTGGCACAACATCACATGCCAAGGCCCATCCTCTTTCTGGCTTCTCTGTGTCAGGGTGAAGGGAGTGACAGCTCCGCTCCATTGTAGGCAGACCTGAGTTATTACCTGAGAGTCTGTCAGAGGGACCAACACCAGACTCATTTGAACACATCTAAAATGAGATCTCAGGAAGCTGACTTTAGGCCTCGTGGCTCCGCACGTGTGTTCACGGCTTTACTCATGTGAGGAATCATGTGGCCTCAGGCAGTAACGTTGCTGTTGTGTGTGAGCTCCAGGTGTGCTTACCCTTCCAATCCAAGCTCCGTTCCTGCACGGCCTGCCAAGCGTCTTGCCTGGAAAAGGACGCGAGGATTAGTAAAAATAAGATAGAGATACCTTTTTTGTTTTGTTTTAATCAGACTGTAATGAATTTTAGCCTTCTGTATGAAACATGGAGTTACTGTTATTTGTTCAGAGCATGCACTGCCTCCTTCCATGTAGGCAAGTGATTCAATGCTTTCTTTTAAACAGTTGTGCTGAGAGGATTTTGCATGAGACAGTGGACATTTTAACAACTAAAGAGTTCTTTTTAATGTTTTCCACTGTCGAGTCACTTGACATCTATTAATCATAGTATTGGGTTGAATTTGCAGCCACAGCCCGTTTGTAAAAGGTTTTTTTTGTGCTGAGTTTTCCGTAAGCACATTTGTACACCACCTAATGTGGCTCATTTTTTACATAAGACATTATTTCTCTTTTCTGCAGACTCCTGGCTACTGCTCTCTGCAAACGGCCAACAATCTGCCCTTTTAAAATACTTTGTAGTGAGCATAGAAAGATATAATCCCTCTCTGTATTAGCGGCTCCAATGGTGGCTTTTTGATTGCCATATCGGTGTTCTTTTATCATAGCTGGTTTTATTTCTTCCCTCTCTTACAGTTCACAAGCCTGCAATGTCTGTAGAGGTAAAAGAAGGTAGGAAAAAGAGGGTTTTGATGTGTTTAGGCACAAGTGGAGTGAAGATGTGAACTAGGTGTAAGTGGACAGCAATTAGAAGTAATTTTATGTTTTAAAAATTGTTTGTTTTGCATGCGGGTAACACAAAGGGAAGTTAAATTAACTTGCAGGCTACTGTCTTAGAAGTGAGGCTTTGTGGTCCCCTCAGCCCTACCCCGTCAGTCCAGTCATGGCCTTTCACAGTTTTACTGTTCTTTCAGTAGATACTGAGGGTCTGATGTCTGACTGGTTGAAAGTTTGGTAGCATGGGCTAAGGTGTAAGTGGAGTTGGGTGTAGTGATCTGTCTGCACGAACACACAAGGCTCACGTTCATAATCTCTTACAAGGTATGACTTGAGATTTGATTCACCTTCTGACTTCTGTTTTAAGAAGGTGTATCTGCAAATGGGATAAGAGACTTGCTGTCCCGTGCGCTGTTAGCATGGCTTTGAAGTGCTGTCTTTCAGATGTTAGTGGTAAGTACTAGAGGGATGGAGAACTTCTACGTGTTGGGGGCTGAAAGTGGTGAGATGTGATGTGCTGTTGTGAATAAGCCTCAGCATCTGTGTGTGACTTGCTCTCCCCCTCTCCCTCAGCCATGTGTGTTGGGCAGGAGTGTGCTGATGGGTTTTATTGTGCCTCGATACCGGAGTTATGCTTTTGGTTGCAAGTTAGCCCTTGAATACCAGAGGTGGAGTTTTGGTTGATAGCTTGCCCAGATGGCAGCATCTGGATTTGAATGGTGGGCTGAGAGGTTTGTTTTGTGGTGAAATGCTGTGATGGAGACAAATCAGCCCATTTTGGGACTAGCTGTAAACTTGAAGATTTATTGAGTCACTCTTTGCTCTATAGAACAAACAAAGGCAATGTTTCTCACTCGGATTGGTTGTGACTGTTGTGCGTGGTTGTGACTGTTGCCACATTTTTGTTTGTCAGGTACCCACGCGTGAAGGCCCTGGTAGTTTTCTATATGTAATATTTCTATGAGGCCAGCTACTTGGAAGAAAGTCAGGCTTTAGTGGAGGAGGAGAATTACAGAAAACTAGGATTCATCCTCCTTTACTGCACTCAGAAATGTTGTGCTATTGAATGTTTTCATCATTGATGGGGTTCCTTTTCAGTGCCATGCATACTAGCTGAATAGAAGACTGATTTTTCAAATTAATGTGGAAGAAAACGCATTTCTCTTGTTCCTTATCCCCTGTGCCTGTCCCCTGACTGGTATTGTGCTGTATTCATAGCTTTCCCCAGATAGCCTGACAGTAAGGAGATCCAGAATGGTTTGAATAACCACTGTATGCAAGAGGAAAAAAAAAAAACTAGTAGATAATTACAGGAGAAGGAGAAGTTGTAAGTTTATTGTCCATGTACCACTAGCAGTTAAAAACCCATAGCACTGATCATATGTAATGCATTTTTATTTACAGATTAGTAGTCTTCACTCTGACATATGACTAACAGAGAAGCCCCTCCCTTTAACAGTTGTATGTCATCTGCTTCAGAGAACTAATTACTTGGCAATTCCCATTTGATAATTCCCTCTTTATTTTCTGATGAGTTACTTAACAGTGATGAGCTTGTCGAGCAGAATACCGTGCTTAATCTGTGCTTCAGAAACTGCAGTGCAGGCCTGGGGATAGCGTTGTTTTCTAAACACTGTTTAGCCTTGTCATAGGAACATGGAAACCACACTAAGGCATGTTAAAAGTGCACAGTTAACGGGAAGCTTAACGGGAGTGAGGCGAAATATCTGCCAAGATAATAAAAGAGGGGTTTAGGTTACTGCTGCACTGCAAACGGGACGTTAAAATACATCATTTCTCCAGAAAACCAAAACCTAACCTGACAGAATTTAGACATTAAGAAGCAGAAACTTGTGTAAACGGTATCTTCTGTCTGTCATGTCTCCTCTGCACCGAAATAATCAGTTTAAAGGGAATTTTATCTTTACAAAAGCTCGCTGTTTCTCGTGGTATCTGTTTGACAGTTCAGCTGATACTGGCGATTCTTAACATTGTTTTAATATGAGATACATAAAGAAGTTATCACCGTGTTCTCTCTACTATCACCTGCCTTTTTTTATTCTTCCCCAATCTTTTTTCACATTGTTTCACTCTAGTGGCCACAGCAACCCTTGTTTCTGGCTGAGGAATGCGTTACAAGCCTCACTACTAATTGCAACATCACAGTGTTCCTAGAGGGTACCTGAGTTCAGCAGTGCTTAGCTACAGCCCCAGGCTGGGGGATTGGTGGGGTGCAGTGACATCAGCCTGCTCCTGGCACTCCTGGGAAGGTCAAAGTGAGTCTCTCTTCCTTGCAGAGTAGTAATCAGATGGGTCCTGGTTCAGACCCAGTGTCTCTGAAATCCTACCGTGTGAAACATGCTATGGAATTGGGTTAAAATTGTCTTACTGCCTTTAGGCTTTAGTGCCTTAGGAAGGTTTGTGAATCAGCTTCAGTCAGTTTGACGAGCAAGTTGCACAGATACTGATACCTGAAGGTTTGCATTTTAGCTGAGCTGGTGCTAGAAGCTGAGAACTGGGCTATTTTTTCTTCTACTTGAACAAGTAGTGTAGTATTTTGTGGGTTACCTCACATGGCATTGCATCATCAGGCTTGCTGATTTATTAGATGTTCACAATGATATCTCTTGGCCAGTGCTGAGAGCTGTGTCACAGGCTTGTTTTATCAATGAGAAATGCATTTGTACATAGTTACATGTGGTTTTTTAATAAAATTAGTCGGAGGAACAGCAATTTTGTGAAACACAGAATTCAGAACAGCTTAATCTCCTTTAATTGTGTTCATGAAGTACACCAGCTATAAAATCTTTCGAAAGGAATATTAATCAAGTTGATCAAAGGTGGCTTGAAGTACAGAATTCCAGCATGAATAAAATTACTTCATCTCTGTCTGTGTGTTTGCTGTAGAGTGGGGGATTGGTTTTTAAAGTTTTTGATACAAAGTAAGTTCCATTTTGCTTTTCAGATTCTTTTTTTTCTCCTGTGGAATATATAATGTTTTAAAAGCAAAGGTACAAGAGGGTAAACCAGATAAAACCCCAGCATTTTATAAGATGTAATAAGTAGGGAGTGTAATGAAACGACCAATTAAAACCCAGCAGAAGGTCATTGAACCATGTTATTTTCTATTTTTAAATATAACATATTTTCTATCCTAGTTAATTGTTTTAATGACTCGGTGTATCTCAAGTAGTGCTGTATAGGCATTGTTGGAAACAGACATCCTCCATAAGAGTCAGAAAAGAAGTTGGACTGTGAGTAGAAAGCTCCACCTGTGTCCTGAAAGGTTGGCTTCCAGCTGTGTGAACTGTCCCGTGGCAGATCCTACCAACCAGGACAGCTGTTGCGGAGGGACCTGCACCACTACCGGCAGTCTTAGACTCATTTGAATGACACAGGCAGCTAAGCAGTTAACTAGGTGGTGATTTGGGTTCGTCTTCAACTGCCTGCTCAGAGGTGGTCTTGTTTACTTCTGAACTGTCCAAGCCACCCTCAGTCCACCCTCTGAGCAGCATATCTCCCAAGCGACTGAGACTTGGACAGCATGGCCTGTGATTTCAGAAGAAATTGTGCCTAGGGACTACAGGTTTGGTCCAGGTTGTTTTCTTCCCTCAGCAAGGGAAGGCAATGTTGCTTGTCATTAAGATCGGACTTTTGTGCTTGAATGTTTAGCCCCAGACACACCGATACCGGTATTTTTGTCAATGTTCATGCAGATAAACCTCTACCATAGGAATAGACGTGATCTTTCAGTTATCAGAAGATTTTAATTACATCCTAATGTCTGATGTGAGCATCTAGTTTAAAAACCAAAACCCAACTCATTAACGTATGGTGGAGGTTCCTTTGTTGAGAACAGCATTTATTTCTCTGACACTCAAATGAAGTGGTACCTTCCTCGCTGCTTTATTACAAATGAGAGAACTAATACATCCTGGATTTGATGTTTCGTTCCTCTGGATTATCTTTCCCTTGTTCCCTACCCAGCTGCCCTGGGCCATGTTAGCACGACACCTCTGTGTGCAGCACCTGCTGATGGGATAGCCAAAGACGAGCTGGGTGGATCTCTGGGCAGATGCCTTTGCATCTCCTACTTTGCAGCACTGAGAAGCTGCTTCACTTCTATTCCTTAAGTCTTGTCTGTCACTTCTATAATCAAATCAGGGATGAGTTTCAGGTTTCCTACTTATCAGCCTTGTTAAATTTTCTGGGATCTCTGCTGTGATCTGGCCTGATACTTTTGTTTTCGATGACACAGCCTTGGCAATCTCTTGCGATTTCCTTTGTGAACTTGACAGTTGATGAATTAAACTGCGGGGGAGTTAAGTGACAGGGCAGTGCCGTCCCTGAAACACATCTGTGTTCTGTTTTACGGGGTAAAGAGGATGACAGCAGATCTGGGGGACCGATAATCTCTAGTTGGAAGTTGCACTGTGTGTTTGTGTGGATAGCACACAAATCTGTTGTACAATGTCTTAAAATAAATGTAATGCTACGATACTGGAAGGACCAAGGAAGCAGTAGAAGTCTCTGTTCTGTTCCATGTTTGCACAAGCTGGCAGAATAACTCAGTCCTGGTGCCTGATCTTCACTTGTGAGAATGATACAAACTGTCACGGGTATGTCCTACCGTTTCTTGGTCACTGCCAGTTTATTTTGACTGCAGCCCAGCCACAGACTGGGAGGGGGTTGAGTGTGGATACAGTGTGTGGTGACTGAGTGAAGTAAGTAATTTCTGAATGGAAGCATGACATTTGTTACATGACACTGTTATCCAGATGTTGTTATCTGTTAAAGTACAACCAGAAAGGGCCCTAAGGAAAATTGAGGTGGGTAGAAGGTTTGTAGTAAGCATCTGAAATGCGTTAAGCAGCATCAGTCAAGTATGCTCCTGTTACCTAAGGAGTCAAACTTGTTGAATATCACGTTGGCTGTGTGGAATGGAAGAAATGCAAACTAAGACACACTTCTGCTACGTGTGCAGCTCTGCTCTGAAGTGCGTTCATCTGAGCTGTCAGCTGGCTGGCTGCAGTGTTTGGTGCTGTTTATACAGCTCAGCCAGAGTGTCTTTATGAAACCAGTGCAGCCTGTGCTGCAGAAACCAGGTTTTTATGCTCCTGATCATGTTTAAGGTGAGCTGTGCGTGTTCTGCATCTCCCTGAGGCACTCAGACAAAAGCTGTGGTGGATTAAGGGCTCAGGTTCTCACCTCCATCACTTACTTGGATGGTTTAAATGGAAATATGTGGGTCTAAACGTGGTGTGGATGAGCACGAGATCTGGCCTGGGGTCTCTGAGGCATGTTTAAGCCCTCTGCACTTGGAGCTGTTGCCGACAGGTCAGCATTGCTCATCAGACCCTGCTTGTTTGGTAGTGGATTTCAGTACATATGGCAGCTGAACGTTTGCTTGACTTTTCCTCCAAGTGAAAAGGGAATTAAAACTGCTTCTCAGTCAAGTGTAACTGGTTTTCTTTGCTTCTCATGCTTCAGGTGGATGTGTTGGTGAATTAGACAAATCTTTCTTTATATAGCCCAAACAGTGTTTTGCCCTTTCATCTTTCTGTCCCATTTAACCTTTTCCAGACTTTATTCTTTTATCACTCGCCAATTAGTGTTACTCCTCACCCCCTTCTCTGTCGAGATTCTCCGTGCTCAGCGGTTCTTGCTGCTCTGTATCTGACCTACTTGTACAGCTCCCTCGCCAGGTTCGTTACCTGCATGATGCTTTGATTGTGTGTTGGCCCTTTCTTCGACTTGATTTTGTGTGTGTGTGTGTGTGTGTGTTTCTATGTGTCAAAAATCCATTTATGCTCAGAGGGTTTCAGTACCTCAGTAATTTTCTGCAGAACTGCAAATTTGAATGTTGTTTCACCTACTTCTCTTCCTTCCTCGTTAGTCATAGCTGAGTTTTGCAGCCCTGATGATCTGCCTGGACAAGCCTTTCACTCTATACAGCCTCCCCCTTCTCCTCATGGGGAAAACCCCCTTTATTGCTCCTCTGAAGCGTCTCTGTGGGTGCCCATTTCCCTGGCCGAACATCGGATTTTCAGTTCTGTGTGCCCCTGTCAGTCTTCCCTGGCTTCCAGCAGTGTCTCTTCAGCAGGCATCTTGACTTTCAGCCTTGTCAGCTGGCCTCTTTAACAAATCAGTTACATATATTTGTTTATATAATACTGCATGCTGGCACTGTAAAAAGAGAAATCAAATTCATTCAGTTGTTTCCTCTATACCTGGACATAAGCCGGGAGCCCCTTCCTTTGGGTCACTTGCTCATAAGATAACAGAGTCACCCTTGCTTTATTATCATGTGATGCGGTCACTAATCAAAGGATTCTGATACAGTGTTAATAGCAGCACTTCAAATTGTTAATGTTGGTAAGCTTTCAAAATATAATACAGTTTCCATGTGTCATACTGGTGGGACAAAAGTAACAGCTTAGGCAATTTTCCTTTGGCTTCCAGTCTTTCCTGTACCGTCGCTCAGCTCCAGTAGCAAAGTTCTATAGTAACAGATTGCAAAACGTTTGAGATAAAATGTAAGCTAACCCCCACTCCCCTCGAAAAAGAAGAGAGAATGTTTGAAAAGCACTTCATTCACAAAAAAAAAGAAAAGAAATAGAACGTGGTGTGCATTTTGAGTGAGGCTCTTCAGTGAGGGAAGTATTCCTGGAACGGCTGTGGAGAGGTACAGGAACGAAGTACCCGCTGAATGAGTGAAGTTCACAGAAAGTATGAAGTGAGAAAAAAAAAATGTGAGGGTTTGGGGTTTTTTTTGTGTATCATTGTGGTTTTGCCAAGAACAGGCTATTGGAATGCTATTGTGGTTATAGTAGATGTAAAAAAAAAACCAATTTAATAAGTGTTTTGATTGATAATTTTGAAAAAACAAGTTTTCTGAATAAAAAAAAAATGGGCTTTTGACTGAATGGAAAACTGTCATAAACAATGCTTCTGTCTGAAAATTGGTAACCCCTTCTTGTAACACCAGAAATGGGAAGGACTGAAGGATATTAGAGGGAAATACACACTCTCCAAATGGTTTGACTCCTTATATTTAACAATAGCTTGAGTATAATTAGTTTCACTTTTCCATTATATAGACAAGTTTCCCAAGGTGAGAGAAGCCTCTGAAAAAAAAAAAAACCCAAAACTAACGAGCACGTGCTTATAAGATTCTAAAAATTGGTGCAGGGAGCTCGGAGGTAGGAGTTGCTGCTTTTAAAATCCTCCATTAAGAAGAAGACTAGACTCCATATTGATAGAGTCCTTTTAAAGGCAGTGCCCTTTTAATCAGCAAACAGGTCCTCTGTGCATCAAATAATTAAAAATAGAGCAAAGTTTCTGAACAAGGCGTCTGGCAGAAGCGTCTGTACTTCCATCTGTGCATGATTAGCAGAATGTTTCGTGGTATTTAAATAGCACCAGCTTTGCTCTCTTTTTTATTATTTGTTGTGCTGAAGACCTGTTTGCTTGTTAAGTGGTCTTTTTTGAATAGTTACTGGCAAGGAATCAGGAAAGTGTATGAAGACATCTTGTACACACTGCAAATGCCAAATTGTCCCTTTTTTTCCTCAAAGAGACACTGCCCTTACTATTTTATTTTTTGACAGGAGCTTTACCACATGCTTCACTTGATGTTTTGGAATTTATCACGGAGCAGTTCACTTCAGAGGGAGCTTAGCAGGTATTGTGATCACTGCCCACAGGACTACTGTTCCTCTGCTACGGTTGTTGTTTTGCTACAGGTGGAACTGAGAGGCACGTTACGGGCACGAGTATGCATCGGGGTGAAGCTGCATGGTACACGTGGAGGTTCAGATCTCGACTGCTCTGAAAGCCTTACCCTTTCAGCAGGGATATGAGCAGCCAGGCAACAGCTTTCCCAGTGGTTTTGAGCCTGCAAAGCTGGGACTTCTCCTTGCTGTCAGCCATTCCACATCGAATTGCGTGCTCTTTGTCTCTGGCTAGCAACGCAGCGCTTTGCACTTGCAGCCACTGAGTTCCCTTCGTGCTAGTAAAGTTTTTATATGTGTGTATTTTACAGAGAGCTGTACCAAGTAGGTATGCAGTGGAGAGAAGCCACTGCCTGGATGCTGAGTGCATCGCTCTAGCTGGCTGAGGGCAGCTTTGATAGGTGCAAAGTGCCCATTCGTTCAGGGCTGGCCAGGAGCTGAGGCACTCTGGTGGGCTAAGAGATTCTTTGTGGAGAGTCCTTGGACAATTCATGTTCTTGGATGGGCATGGAAAATGAGAGCTTTTGTGATGTTTGTGAGTGGGGTTTATGCTGTAGCTGGGCTTTTTGTTGCTGTTTTTTCTTCCTCTTGTGTTTGAGAAAGTCTGTGCTGTGTTATGGGGAAATGCTGACCTGGGTCACCTCTTAACTTTGGGACTTGAAAAGAAATTGCATTTACTACTGAGTGCAGAACTGTTCACTTGTCAATGTAAGTGGATAAAAACTCTGCATGTTCATACCTCAGACAGCACTGGGAAGCTTTGGCCTTGGGGAAAGAGCCTCCACGGAGGGTTCATTTCACTTAGCATTCACTTTGCCTAGCAGCACTGTGTTACTGGTGGCCATCATGCTGGTTTTGGCCCAGCTTCTGCAGAGTGGAAGGTTCCTGAGTCTAGGAGCAAGTTCTCCTCAGTAGGGTTATGTCTTAGGTAGATGAGTGGTTAGAAATTTGAGGGGGACGGTGGTAGGACCATTTTGTGAATGCCTGTCCATCATATGGTTCAGCTTCCAGGTGCCTAGGGAGGCCTGAAGATGAACGAGCAGATGCAGATGAGTCCCAGAAGGGCAAGAGAAGGAACAATTGTGTCTTACTGTAAAAGCTCAGGGCAACATGAATACCTAGACCTCTTAACTAGGGCAGGAGGCAGTTCCACTTGCATTTTGCGTACATTGCTTCTAAAAACTGTTAATACTGGTCCTCCTGACAACTGATTCCTGCAGAAAGGAGAATTGCTTGTAGAGTTGGTTCTTGATCGTTGCAGTTTAAGTGGGCCTAATACCAGTGTCCCTGCAGGAGCAGGAAGGCGAAGACAGACTCAGGCTTATTTCAGAAAGATGTGCAAAGTTGTGTTGGTAGGTTGGTTAATAAAGTTTTGTGTTTTTCTCCTAGTACTTGTTCTCTGAATATACTATGCTGGGTTTTTTTGGAACAGCTTCAGCTTATGTTGTGAATATGAATTAATTATCATTAGTACGAATTGCATATTGTCCAGTGGAACTTGGTTTTCTGTGTCTTCTGTCATGCTCAGGGAACTTCAAACACTTAAAAATAATGAGCTCAGTTGTACTGTGGGTCTGTAGACAGACATAGCCATCCTTCTGGGTGCAGCAGGGAGATAAATTTTGCTGATTGGAGTGAGAAGAATGCTGGTTGTGATGTTAGTGTTACCCCTGCTATTTTTTAAGAAGCATTTGTGACAGGCTCCGTATTTTGGCAGACTGTATTTATGCTGTTTATTACTTCGTTTATAACTCTCAATGCAGTGTAAACAGAAGGATGAAGAATTGCAGGGCACATTATTCATGAGCTGTTGTTTAAACCTCATTGTTGCATTTCTAGCCCTGACTATTTCACATCATGACAAACTGCATGAAAAATCTGGTGGACCTTGGTTTATTGAAACAAAAACAACACTTCCTTTTATGGCTCTGCAACAACACATTGTGGCAAAGTAGGTAAACTGGATTTCAGCCTGAAGTGGTAGGATCCCGCTGGTTTGTGTGAAAAGTGAGTGTTCTGTTAGTTGTCTGCGGGTCTCCAGAGGAGAGGAAGTGCCTTGGGTCACTTAAAACGATTCCTTTCAGCTGGCTAGAGACAAGTGTGTATAGTTTCCAGCATACAGATATTCCCAAGTACAAAGATGATGATGGAAATGTGGATGACCAGTCAGTATAGAGAGATTTAAGTATTTATCTAAGAGTTGTTGGCTACTGTAAACATGTTGTTTTAGGCCCTGTTGCCACTGGTGTTCCTCCTGTTGGCTTTTGGAGGGTTAGGATCAGACATCCTTGGCTCAAAGTCGGAGTGAGGTTAATTAAGTCTGAAAGAAACATGTGCGTTCTGAAAACAGCCTCTAGTTTTGGAAGGGAGAACAGTGGAAATAACTGACCTGTACAGTGATACCAAAGTAATTTATGGCATCATCATGCCATACACTGAAAATAAAGCTATACTTGAGTTATTTGGGATATTTCATTTTGACATGTAGCTTGCAGTGTCGGCTGTTAATGTAAGGCTCCCTGTGGTGTCTCCGCATTCCTCATAAAACTGTTCTTGGACAAGGAGAGGAACATATCTGTCTCATCAACATGCACTTTCTAGGTATGGCAATAGGCATTCATTGTTTTCAGCTTGTGCCATTGTATGAAAAGCATCTCCCAAACTTTGGCAGCTTGTAGGAAGGAGTGGCAGTTCAGTGTATTCTCAACTGTGCAGCTCTAATGAACGTTGCTTTCAAGACACCTAAACGTTAAAATACCTCTTAGGTTAAAGACCTTTTATAGCCAAAGATACATAACTGTAGTCTAGATAATTACAAAAGAAAGAGACTCAACTAAGTACTGAAACAGAAAAAAGAAGCAAAAATGAAAGATCCTATTTTTTTCTTTAAGAGCAGTAGAAATGATAAAGGGAAGAATTACTATTCCATTAAAAAGAAAAAGCTCAGGGGTTTCACTGTATGCTAAAGCTGTTATCAGTTAGGGAATATATGTGGAACAGAAGTCTGAAATACTAAATTCTCTACATTCATTTGATAGTCAGGGCTCCAGAAAAAAAGGAATAAATGTGTAGCTTTGCTAAAAACAACAAAAGCCAATTGGAGAAATAGACGAGTATTGCTAGAAAAGCCAAACAATCCATCTCTATGTAAAACTGCATGTGACTGGTGTAAGTGCTGTTTAGTCACAGCCAAGGCTGCTGAAGCTGTAAGCAGGTAGCAGAAATGTATTGTTTAATGTTTCACAGATAATAATTGTTCTGAACGCTTCAAACAGCCCAGGAAGTGGAGAGTCACAAACTTGACATTTGAATATTAATAACGATACCGAAACAGCCTCGCCACAAAGAATGTCAGGACTGCAGGAGGAAGGACAGCATTTTGAGGAGATAAAGACAGAAAAGTTTTAAAGCCCTACAGATAGGTTGAAAAAATGCCTTAAGAAAACTTGAGCAAAATTTTCTTTTGGAGCTACCCCTATATAGCTAAAGCTGGAAGCAGAGAGACATTCATCTGTGTTTTCGGTATTCTCGTGGGCATGTGTAGTCTTTATTGTCCATTCTCAGACTTGCTTGAGATGTATTGTAAGTTACATTCTGTAACACCAAGGTTCAGCTATGGATTGCTTTATTAAAGAGAAACCTTCATTTTCTAATGTAGGGCTGACTTTTTCTCAGTGAGCAAGCTTGTTCTCCCCACATCTGTGTGCAGATGAGCGTGTGCACAATCCCTTACTGGAAGTTTGTTATGGCTTGCCTGGTTCTTATACAATTGTGTGGGGAGATCAGGAGAGTAAAGCACTTCACGTACAGACACACAGTATGTTTGCAGCCTACCTACACGATAGAGCCCAGGGACACTTTGCTTCTTTGCATTCACAGTGTAACAAACTTGCCTCAAAGAGGATGCAAAACAAAGATGGGGAGACTGGTGAGTATCAGTAATGATACTTTGCAAACAGAGGAGACCAGCCAAAGCCTAGCACAGGTGAGGAACAGGAATGATTCTGTTCTGTCACTTCATATGGAGCAGTGTTTGTGAGGATGGTGCCCCACTTGATAAATCTGGTGCTAGCTTACGGTGGTTATGTTGTTATGCAGGTGATGAGGTAAGTCACTCAGCGATGGCAGTGCTCATAGGTACATTGCTTTCCAAAACTCCTCACCACCAAGTGTGCAGAGCACATTTTTTGGCCTTGTGCTGCTGGTAGAGGTTGTGCTGGTTTGATTCTAGCTGTTCAGTCATGTGCAAGCTAAAGGAGTTGTCTTTTTTAGGGGACAGGAAGGAAAAGTTTGTCAGCTTGCTTTCTGAAAGTGTTTTGGTAGCTGTAACTTCTTTTTCCCTCAAAAAAAAATATATCTTGACCTTTCAGACTCTCTTATTTTCAGATGTGATTAATGGTAACTTTTATGTTTAGAATGCAAATGCAGTTGTAGTGTGCTTTTTCACTGTATAGCCCTCCTCTGATCACACTGCTGACCAGATAAATCAAAAACGTAGCTATGGATTTAAAAGCCAAACAAAGCCAAGAGACAGTTTACCTTCTGAAATATTTATATATTCACAGTTGTGGGTGCTGCAACGTATTTATGCCAAACTAGTACCGTTCTGCTTTGCCGAGCCTCAGCAGCTCCCTTTAGCTGTGTGTAAGTAGGAGGAGAAAGGGAGCAGGTCACTAGAACCAGCGCAGGGCCTTTATGTCTCAGTGGTGATAACCCACACAGAAACAACCCCTCTGAAGTAGCTTTTTTGCAGGGAGATGTTGGGGAATCCCTGTCAGACATCAGTGTTCCCGTGCAAAGGGTGAAACAACAACACTTTTATTAAGGAATGCAAATCCCCTGCTGCTGCTGCTGTGGCTATACAAACTGGGCAGGCCACCTCAGGTGATGCCACTGGTGGTGGTGTTGAATTCCTTAGAGACAGTCTCATTTTCACTAAGGAGACCTGGAGTAGATAAGTAACACGTGGAGATCTTACTCTCCCAGGCAGTGCTGTTTGTAAGGCAGTGCACAGCATGTGCAGAGTGGATGGAAAATGCTGTCCTGGAAGCCGTCTAGTTTGATTTTATTTGGAAGTCCTTTTGCCCAGGCACTAATGCTGACGATTGTATTGGGAGCCTCTAGAGCTAACAGAGCGTGGAAGGTGAATCTCACCAACCTCAGGATAGGTTGTAAGCAATAACGTGGCATTTTATTTTATGGCTAGCTATTCACCTGGCTATCCAGACCTCTGTTCTAAATAAAACCCAAGAAAATAAAATGCTCAGGGGACTTTGGCTTCTTACGAGTTGGGTTTGCTATTGCAGATGATGATATAGATCTATTTAATTGCCTGTTCCTAACTCCTAGATTTAGAAAAGCATCTTGATTTTTGAACTGACCAGAAACACACCCAAAACTGAGAGTAATCATACTAAAACAAATTACTTTTTTTCTTAACATCCTATACTTCTTCTATTTCTTCATCTGTTTCCCAAAGTATCAGCTACATCTACTGATAGTGGTAGGATAAGAGGTTAAATGAATTTTTTTTTAACACATTCTGATGTAGTTGCTCTTAGGGACATAGAAGTAAATTGTTAAGATAACATTAATCTTCTGATTTACTGCCTGAACCTGCTCCCTTGATGTTAGTGGAAATTAATGGAATTAGGATCAGGCCTTTAAAGAATAAGAATAATAATAAAAAACCCCTAAAATCCCAACGGTAATTCTTAGGGCTGACCAAGTTAAAAACATGAATGAAAACTTGTGACATACACATAATCCTCAGCTAATTTTTGTGGTGAATGGAATAATCTTCCATGGATCTGTGAGTGGCCAACGTGTTATTGTACATCAGGGTCCTATTAATCCATAGATTATTGACAGAGCATATGGTAAGGGCTCCAAAGCATGCCACATACAACATGCTTTTATCTTTGTGTTATTGTTTAAAACTACAACATGCTTTTATCTTTCTGTTATTGTTTAAAACTACATTCTGATGTTTCACTGGGGATATAGGTAGTCTTAGAATTTGCAGATTTGCATTTTAAAATACATTTCTGGAAATACCCCGAGATGTAACTGTCCACAACTTCCTTCTACTAAATAATGATTAAATATTTGCTTTCAAAGCTGAATCATTATCCAGCTGTGGTGTGAGTTTCCCAGCTCTAGTGATTTTAAAACACTGCGGTCGGGACTGTGACCCAGAAAACTGAGTCTTTTTTAACAAGATTGCAATCCTGTTCATTAATACCTATGAAGCACCAAAGCCTGTTACTGAATGCCCTGCCTCCCCTAGAGCAGTTTTCTACCCTGCCTCTTAGAAAAATGGATGGACAGTGAGGAGGAGGTGCGTAGAAAACCAGAGAGCCTCATGTAGTAACTGGTACCACACATAAGTGCACAACTGCAGGGAAAGTCCTGACCACGGCAATCTCTGCTGGAGGCAGCACACTGCAGAGTATTGCCTGTTATGCTGCTTCACTGCTTTGCGATGCAACAGTGGTTTCTGCCCTGTACTCTGTGGTGGCAATAGTGACCAGTGACTGTGGTCTGGGAGCCAGTTGGCTGAGAGCTTACCTCTGAAGAGCAGAGATTCAGGAAAGCAAGCTGACTGTCAGCTGGCACCCTGTTGCACTGGGGAGGACTTCGCTTGCTGGGAAAACCTTAGGGAGCTTGCAAATGGAAAGAGATGGGAAGCCTGCTCAGTCTTTCCACAGGCAAAGTGAGATCACAAAGTTATCATTTTGATGTGCTGATTGTTTTGTAGGTGATTAATTTTTTTTTTTTTCAGTTTCACACGATCTCCTTCTTTCCTGTCTGTTTAAAATCAAACGATGTATCTGCCTTTGAATATATATGCAGTTTTGTTGGTCTAATAATTAGGTGAGATGACTTGGAGAACGTGGTAGGGTAGCTTAGTCAATTGATTGAGAAATAATTTTTAACGTGCATCATCTCCTATGAAGCTACCAAACATTCTACAAGCAGTGTTACAGTTATGGCTGTTTCCAGAGAACTTGAGAGTTTGCTGGGAAAATCATCCTTTGGGCCAAAATATTTTCTGCTTGTTTTCATCATTCAAGGGAATAAGCTGTTGCTGTTAGTCTTTGTGCTACTCATCAAATTTGTTAAACCTCGTAGTAAATGATAATACTCTGTCCATTTTTGAGGTACTGAAGCATGAGAGTAAAAAACCCTCATGTCATTGTTTAGATATATGGAAATAATCCTGTTTTTTCCCCTTTTTTATGCTCTCTGACAGCTTTTAAAAAGTTCCCCTGCATTCCCATTAGCTAGGCCCAAACCAGGGAGACCAGTGCTGAAAGTTCACCCTGGTTCATACCTGAGTGTGGCACGGTAATGTACAATGAGCTGTGGAGTCACACACGGCTTTGCTTCACAGTGAGCAGTCAGACTGACAAGAGAGTGGAAAATGTTCTTTCAGTGAGAGGTTTGCTGCTTAGAAACATCTCAGATGCAGCACAGAGCTGTGCCACGAACGGGAGTAGATCCTCTCTGCCTTGCTGCTGTCCCATGCCTGTTGGTGCCCGTGGGGCAGCAGGAAAGCTGCTGCCTCCTGTCCTGCCTGTGCCCTTAGGCAGTTTCTTCATGCTAGGGCAGCTAGGACTCATGGAGCCTTGTTGGAGTTCAAGCAAAGTGTATAATTAATACAATTTTAGCTCGCAGTTGGCCGTGGTACTACCAGGAGGCTGCTTCTGCTTTGCATAACTTACTAGAAAAGATATTTTTACTTTCCTACATGTAAGCCTTACAGAAAAGAACACGCATTTTCTGTCAGGAGACAGCATGAACTGTATTTTCCAGTGTCACAACCAGCGAATGTGAAATCTGCATCAAAATGCTTTTCCCAAGCATCCTTTAGGCTGACTAGAGAGAAGTACTGCTGGGTGTGCAGGATGCCCAGACCTGAGTTTTCGGGGTAAATGCCTACTCTGATCCTTGCCGGCATCCAAGGTGTTTTTCCATTGGGTTTATTAGTAGTTGAACTGGTGAGGTGATCTGTAAAGTCTTCCAGCCTGGAGGATGTGAAATAGGAACAAATGGGAGGAACTCTTAAGTGATACAGAGAAAGCAGTAGGCTAGGAGAAGAAGGAGCCAGTGGAATCAAGTAATAAAACACACCCACAAAACTGCAGGACCTTGATTTGAAAGAGCAGCTCTGTGCTTACATGCTTGGCACAGCTTTCATTTTTAATTTGCCTCCTAGCTTCAGGCTTCCTCCTGCCAGAGAGTTGGTCTACGTGTCTGCTTTCTGCAGCTGGAGAGTCCCTGGTCTGGTCACGCCAGTGGTGGCAGAGAACCATTGCCAAGGGAGATAAGTCTTTCCTGTGGCAGTCGTTGCTCTTGGGTGGATGTGCTTGGCTGGTTTTCCAGATCATAGACTTCAGGCAGCAGGTCATTAGAAATACTATAGGCTATTAAATACATCGTTACAGCATTTGGCTGCACTAGATGCTGCTTTTAATAAAGTTCACGTTTGTTCAGATTGGAGGTTTTTGGGACTGGGAGGGTTTGGACATAAGCTTCATCAATCTGGTTTTGAAAAAGGAAGTTCTTTCATGCTTTGAAGGAAAAAAAATATATATATGGAGACAGAACTGTGAGTCTCTTCCTTAAATCAAAGTCTTTTGCCTGAAATGGGAACAGCTCAGCAGAACAATTTGAGTAAACATGGCCATAGCTGCTTATCTGAGACACTGGCATCTTCTGTTCGTACTGTGTTGCTCTTCTGTGGTACCCTCTCAGTCACTGATGTGTTTGTTCTCACAGCACCTCCTTCCCAAGCATAAATTTTTACGGCCATTTGATAGTTGCCACCAAGATTTGAGGCTTCATGTGAGGACCTTGCTCTGGGAATGTCAGGTTTTTTGCACCTCTGCAGATAAGATTTTTGAATTGCAGCCTGAAAGGTCTTTCTGCCTCTAGGCAACGATTTCTCTCTACCTCTGTCATGGCTTCTTCATTTATTGTGGGGGAGAAAACCAGAGGCAACAGTTCCCAAGTCAACTCAAGTTAATGTTCAGCATGGAGCAGGACAAAATCTAGGCCAGAGACAGCAAGTGACTGATGATGTGCAGTTGTAGCTTACATGAGGGGTCAGTGGGTATGGTATAAACTGTGAGAGAATTGCTGAATATCGTGTGTGGATGTGAGAGGACAAGGAGCTACGTACTGTCCTCTACAGCCAATCCCTGAACATGGGATTGTGTTTCTTCTACCAGGTAGAAACAATGTGTTGTACAGTGGTGTCGTGGTTTAGGCCCATCAGGGAACAAAAGACCACGATTAGTCTTTGGTACTTGAGGCTAAAGGATTGCTAAAGGGCAGGGAGAGCTTAATTGCCGCTTAAGGTGCAGGACAAAACAGACCAGGCTACTCGGCTTGGGGAAGAAAAAAACCGAAAACAATTTAATACCAACTAAAACACAAAACCCCAAAAAACCAGAACCAAAACAAAACCAACAACACAGAATGGTACAGAGACGAAGAGTCCGACCAGCCCTTTAAGACCACCTGCTCCCCACCCCTCTCCTCTGCCCGGGCTCATAGCCCTGATCCCGGTGTTTTATACCTCCGCCCCCCCTGAACGGCCCAGGGGGGCAGGAAGTGGGGGTTTCAGTCAGTCCGTTCCTGGTGGCTTCTGCCGTTTGTCTAACCTCAGGGCAAGTGGGTTCCGCACCAGTCCTCCTTGCAAGTCCGTGAGGTACCACACACACATGGCAGCCCTGCACGGGCTGCACCGACGCACATTTGTCCCAAAGCCCTGCACGGGCTGCACCGATGCTCATTTGTCCCAAAAGTTGCTGCTCCTCTCTGCCTCTCGTGTGGGGCTGCTCTGCGGTGCACAGGCTCTCCAGCATGTCCTGTGCCATGACCGCCTCCCCCACACAGTCTCTGGCCCGTCCGGGCACACTCACATGAAGTTGCTGCTGCTGATCCATAGGTTGCAGGGGTACCGGCTGCACTCTCACCACGGCTTGCAGAGGGGTCTCTGGTCTGATGCTCCATCCTTCCTCCTTCTCCGACTGTGGGGTCCGCATGGTCGCCTCCATCTTGTACCACTCTTACACCTCCTGCCTCGCACCTCAAATTCCCGTCCCTAAATAGTGATCGCAGAGGCGCCAGATTGGCCCAGCCGGGCCGGGGGGGTGGGTCTGAACCCAGGAGTCGGGGGAGAGTCTAAAAAACTTTTACCGGGTCTTCACTGCAACCCGCTCCCTCTGTTACTAAGCAAAAGCAACTCCTTGCTAAATCATGACAAGTGGCTTATTGATACCTAACTGTACAGCTTGGGTAGTTTTGCCTCTGTATTAAGATACTGTAGACTCACACTGAGTCTCCTATCCAGGGAGCACTGCCACATGTGAGTAACTTTTGTGCACTGTTGCTTGAAACTTTGTTATTAAAAGTAATTTTTATTCAAGCTAATGTTTTTGCTCATGAGACTGGCTTCTGAAGGACCAATGTGTTTAGATCAGTACCTGAACAACAGAGTAGTTTGGTTACAGAATGTAGGAGAATGATTTATTTGTTAGGTCCAATTAAGTAAGAAATGTTGTTATAATTGGTAATTCTGTGTGTTCTGTAGTGTATTCTTTAAAGCAATGGATGAATAAGAAATGAGAAGTGAGAGAAGCTTTTGGTTTTTCCAGGGAATTAATGTGTCTATGCGTTTGTGAAGCTCTAGTATATGTTTTTCCTCTTTTTGGCTACACTACGAGGAATAAAGTCATTTAAAGAAGGAAAAAGAGCAAGAGCAGACTTTGCCTCTCTCCCTGCCACTTTTGTCATGCTTCAGACAATAGTGCATCAGGACATGGGAAGTGACCTCAGCTGTATTTTTAGTCCTGTTTTTAAAAAACGGTGCTTCTTGGTGAAGCAGTCTCCAGAATTATAAAGCCAGTACACATACAGATGTTAAGTACATTGCCTTGCCAGTGTCAATCTAGTACAGAAAGAGCTTCACAACCGCTCCTCTGCTCTTCTTTCATAATGGGATGCAACTTGTTTACTAATGCTTGAAGGCATGTACACATCAAATAAATCTCTGGTATTTGGGCCATAGTGTACCAGCATTATGCAAAGGGAAGATTAACCACACTCTATATTAAGCTACGATCCACTTTACTCTTGATTCCTAGCTATAGTAAATCAACCAAGCCATCAAAGAACAAAATTAGTGGAAGGGTTCTTCAAGCAATAGATTTATTTCCACATTTATTTGTGTTATTGTTAAGAAAAAGGCCAATCAGAAGACCAAATCTCCTAGGGCTCAGGGCATTATAAATTAATCATGACACATGAAGTGAGCTTTTGGGTGTGGAAAACTAGCAACAGATGCAAATGCTACATAGCTGCCTGGGATGGTGTGTACGGCGTCGCGGCAACAGCTGAGGCAGTGCACTCGCTTCCACTGCTGGTGCTGTTCAGAGATGGTCTTTAAACAAGCGTGATATTGGCAAATCCGACACAGAATGAATTTGCAACAGTGACTCAAAGGACTTTCTCGACATGAAGCATCTTTGCTGCTTATCATTTCAGCTCTTTTCTGTTTTCACTCTGCTCTCTTTCAGCGAAAAGGTCAAGAAAAGCGGTAGCTCAGTGGCTGAATTTTTCAGAAGTGCTTTACTGCAGGGAAAGTGGAGAAGCCTCTTAAAGTGGTGTCTTATTCAGTAAGTTAAGCCTTTTATTCTTCAGTTAATTTATTTTTACTGTTTTATTTTTTGTGGAATCTTGTGTATCAGGTTAATTAAAGTGACTTTTAAAGTATCTCCAGGCAGATTTGGAACTCCTCTTCCCCACCTGAGCTTTCCCCCTCACCCAGAGCAGCCTTTGCTATGAGAAACCTATCAGCCCACTTTGCCAGGCATTGGTTCAGCTGTGTTAGTTTGCCAATGTGACTGTCCATCTGCAGTCAGTGGGGTTGGTTGCTGTACTGGGCTTTGGAGAATGACAATGTATAGCATGTGCCTCTTTCTTCTTTGTTTTCCCTGCACACATGTGTGCATCCACCCACATGCTTGAATAGCGCTTTCCCTTTGTCACTGCACTCCGAAAGCCACCAGCTGTGTTGAGAGATTTTCAAAGGCCCAAGAAAGAGGAGCTTTCCCCAAAGCAGCAACAGATGTATTTGATATTGTTATCACTATGAGGAATTAAAAAAGAGAGAGAACTGTGTTCTTTACAGTAGCACACACAACCAGAGGCACGCGGGTGGACTGACGTGGCCTCAGCTAACTTCTGATTCAGATTGAAGGTCAGAGCCTTAAAAAGTGAAGTGCTGAACATTCAAATTTAATTTACGGCATTAAATTAGGACAGCTTATAAGTTTAACTAGCCTTAAGGGTGATAAATATTTCTAGCTGAGGCCAAAAGGGCTTTGAGCTGGTCAGCGGTTCTTGTAACTGGGCCTGATCCTACTTACTGCAGTTTCCTTGGGCACCTGATGTTGCTGTGTTGTTTTTTTTTTTCGCAGGTGTGAGTTTCTTTGCTCACATCTTTTCATGCCTCATTTGCTAACTCTTCTGTTCTGCAAAACTGGCAGGATGACAGCAGGCAACTCCCTCATCTTTTTGTGTTAGCACTAATCCTTGGGGTTCTTTCTGATGCATCTCCAGAAAGACGTGTTCAGCTTAGGCTTGATCTGTGGTTTGATCTGTAGTACTGAAATGTGGACGGTGCAGAGCGCTTTCTGAGTATTTTCTGTGTCTTAAAAATAAATCCTTGTAGAGGTGTACATCAACACTTCCAGGGTTTTTAAGCTCTCACACATACTGTTGTAAAAAATACAGATTTATCTTGTCATGTGCCCAAGTACTTTGCTGAATCTCTACATTTTGCTTTGCTTTGCAAACTTGGGAGCTTTACAAATAACACTCAGATGACTGGTCACTTAACAGATTGTGGTATTCTAGTGCTTTGAATTGTGTTCTTCTTCTCAGGCACGATAGACAGGTTTTTAGTTTGATTTGAGATTTATGGCTTGTTTTTACTTCAGTGTTTTTTGTTTTTTTTTTTTACTTCAGGTATGATTTAATTAAAATTTGGTTGCAGTGATTGATAGTTGCTTTATTTGATCCCTGTTTATAGGCAATTATTCATTGCTTTTCCAGTGTGCTGATATTTGTCAGAAGAGAATGACATTATTTCTTTTGTCAATGAAAATGAGGCTATAAATGACTGTAATTTTGGGATATGTTTCTGGTATGAGCAAACACTATTCCCTTGGTGAGGTTTCCGCTATGGAAAACTGAGTTATGCATAATATATTTTATAAAAGACCTGCATTCCTCCAAAGAGGAATCATTGAATCATAGAATGGTAGGGTTGGAAGGGCATTGTGCAACTCCTGGGAACTAGAAAAACCACCTAAATGTACGTATATTTGTATTCAAAGTATGCCTCAGCATCTGCAGCATTGTTCCTCCTGGTTAATGTAGGAGACTGGAAATGGTTGGTTGGTTCTGGGTTCTGTTTCTGATATTTCATGTATATTTTTTGGACCCCAGTTCTATGAAACCCAAGGCGGATGGTTCAACTCTGTGCACCTCGATGCAGCCATCTACCAGCTTCTTTCCAGAGCTGCCCTGCAGCCTGCCGCTGGTGCGGCTGTGTTAAGGCCTGAGGTGATGATACCCACAGTTGCCCAAGATCAAAATGAAAGTCACACAGATGTGTGACTTTGTGTTTTACTGACAAGCACAAAAAGGTTTTACAGCATTGCGACCCGAGAGTGAGCTGTGGGAGGAGAGAGGAGATGATATATCCTTCCTTGCTAACATCATAGCGTTAACATTCTTGGCAGCGTCGCCGAGCTCCGCAGTTTACATTTTGCACTGAGCTCCTGGTTTACATTTTAAACATTCACAAAATAGCATCTACTGTTTAATTCGGGGCTGCATTACGCAACAGAAGGCAATTGCCTCAGCGAAGCACATCTGCATTGCGAGAGTAAACTCTCCTGGGAAGCAAGTGCATCTTCTGCACCAGTCGGAGTGAGGCGTGGGCAGGGCATTGCTGTTTTGGCGTGAGTGGAGGGAGCCAGCATTGGAACACTGCCTCACCTTTCACTTTCCATGGAACTTACCCTCTCTCCCTGTTTCAGGCACCAGTCGTGCCACTTGCTTCTCTTGTTGCTGGTGTGGGGCTGGGGATGCTTTGAGTTGGTAAAGCGTTATTCTGGGGTTTGTGAGCTGTGATCTTTGCTGTGTTGGCTGCCTTGTTTGTGGTCTCTGGGACTCATAGGCTATTAGGGAGCAGTAAGGAATGCAATTCAACAAAAAAACCATCTGGAAGAGCTAAGAAAATGTTTAGTTTGTACAAAAAACCACCCCCACACCTCTATGATGGTATCTTTAACTGATAAGTCAGCGGCAGTTGATGGCGGGTGCAAAATTCCTGTCATTTTTTATACTGTTTCAGTTTACTTCTTCCAAGCCTCTGTCTTGCTGGAAGCAAAGACAGACTCCCGCTGTCTCATTTCAGCCCAAGTCCTCCCTGTCGTCCTAAAGCTTGGTTATCAACCCTCCTGTTCCTCTTACCAGCATGCATTAGGTTTTTATGGCAGTGTTTAGCAAAGACTTTCCAACAGTGCCTATGACACTGTAATTGGACCTCTCTGTCTGACAGGAATTAGTCTCCCTCTAATGAAGGCTCTGGATGCTTTCTAACACAGCTTTCTTTGAAGCAGGCTAGGTGTCTGGTTGGCCAGTCCCCAATGTGGGTGCACAGAATTTCACCAGGCACTATTCAAAGTAGTTATGGTTTGCCATTAAACTGCAAGACTGGAGTGAGTGAGATTCCCTGGGGGTCTGTCCTAGCTTTGGTAATACTCATTGTTTTACTTACTGAAGTGTTTGGTGGAACAGAGAGCACAGTTATTAAATTTACATAGGGTAAAAAGCATATGGGGGGGGTGGGGTGCTGTAGGCTCCTTGGAGGGCAAGATTAAAGCTCAGAGCTGCCCTGCCTGAGTGGAGGATTAGTTTGAAGAACAAAAAATACCTAACAACAAAATAGGATACAAACTTAGAAGTACTTCACAGGGATAGAAATACCCAGTTGCACAGCACGGGGTTGACAATGGCTGACTCAGTAGTGGTCCTACAGAAGAAGGTCTGTGGGCTGGAGTTGGGCTGTGCTGGAGGCAGTTTGGCCTGATTTAGTTGAACAGAGTGTTAAAAATCAGAGCTGGTTCCCAGACCACCAGAGAAAAACAGCTTGCAGCACATCCCACTGCCCTGTCCCCTGGGAGCTGGGCAGCCAGTGCTCTGCTGAGGGGGCAGCTGTTCCTTCCCTGCTCTACGTGCTCAAACTCCCACCCTGGAGCTGAGGACCCCACAGCTCTGTTGTGAACGCCCATGGGAAGAGCCCCAGCTCAGCTCCTGCCAGGCCTCCTGCTCTGTATGTGCAGGATCAAAGGGCTCATTGCCCTGAGACTGAGGAGGAGCAGTGGTTCCCTGTCCCTGCCCCTCAAAAAAAGCACTATGTTGGGGTCTGTAAAGAAAAGGCATAAAATAACTCATCCAGCCCACTCAGCATTGGAAAATGGCTCAACATCTAGTTTGGGGCATAACAGTCAAGAGCCAGCTGGATGGCATCCAGGGCAAGGCAGTGAAAATGATCAAAGATTTGGAAAAACATGACCTGGGGAAGAAGATGAAAGAATTGGGATTGTTTAGTCTGCAGTCTACAAGAGAGAAGACCAGTGACAGTCATGATAGCAGCTTTCAAGTGTGTGAAAGGTTCCTACAAGGAGGAAGGGAATAAACTGTACTGCTAGGAGATAGGACAAGAAGAAATGGGTTTAATTTGAAGGTGAGAAGACTTAGGTATAAACACTTAAGAAAACTTTAAAATGATAAGGTATTTTGGTGCTGTAGTTATTTGTGTTTGAGAAAGCTGTGGAAGCATCACCACTCACTGGAGGTTTTTGAGACAGACAAACCTTGTCCAGGAATATTTGGGGCGTTGCTTTGGGGAAGGAGGTGGAATACATACTGCTGAAGGTCATTTCCCAGGAAATGATGAAGATTTTTTTTGTGTGGTCCCGTGAACTCAGGTAATCTCTAATAACCCAGCAAATAACTCAGAAGACAGTGGCAATTCATTATTGCAACATATCAGTGGTAAGCAGACAGCTGATTTATGCACAAAGGATGATAATGATGATACTATCCTTCTGCTCTCTGTTCTAGTTTTAAAAAGAAATAATCTGTGAGTAAGCTAATTTTACTGGAACGTTTCAAAAGGCTGTTCCTGTAAATATATTACTCTCTGCAGAAATAGAGGAAGTGGTGTTCGTTGGCTCTGCTTATTGAAATGTTGTGCAAACACAATCAGTACCTGCTAATACATAGTGTGGCTGTAGTAAAGCCAACAGTACTCCTGGAGGCAAGGGAGTTTTACGTGAGAGCATGATGCTGTATCTTCAACCTAGGTGTTTATGCACTTGTGCACTTCTTTTATGTGGAGCTGGGGGGCAGGGTGAGAAGAACTAGGCTTTAATCACCTCATTGCTATCTGTATACATGAGTTATTCTTCTCTGTTGTCTCGTTGCGGTAAGTGCATGAGGCAGCAATTGGAGAACAAACCTCAAACTTGTCCTTTGCTTCTTAATCCAAAAAGCACTTTGGCAGCGCCTGCAGCCACTGTGATTGTATCTCCCTTTGAGTCTGCCATTCAGTGTATGGCAGTGGCTCAAGGGAAAGGGTGCAACCTCCTGCCTTGAGAAGGGGTTTGCAGACACCTCATGGATACTTTCCTACTCCTTTTGGCCTCACTGAAGGATCACCTACCTCCATGACTTCACAAGGTTCTGCAGGTCTCCTGAAGCTTTCTCAGTTTCTGCTGTAGAACAATAAAAAATATTTTTCTTTTAGAAACACAGCTTCCCTTGTCCTTGTTGCTGTGCAGGGCAGGGAAGAGGAAGTCTCTGGTGCTATAGCCTGTGTGAGCAACCTGAGTGGTGGAGGTGCTATGGGACAGCCACAGGAGAGACTGCTGGGTAGGTAGGGCCCTGTGAGAGCAGCCAGCCTCCCTGTCTCTTGCTCAGCACAGCTTCTGACTTGACAGCCCTGGGGGACATTCTGTCACTGTCATCCTGGGACTAGGAGCACTAGCGAAGGATGGTGCAGAGTCACTATGTGCCCAGCACATATTTAGAAAGGCTTATCATAATCCTGGCAGGATCCACGCTCACTCCGAGCAGTCAGACGTGACCACACATTCATGGCCCTGGCCCTGCAGCTCTGGCCTCTCAGAGCTGTGCTTAATGCCAAGAAACTTGCTGCTGAGCCAATCCTGGTGCTTCTGCATCTGGAAGAACTGCCCTGAGCATTCAAGAGTTGCTGGCCATTACCTCTGGGCAAAAGCTTCCTCCTTCTAGTCTGCTGCTATGCAGGTCTGTGTCCTGATTGAGTGTGATAACAAAATGAGGACATGCATTCACACATGCTCATATGGGCATGTATTGTAGCCTCTTACCTTTTTTGTTGTTGTTCTTTCAGCTTGAAATGCTAGTGTGCACCTGTCTCTGTCCCAATGTTATCTGCTTTGCATCAGCAAACTGACATTCTTCATGTCCCATCTCACAAGAAATGAATCAGCACTGCTCCTCCTTTGAAAGGGTTCTTCAGGGGGTTTAGATCACTCATTTCAATTGTGGCTAAAACCAGCAAGCAGGAAAACTTCATTAAAATAATCAACTTCTAAATCTTGTTTTGCATTTCCTCTTTTGAGTTATTATCCTTAAGGAAAGGAGTGCTTTCAGTACTTGAAATAATTTCATATATCTGTTTTTAAACTTAGACTTCCTTACATTCCTACAGATGTTCCACCAGTAATGTAGTCTAACATTGATTTCTGTGGGCCTCATAGAATCATAGAACCCTAATTTGTCTAGTTTTTACTTTAATCAGTATTGTGTTTTCTGTGTACTGTTTACTAGGTTATATTTTTGCATGTGACTCGTACCAACCAACCTTCAGGTGAAAATAAACCTTCAGGAAAAATGCACAAAGAGGAGGTTTTGAAACATTGAAACATTTCTGTCACATAACTAAATGCTTCCTTAAAATAGGAGCTGGGAAATAAGGGGGAAAAAAAAAAAAACTCAACCCAAAATGAAACTTGTTTTGCATTACAATTAAGCCATTTTAAAAAGGAACAGCTAATTCCTGTGTGACCTACTCTTAAGTGGTCCTGCTCTGGCAGGGGGTTTGCACTGGATGAGCTTTCGAGGTCCCTTCTAACCCTTAAGATTCTGTGATTCTAGGATTCTGTAATTGTAGTTATTAAGTTTGGGGTGGTTTTTTTTCGTAATCACTTAGATGAGAGTTTTGGGAATCACAGATCCTGAACTATTGCACATCACTTCTGTTAAGAAATTATTTGAACTCCTATCTTCTTACTTGTACAACCTCCAGTTGCTTTGTGATGTCTGAACTAAGCATGTAACTCAGCCTGCTACATGTGCTGAGATGACAAAGAATCCCCTCTCAGGCCTGGCAGAAGAGACTGCTGCTGCACACTGCTGCAGGACGTCAGTCAGTCCTGGTTTAAGAGGTATAGTCTTAACTGCTACAATTCCAAGGTTTGGTTTTCTTCAAGACTTCATCAGCAAACATGTCCTTCCCTAAATGTTACTTCAAAAGCTGAATTAGACCGGTTTTGGTAGGTGTGGTATTTGAGCATAACTTCTTGTCACAACCTAGTGTAAATACATGTTCATTTATGTAAAATACACCTTCATTTACGTACATAAATGCAGGAGAGAGAGGACATACGCATCAGTCAGTATGTGGAAGGTGGTGACCTAGCTCCACTGTGCCCAGAGGGAGAGAAGAGAGTTGTAGAGCACACAGAGGAGAGGGATAGGGTTTGGGGCTTTGTGGTTGTGTTATTCCCAGTCATGTTCCTGGATCTTGCAAAAATGACTCTTTGTCACTTCAGATTCATCATCAGTTGTAAATGAGGAAGCAAGACTGAGCTTTGTTGGGAGGTTTTAGGAATAAAGTGGTTGGTTTTATTTTCGGACATACTACATAATCTCTGTCCCAGGAATTCATCTCTATCCCAAGAAATGGCAAGCAAAATGCTCTTTATTGTTTCATGCCACTACCCCCTCAGGACTGCAGCGATGGCTGTTGGTCCCATGGGGGAACAGCAAGCTCAAGGCACATCTGGATCAATTGTGATAACACTGATCACTTGTGGAATCTGGCAGTGTTCTTCTCAGGGGGCTTTGCAAATGTGAGCTGGAAGTAAAGATACTAAACAGACTAGTTTTCTTTGTGTGCGTAGGAAAGGCTAGTTCTCGGAAAGAGTGAAGGAACTGAGGATGTGTTACTGAGATAAATCTTCAGAGATGTGCATGGGTGGGGGATCATCTTTCTTAGCCATCACTTGTTTTGCTGTGGACATTTGCTGGTATTGCCCCTGGTCAGAGTTCATGCAGGGGGGGAAGCTGTTGCTTCTGGCGCATACTGTGCTGGTTAACTCCTAGCTACATGAGCTCTGTACTCTATCACACCTTTCCCTTCTGCTCTCCTAGCTTGACACCCATCCTTAGCCACCTTCGATGGCATCAGAGTGTCACCCCTGCCTAGCTGAGTCTTGCATCTCAGGTAGAATGGATGAGGGCTTCTGATGGCTCCTTTTGAGAAGGCTTTGAGAGGGCTGTGGCCAAGAGGTGTAGGAACCTGTGTAGCAGCTTCTCTGCCAAGTGCCTGAGAGCCCCGTGATGGGAGTTACGCAGGTGTAGCACTTTCTTCAGGCTGAGGACAAGAGAGCCCTCCCTGAGCCTGCATCTGAGTTCTGATCACAGTTTGTCACTGCTTGCCATCTGGTTCGTTGCCGCTCTATGTCCACATGCAAATTGTGCAGTGCATTTCAGGAATTGCCTGCAGAACGTAGAGAAGGACTCGCATCACGTTCAAAGAAAACCAAAGAGCCCATAGAGTGTGAAAACCAGCAGTAGAACGGGTACAAGTGTGTTGCTGCATGTCCAGACCCTTCAATGGGTAATGGGAAGATTAGATTGGGGAAAAGAAATTGTGCATTAGCTTCCATGAATCGTGTGCTTATTTTTCTTCTGAAAAACCCAGATTGCCGGTGGGATCTGTAATCAGAAGTAAGTTTGTTGATAGAGCTACCAGGGGGAGGCCCAGACAGATTTGCCAGCATAAATCAGCCGGCGAGCGGCAGGCAGGGGGTGGATGGCAGGAGCAGGAGGGACCTTCTGCGAGCCACTCAGTCGAGAAAGCAGTTCCTGTGCAGGCAGGCCAGAAAATGGAAGTAGCAGCTAGCAAAGCCCTTAGACAAGGTTAAAACCGACAGGAAATGAAAAGTAACTTCACTGTTTTGCTTAGAGGCTGACCGCCCTCCCCCTTTGCCAATACTCCCCGTGTCCGCAGCAGAGCAGTTCCCTTACCTGCTTCTTGGAAGGGTTAGAAAAGTGCGTGACCAGAGTGCAAGAGCTGAGTTCTGCTGCCGGTGGGTCTGCAGGAGCCTCGGCTCATGGTCCAGCTGTAACGTAGACACGCAGTCATTGTCATTATCTCCACAACGCTGCATTTGAAAGCAGGGACGTGTGTAAAGAAGGAAAGTGCGGCTCTTTCCTGTCTTTCTCTCTCTTCTTTCTGCGTGTTAATTTGTTACAACAGATCTGTTGCTGTGCAGAGTGCGTGAGGCTCAGCAACTGCTCTTCCTCGCTGTACCTGCCAGCTTTGGAAATCTTTAAATAAGGATGTTTGGAGCAGGGGGAATAGACACACCTTCTAACTCTGTTGAAATACTTGGACACAACATGCTTATTTTGGCAGGACAGATTGGGAGACATGAACTACATTTATATATATATATATTGCTAGTATATAGGGACTATCCCAAATTGTGTATACGTTGGCACGTATATGTGGCTAAAGCAGATACACTTATATTTATGCTAGTCGTACCATGAGCTGCACTAAAGGAATATGAAACAAGTCATCTCTCATGCCCCTCAGACACAGACCTCTGCCAAGGATTGTTTCTTAGAAATTAAATGAACTTCATGAAGTGGGATCTTGTGTCTAAAAATAGAGTGTTTTACCTTCCATCATAGCCCTCACGGGCATGGTGTAATTTTTACCTCAGCCAAGAAGTGAGATGAAAGGCAGTTTGAGCTTTGTCTTACAACTCTGTCCTCTATTGAGCTCATGACAGAGGGCCGTTGTCTTTCCTGATCAAGTTCAAAAGTACAGTGAGTAGGGATCCTGACAGTGAGGAGCCACCATCGCAGGTCGTTCGTGTGGTCAGGGCAGCAGCTGCATTTTGCAGGTAACGTGGCCTCGTGTATGGCTGCATGCTTTCTGCTACCCAGAAATGCCCTGCTCGGTCTCTCAGGGCTCAGTGTTCTGCTCTCATAGCAAACCGGGGTTGGCAATCCTGAAGGAAAAGATGGAGCTTTAAACCTAAGCTTTGCAAAGCCACCTCAGCCGCAGGTGGACCGGAGCACAGCCCAGCAAACAGCCCCAGCTGCCCTTTTCAGCTTCTGGAGGCGGCTTTGAGCTGCGTGGCTGCAGCTGCCTCCCGGCTCTGCAGGTGTGCGGCTGGGGGGGGCCGCAACCCTGCAGCCTCCTGCCCTCGGCGCCCACCGGGAAAGCAGAGCCTGACTAGCAGGAACACAAAAGCTGGCCATTGGCCAGGCTGAATGCCATGATCCCAGCCACAGCTTCCTTCCTTTCTTCTCTTCCTCCCCACCCCGCCGCCGGAGTGGTTTGGAGGGTGGTGTCCCAGGGTGCTTCTCAGGGTGGGGGTGTGTGTGTGTATGTGTTGAGGGGTCTGCTGTGGCTTTGCTTTTCTGTGCTTTTTGCATGTGGATCTGCCTGCGGCTGTCTGCTTGCTGCCTTTCTAACCCCCATGCACAGCGTTCTTTGATCCAGGGGATCACGAGCGTGCGAGCCAGTGCACGACCGGTTCATTGGAGTAAAGGAGGTCTGTGTCCTGCAGGGTTGTTTTAGTAAAGACATGTCCCATCTGCTGCGTCTTATCACCCTTTTTATCTACGTTGCTGACTCATGCAGTGTGGTCTGCTCAGCTCTCCATTACAGTCACATCACACTTTGAGTTACCTTTACCATGACTCATGCTTGTTTTTTTCATCTGTCAAGTGTCAAGCCAAAAACAACCCAGTCTTGTCTCTCTCGCATGTGGTTTGTCCTGTCCTACCCTTTACCTCCAAGTCTTGCCCTCTGTCGAAATCTTGTCCTTCCCCTCAAGTAAACCACCTGTAAGTAAGTTTTTAAGCTGTGTAATTTTGTCTGTTACCAATGAGATTGCCAGGCATGTCCTAAAATAGTTCCTCTTACTTGTCTTCACAGATAAGTTTGGTGGAGGATACTTTTGCATCCTCTGTTTAAATAAAAAGCATGGGGTTTTTAATGCTGTAATGTAAAATTTTGCCCTAGGGCAACATGTGTGGCTTTCACATCACGATGTGTAGCATATGCACACAGATCCAAAGCTTCTCGGCTTCACATTTGCCTGCGTGTTGGGCTAATGAGACCACAGCTTCAAACAACTTGTGCTGAGGTTTCCCTTGCGTGCTTTTAGCCTGTACTTCCAGAATCAGCTTGTAGACCAAGGCATGCGTCCTGCGTGGGAAGTGGTACACCGAGTTTGAAACCCTTCCTTCAAGTGCTAGTGTGTTGTTTCCAGGGTGAAGAGGATGACCGGTTGTGCCCCTGAAGGGCTGGTATTTCTTTGCTTCGGGCGAGGGGAATTTTGCCAGTGATTTCTTTGTGGGCAGGTTTGTGTCCCTTTGTGCCTTTCCAGTGCCAAGATCCCTAAATCCTTTTTGAAGGAGAGCCTGGTACGTGCTCTGCTGAGGACAGATGATTGGCAAAGGTTGCTGCACAGTTAAACTGATGCTGAGTTCTGTATCTTACTGCCCCGAGCCCCTTGGTCACGTCAGACTTCTGCTAAAGCTGGCAGTCTGGCTGAATTCTGTTTGCCTTGAGTAAACCTTGTAGAACTGGGCTGGTATATTGCTGGCATGATAACAGCTTTGATATCCTAGAGGTTGGCCTAGAAACGAAGGACAGAAATTCTAGGGGAAAGCTTTAGAACAGAAATGGGGGAGTAATGCCAGATACTTTAAAAAAAAAGAACAACCAGAAAAGTTTTCCTCATGTACTTGCAAAACACTGGGCAGGTTTAGATTGCTGTGTCAGTGTTCTTTCTAGGAACTGAGTTAGACATTATTGGGGCTCACACAAACGATGAGAACACGCAGCTGGCTCTTTTAGGCTTGTGTGTAGAAAAAGCTTTCCAGTGTTAATTGTGGAACGTTTTTTTAGACCAAGCTGCTTAAAAGTTTTCCAAAGTGCATTATAGGTTTATCTGTGGCCTTGGATGTGGCCTTTAAAGCAGTAACCACCTGATCAAGCAGACTCTCCAGCCCCCTCTCAGCTCTCTGAGATAGAGGAAAGTCCTTTCTCTACCTAATCTGCCGGGGGTCACGTTGCTTAGAGACTTGGTAACTCCTTCCCGTGGAAGGCACCAGACTGTGTTTCAGTATGTGCCTTGTGTGTGTGTGCTGAGCAATGCCTTGGGTGGATCAGTCCCTTCACTGCTACCAGTTGGGCCTGAAAATACCAGGGGATATGTAGTAAGTGCAGAAGCTTTGCCCTTCCAAGCTTGTGGACATGGCCCGCTGTTGGCTTCTGGGCCCGCTCTGGGCAAGTGTGTCACATCATCTCCTGTTCTCATCCTTCCTATTTCACTTGAAAACTTCGTGGTTCTGTGGATTTGCTGTTGCTGGGTGTCCCTGGTGGTGTGCCGCCAAGCTTCATTGGTCCCTGGTATAAATAAATGGGGCTAATCATCATTGTGAGCAAAATATTCCGTTGTTTCCGAGAAGCATCTTGTTTTCTTCTAAGCCTAAAGGAATCTCCTCCGTAACTCCAAACCCTCCTGCCCAACGTGTGGCATCCGAGCAGCAAACAGAGGGTTGCTTGTTGGAGCCCTCGACCCTGGATGGGGTGTGTGTGTGTACGTGGTGCTGTCCCTGACTCGCTGCAGCCAGTGCTGAGGTGCATCACAGGCACTCTGGAGGCCGGTGCTTTTTCGATGGAGGCCCGTGTGGCTCATGGTCAAACGCCGTGGCTGTGCACTTGGGCTGACTGTGGCATGTGGAGACTTCTCCATTTTGTGTTTTCACTCAAGGGGATGAAGAGGGGAGGAAGCATGGGCCTGGTGCTATGCCCTCCTGCCAGCTACTCCTGGGTGGCTTCACCTCGGCAATGGCAAGGTAGCACACACACCTCCTGCCTCGGGACACCGGGCAAGATCAGGACAGGCTTAGGTTTATTCTACAGCTCGTTTTACCCAAATGCAAAATAGATGTGTAATGATACCTGCCTTTGTTGTGGAATTGAGGCTTAATTAATTAATTAATTGATGTTCGCTAAATGCCCTGAGATCCAAGAGTCACTGTGTATGCCCCAGAGCAGCAGTAACACTTGAAGGCTGGAGAACCGTCTCCTCTCTCATGATAAGATTTCCCAAAAGGCTCTGGCCCCTCCCTCCCCGTTTCCTCTCCCATTTCTGGATTGGGTTGGTTTTATTTTTTTGGATGAAGCAGTGCCACAGTGGGTGTTAATTGTATGACTTGCTCCCTCTGACTTCTGGCTAAATAAATAAATAATTAAGTAAGCTGATGTGCTTAATGCAGTCAGCACATAGGGCAGTTGCCAAAAGAATTTCACAAAGCAGCAGAGCTGGGTTGCCAAATGTCATGTCTTTTATATAAAGCATTCTTCAGGAAGCAAAGTTGAACAAGGGAGGGAGGGGAGAAAGAAAAGAAAAAGGAGAAAACGTTATAAAAACTCGCGCTGCAGTAAGAAACGTTCTCTTCCCCCACAGGGAGAATGTCTGGCCCATGTCACGGTGGGATCAAGGGAGTCTGTTTTTATTTCAGTTTAAGGGCCCCCTCTCTCATTTCTTTTCTGTGCTCTCCCTCCCAAAGAGTAACTCTTCACTGTGCTGGCTTGGAGAACTCAGTTTAGATCAGCGTTCAACAGCAGGGTTGTGGGGTGGTCATCTCATATGTGGAAATACTTGCCAGTGGATTTAGGGTGGAGAGAAGGCTGTTTAAACAGTGTCAGTGCCAGAATGTTTATTAATCTGATATGATTAATGTTTGAGGAAAGCCAGCATTTTATTTTATTTTTTTTAGGGAGCAGAGGGGAGGCAACAAAACTTCAACATCAAAAAATAAGACTGTGTGTTGTAAACGCGTGCAAATGTGTTTTTACTGAGGGAGCTTGTGTGTTTAGGTGTGCATTGTGTCACCTCAGCCAGCGTCAGCTGCAGGGGTTCGACCCTGGCTCTTGCAGGGGTGGAGTTTGCCCTGGGATCTTCTGTGTTCGGTGTCAAACTCCCCTTGGCCTGTGCCCCACGAGTTGCCTGCAGTGGAGGTGCCCTGGGGTGAGACAATCCTTGTCGTGTTTCCTCAGGGGTGAGGGATGCTGGTGAGCATTTTGAGGGTCAGTGTTGTGGTCCATGGGCTGTAGGCTGAGTAAGGGTGTCCAGGCTATCTGGGCTGCAGTGAGTGGGGCTTTGCCCCGTTTCAGGGTCTTGAAGGGGTCCCTGAGGGGAAGTGGCTGCTGCTGCTCAACTTGTCCAGCTGCTTTTTGGTAAGGCTGTGAGAGGACAAGGTTTGGAAATCACTCTGTAGACTCATAGCATCGCTTCTGTTTATCCATTTACTCCCAGTTTCTATCTCAAGGCAATTCTTACAGTTCCAGAGGCCAGCATTTCTTTTCTCTGAATTAAATCCTTGTTTTGGCAGCGTGTTGTCTCTAAGTGTCTGCCTTCCCTACAGCACTCTCAGCCCCATGCACTAACCAGTTGACGTTTTAAGCCTGATGTGCACTTACAACATAAACGTGGTTCATTGAATCAGTATCAGCAACAGAGGATTGGACCTAGGCTGAAGTTTGCAAAACACTGTTGAAATTGATTTTGTGAACTTCACCCCTCTGCAGTGTTGTAGCTCATGGGAGTATTTAATCTAATAGCGTAACGTGAGATCATTTTAGGCAGTAACGCAGCCTCACATGCTGTGGCTTGACAGAATACTATATATAATACTGTTTCTGTCTGATTCTGTCACAATTCGTTTGAACTTCCATCAGGGTTGCAGAATAATTAACACAGTGTGCGTTAGCAGTACGTTTATTGGTCCTGGATTTCGTCAGGAAGAAATCACCAGCAGTAATCAGAAGGGCAGCAAGAGCTTCTGCTTTTGGATTCTTAATGCCTGTATTGGAACAACCCAGTAACTGCTTGGCAATGAGTATTTTTGAAGATTTTAGAATGAAATTATTTTAAAATGTCGTGGAAACAAAATCTTCTTTCCTTCTCTTTCATTTTTCCAGGAGGGAAATCTCAATCCTCTGTGGTCAAAAGCTCACATCTCTGGATATGGTAATACTGGGGAAGTCCTTACCACATAATTCATTGTGACAAGTGCTGGCATTTCTTCTGAGTTGTGCTGTGTCAGAAGTAGAGACTCTTTAATCATACTTTTTTCTTCTTTCTTGTAATTAAAGGTTCTGAAGTTCTGCTCCTCCTCTTGGGTACAAGCACTGAAATATTCACTGCTGCTGGTGTGAGTCCTCACCCGTGGCTCTTGTGTTGTGTGTTGAGCTAATGAGCAAGAAAGGAAAACCACTTAACAAGCTAGTGCTCAGACTTTAGTGCGCATGATCTCTGTAAGCTGAGAGTGCAAGTGTTGAAACTCAATTCCCAGTTTGGAAGGAAGTTTTGGATCATTCTGAACAACAGTTTCTAGTATGTATTTGTACATCCAGTGCAATGAGATTGTGAATCCATACGCTGTGCATTATATAAGCATAATTTTAGATTAATTTCTGAATCAGTAAGTCACATAGTCCTCAGAATATATGAATATGGTACTTACACAAAGGAATGTGATAGGGAACTCTTCCATTTATACTTAAGCACAGATGGTGTGGTGATGAGCATGGGAAGAGCCTAAATTGGTCAGAGTTACACTAATGTGAAGTTCACCATGTGCCCTTTCTCTCTCAATGTCTCTCTTGCTTACTTCTAGAGGCTTTTTGCTTCTTCTTCATTGCAGATTTATTTCTCTTCTCAGCATTTTGCTTACATTGTCAATACAGCAGTGTTTGTTCGGCTCAGAACGGGAGAGGTGTTCGATTTTGCAGCTGATGTTTATTTACAGGGTCACCTTTTTGACTCTGTGTTAGACTGACATTCCTCATGAGTTATATTAGCTAAGAGATCTTGGAGAAAACCATCTCCTTCTCTGAGTCCCTCTGAGTAAAAGGCAAATGGAGGTATACACTGGGTATCAGGTATCACCTCTTCTGGAGCTTACATCAGTTATTTGAGATGTAAGAAACCTCCAAGACTGCATCTGGTTGAAGATTTTCTAATAGTCTACTGCTGTTACTGAAGTGTGTAGCTTATCTTGTGTGGATGGCTTTGAGCAACCCAAAAGATGTCCCTGGCTGTGGCAGGAGAGGGCCTGGAGTAAATGATCTTTAAGTGTCCATTCCAAGCCAAAGGGTTCTGTGACTCTGAGGATCTCTAAGAAGTTTTTGCTGTGATATTTCTCCAGTGCAAGAATCTCCTTTCCATTTTTTCCAGTAGTTACTCCTTTACTACTAGGAGCAGAGGGTACTGTGTCTTTGACTGTTTTGACACTCATTGCTTTAGTTCTTGAGTCACGACTTACATAAGTCTCCTGAGTAGGTTTCAGGTTGCTATTTAGAGGTGATGATATGCTTCTTGTGGAGATACTGGGGAGGTAAGAAACTCTAGGCATTGATTGTCTTGCTTTCTTTGTCCTTTCCTAGTGGTTGTTGATACTCTTTTTGTTTGTATGAACAGTCAGGAAAGACAAAGGGATGAAGATGGGTTCTTGGGAGATATGTGTCCTTCTGTGCAGGCACATAAATAGTTATATTCAGATTCTAAATGTTGCTGGTTATCAGAGTGAATAAAAGAGAACAGAGAAATCACTGAGTACCTCCAAGTGGGCCACGCCTTGAATCTGAGACCATTGCCGTTAAGGTGCTCAAATATGACTGTTAAGTCCAGGTGTTCAGGATTGAACACTTTATGTAAGATCATAAAAAGGGGAAGTGGAAAGAGGAAGAGTTGGGAAGTAAGGAACAAATCATACGACGGCTTGTGGGGAAGCATCAGATACTCAAAAACAGTTACTTGAGGCTTAAACATTTTCAGCTTCTAAAAATGTCAACTTCTTGCACCATTTTACTAGACTTCTTGTCATAATCTCCAGGTTTCTCCTTCTTTACTTTTCTTTACACCTCTGTGAGCTAGAAACCTCAGTGGGGAGAGGAAGAGAGAGCACGACTTGAGAGTCTCACATCATCAAGAATGTGGTGGGAGGGATGAGGGGGGAAGAAACATTTGTGAATAATACCATGCAAAAAGGTTCAGAACCTGGAAGCACTCCAGGCCATTGATGATCCTGTGAAGTTTCAAGCCTGCTTTATGGAAAATTATTTTCTTCTTACCTTTGAAAGAGAACTGGCTGCAGACCTACTTGTGGGGTTTGCTAAAAATCACGGGAATTGGTAGCACAAGTCCAAGGTGAATCTAGCAGTTAACTCTAGATAAGTGATTACTTTGGTTCTCTGTCTCCATGCTTCCAAACTTATTTCAATGATATTGCTTGTTCTTAGACTTGTAAAATGCCTTTAGAGTCTTCATAAGGTTTCTTCAAATTGTCTGCAATTGTCGTCACAGCAATGTTTTAGATCAATTACAACGTGTGAACTGTGTGCATATAGGCATTCATCAGAAGGACAAAACACTTCTCATCGTTCTGCTCTGCTCAGTAGCTCTCTTGTCAAATAGGAATGCAGATACCGTGACTTTCTTCTGATACTTTATTCTGGTCATTGTGCACTTGTGGGATACTTGTCTGACTTGTGAGTGAAACACCAAGTTGTAGGAGTGCATCCAGTGGTATTCAGCATTTTTAAGGACTCTGTAACATCCAAACCTGATCTTTAACATGTAATTTCTTTCTGTTTACTATGATGGGGTCATTGCTCTGTGGTGCTACAACAACATTCTTTCTTTTGCTAGTAGTAGGCATTTTTGCTTCCCTTGCTACAAATATGCCGAGTGGGCTTTTTAGGGATGAGGTTTGCTGCTTACTTTAGGAAGTTCTGCAAACAGTGTCTGACAATAGTTTTGTGTTCTGCTTGTAATTACACGTCACTTCTTTTTTGGTAACGCCTTCAGAACTTCTCTGTTCATTACCAACTCTCAGAACATAATTTTAGAAATAATGCCTATCCTCACTGGTCATAACGAGACTGAAATTCCATCTTGGGCTTCTGGTGTCATCACAGAACCAGGATGGAATTACAGCTTTAATTTATGTATTATGGGGGATACATTATTTATTACCATGCATTAGAAAATGATTAATCTCTGCTTGTGTTGCAAGGCCATCCTACTGCTGCGAGTCCCCACGAAGTGCTGAGACATTGTAGAACTTCTTGTGCGGATTACAGCTTCATGAAGCTGCCAAAAAGACCAATGCATTATTCAGAAACTGCTAGAGGTGATGAAAATGCACCAAGCCACTGTAGGTTTTTTTCCCTAACTAGTAGAATTCCTGCAAGGCTTTAGTTTGCTAAACCCGAGCATTTCCTTGCCCTTTAGTCACTTTCAGGTGTTAAATTTCCCCTGAAGCCCTGGTCAGATAAACGAGGTTGAGGAACAAGGTGTTTTGAGGACCCCGATTCAGTGAAGCATTTTAACCCTGATCAAGCTTCACTGAAGATAAGGGAAATTGATAATGTGCTTAATTGGCTTGCTGAATCAGTTTTTTTATTTTCTGCACCTTTGGTTGTTCATAAAACCTTTCTTTGTCCTCCACTTTCCAAAACTCTGTGTGTACACACGCCTACGTCTGCACACAGGCAAGAGCATGCACCTGTGAATGCAGTGAAGCAGCACGACCTAATGGAAAAATGCTATAAGATGGACTAATTCTTCCATTTTTCATCCCAGTGCCTTTTTGTTTTGTTTTGTTTTGCTTTGGTATCTTTGCATTCTTATGGGCATTTTCAACACCAGGAAAGTCTGTCATTGAGTTCTGGTGTGAACTCGCTAGTCCTGAGTAACTAGGTGTAATGTCCCCAGCTATTGCTGTGATGAATTTGAGTCACAGCATTCCTTCGTGGCAAATTCTCAGTGGGGTTTAGCCTTCCTCCAGGAACTGAGAATTTGTCCACTTTTGTTTTAACAGCCCGTGGACGTGTGTTTATACAGCTACCCAGTACCAGCTACTAGACCGTGCAGCTGTTATTGAGACACATAACGAATCCATACCTCTACATAAAAAAGAATTTGGTATTTGGTGGTGGGCACTTGCAGTTTTGCATTTCTAATGCTGTGCCCTGGTTTGGAAAAAAAAGTAAGAAAAGAGAAAAGAACCCCAAACCATAAAGGTTTGTAAGGATTCTAATTAATAAGCTGTAGCAATATGTCTTCAAAGGACTGAGCACTATTGGATCTGAAGAAAAGAACTGGATATTTGTAAAAGATCAAACAGATACAAATACCTTAAGAAAAGAAGTCACTGATGTCAATTAAGTGAATGCTTTATACTAGTACAAAAGCATTATAAAAAGTTAAATACTCCCACTTTCTAAGGTGGCATTTTTTATCTAAAGCGCTGATGACATGTATAAACCACTCAAGTTTCAGTCTTGTGGGTTATATTGTCACCAGAGGCTCTGACTAATAATTCAGCAAAGTCTTACAAATGACAGATGGATATAGTATGACTCTAAATGACTTTTTTCTTCTTGTTGTTGTTTTATTATTGTCATATGTTTTAAGAAGAAAAAGTAAGCAGAGAGAAAAAATTATACTGCTAGTTGGACCTAGCAGGGAAGCGTTATCCTGGATTTAATTTGGGTGGTCATATGATAAATCACAGCTGTGGAATCTAAAAGCCATCTCCAAAGTTAATAATCCTTGAGGTGTAAGAATCTTGAAGCTGGTGTCGTAGAGAAAGACGTACAAAGCACACCGGCAGCTCTACCCCCTCGCAAAATTAAAATGATTGGCATCTTTGCAGGAAACACCATGGGAATCAGAATTAGAGACATCTACCCCTCTTCAGTTTGAGAGCTGGAGAGACGGCTGCAGTTTCTATGCAGAGTTTCAACCCTCTAGAGCTGTATAAATAGATCTCTGGCGCCGTGCGGGACCAATCGCCATTGCCTTCCGCATCACGAGGAGATGCAGAGGAGCCGTCCTCTGCGGCTGCCTGTCTTGTGCAGCTCATCCCGACCAGAGCTGCTGAGGGCAGAAAGGCCTGCTCAGATGATGCTCTCAGGCACAATGCTTATGCAGATTTAGGCAAATGTTTTCAAGGTTCATTTGGATCTTTAAGTGGGACATGGCATTTGTGCTGGCTTTCTGAATGAGTTGCAGCCTTGGGCGAATCTAGTGTCATGTGAATCGAAATAATATGTCACATCAACAGAGAGGAAGCCAGATGTTTAGCACTGGGGGAACTGTTTAATTGTGTTATGATAGATACATGAGGCTGGAAATAAACTGTGAGTAAATTTTATACATAGACCATAATTTCTTACTTCTCTGCTTGCTAGTTCACTATAAGTATTATTGCCAGTTCTGTGTAGGCTTTACTGTAAATGTGATAGGAGAAATGGAAATGAGGATGAATGTCAAAGTTTAAAGGTAGATTTCTCAAGGTCCCTAAGCTGTCTGTCTCCCTTGGTGGCTGTGGAGCACATTATGATGAGCTGTCACAGTCCCTAAGAGTTGGATCCAGCTCCTAGCAGCCAAGGGTGACACCCTGGGTGTGCGTTTCCACACATGTGCAGAGGACTGAATCCTCAGAGTGAGGAGCATAAGCTCAGAAGAAGAAAAGGTAGATTTTAACGTAGAATTGAGGTCCAACAGCTTCTTGGTGTATAGATGCCCAGCTCTTGGAAATTACCCTTGAGTATTGTTATACATCTCGGGAAGTGTGTCAGCCAGCTCTCCCTCTGCAAGCACTTCCCTCTCACATTGCCTGTAGAGTTAAACCGGAGAGACACGGCTCTGCTCACTCTGCCACGACACTAGAGCTGGTCTGAGCTTTTGTTTCTCAGAGCCTGAGCTGTTTTCTTACCCGAGTTTTCAGTGAAGATTGGGCAGTGTGGTTGTACTGTGCTGTGCTGACACTCGGGGCTGGGCTGTGCCTGCACCACGGGAGCTTGTGGAGCTGTGTAATTGCAAGTTTACTGTCACACAAGGAATGACTGATGGCATAATTTGTATTTTCAAAATATGTAAGCAGCTCAACCTAATCAGGTGGTGTGGTAAATATTTCCAGGAGATAAAAACAAAGTATTAAGGCAGAGAAGGGGAGCTATAAACTTCCTTTAATGAGCTGATATATTGTTTGATTGTGCTTTTTTCATATACATGAGCTTCTTCGTGCCAAATGCTGGTAATAATTAGAAGCTACTTCACAGTCCTGGAGAAATAAGACTATAAATACTGGAAATGCTAAAAATGAGTGGATGTGTCAGTTTGCCTTTCAGACTAATGTGCCAAACAGGTGATTAGTACAAATGGTAGAAGACCCGCTTATCCTTCTTGCTCCTGGAAATATGAATAGAGGGAGAAGATTTAAAATTTGATTTTAATTAGAAGATTTTTCTACAGTTGAAATGTGTCAGTGCTTGGTGAAAATCACACTCAGTGGAACTTGGAGGAGTGGGGGGAACCGTTCACTCTTTCGCAATGAAGAGCAGTTTGTTTTTAACAATGAGAAGATGCCAGTGATGACTGTGGAAAGGCCTAGGAAAGCAGTACATTTCACAGGTGGATGAAATCTTGCTGGAGTTTGGATGTCTTTCTGAAAAGCCTGCACTGCAAATTTCTGCTCCTTACTTGTATGCAATGGAAGGATGATTCCCACTACAAAGGGGATTCTAGACTGGGAGTATATGGTCTGCCATGTAGATTAGCGTAAGCCTAAGGGAGCATAATAGTCTTGGCTGGCTTTCAGAATCTCTTCATTTTTGCTTAAAGCCTCAAGTTGGTTATCTGTTTTATATCACATTTAAATTTATACCTATATGTTATGGCACATGCATTTCGGCATAAAATACGAGTCCAGGGACTAGAGTTTGTAGCTTTTTAGTCACTTCTTTTAAAGCAATTCTGTCATAAACATAGGGGTTTTTTTAAATGAATATGCCAGTTACTGAAAGTAGGATGTTGTCTGTTTTCCTCATTTGAAAGAAAGTTGTGCTGTTGGTTTCTTTACAAACCTTAGTCATCCTGCAAAGACTGGCTGAAGGGTTAATTTCATTTTCTGCAGTTTGATGGTGATAGGAAAGTTAGGTGGTGCTTCAGTTGCTAGCTTTAGACACCTAAGAGAAACTGGAGGTATGAGATTGAGGAATGCTGGAAAAGACAGTATAAAACTAAAATTGACACTGGTTGGTGCTGGAAAGTGAAACTGTAGAGTGCTATCTTTGTCATTACAAATATTTGCAAGTTGAAAGTAGTTTCATCCCAGGTCTGATTAAATGCTGGAGAGATTAGCCTGCACTGCAGCTCATGTTAGTGCACACGTGTGTACAATATCCTAGACAGAGTACAGGTTTGGTGTTCTTTTACTGTTTACAGGCTCTTCACCAAAACTGGTAGGACATACATAACTGTATGCAACATTGCAAATGTTCCATAAACTTAGTTTTGTCTCTGAGGTTGTCAGTAAGGCTCTCACATTATGAATCACATTAAGGAAAAATACTTTGTTTCGATCCTCTAGGGGAAAAACCCTTCCTCTGTCTCACCTCTCCCCAAAAACCCCAGACACCTACTTGTCCTATGTCATCTGAAGCAGATTTGAATCTGTTATCTGCACCTAAATCTACAGATACATTTTTCCTGTCTTGCACAGGAACAAAATGTTGTCCCACTTTCTGTAGTTGCGATTTAGTAGTGTCACAAACAAGTTGCAGTAGTAAACTGAATGCATTAAAGAAATGGAACAGAGGAAAGATTACAAACTGATTCCTCAGAAAACATACCTAATATTACCCATAATCAAAATGCAATTCGCAGTAAGTAAAAATAAAGCTGTATTTCAAACCAGCGTAAGTAAAATAAACCTCCCTGGGCAAGACTATGGTTGGATTTGATACTACTGAGTCTTGCAGAACTGGTACGAGTTTTAACATCAAATCCATTTGTTTTTCTCTCAGTCTTCCCAAAGTAATGCTGGAATCCACTGTCCAGCTCCAGCTAAATTTAACAGATGGGCTGAGATCACCAAGTCCCTGAGCTGTGAAACAGGCAGTGGGATATAGGATAGCAACAGAAATGAGCGGCCCTGCTGAAGGAAAGGCTTGCCCATGTTACCACAGATGTGAATGTGCATGGAGTGCTCCAAGATATAAGCTGTGCATGAGGTCACCTACTTGCCAGAGGTAAAGCTACAAGGAACCAGCCTTCATGGACACCACTGCTTATGGGACTATTTGGTCTTTTAAGGAGGGAGAATGTCCTAAATCCCTGTACTTCTCCTACACTTTCCTAATAAATATAGTGGGCTTTAGGTTTCCATCTTTCCTCTAAACCAATAGCACCTTCATTTTTATTTTGCATATTCTACAGGAGGCAAACGAGGCCTGAAACAGACAAACAAAGTGATGTGACTGGAGCAATATGGAGGAGCTGTAATGCAGCTCTGCCCTGTGCAGCCGAGCTGGGAGGTTAGAGCCCACCTGCTCACCTTTCCTGTCTTGTCTGCAGAGTCACTAGTGAATATGGTTTAAACACACAGATTAGTTACAAAAATTTCTGGACCTTCTCAGATGGCTCTCAAAAATGCAAGGCAAGGACTTGGGCATAAAGCTGCACTGCCTAAAAGATTAACCACGTTAGAAACTATATCTCTGTCTGATTTAATAAGTAGAAACAATTATCTTTGAAGGAAGCAAACACAGATGCACAGATCTCACTTCAAAAGAGGATCCTTTGAAGTGAGAGGACAAGTAGCATAGTAGCAGTAGTGACAGGGCCCAGATTCCTCCATTGACCTTGCCCTTTTCATTGACAAAAATGGACAGTGCTGGTGAAGTGAGATGCTGGAGTTTAGACATATTTCTTCTGTGCTTGGGCTTCCTGCTCACAGTGAGTTCAGAGTCTCACTTGATCTTGGCCAGGTCCTCAGCTCAGTAGTCAACATTGGTCTTGCTCATGAATTTGATGCCAGGTCCAGAACTCTTTAACAAAAGTGGAACAGATGGAGCAATTAGGTTTAGTTGGTTTCCTGAACTGGGAATGCAAGGAGGTTTCTATCACAAAGTGTTTCTTAGAAACTTCCAGTGAAACTCTTGAGTGTTCTGCTCTTGTTACAGCTAGGGACAAACAGCTTGTGAAGAAAAGATCCTTTTCCCCTTCCCGATAAATGTTTTCAACAAATGCAGATGTATAAACAGGCGGCTTCTGGCCAGTGGTCTGTAGACTCCATGTGACTTGCAGACCTCCATATGCTCAGCAGGTACTTGTTAATAGATTGCAAAAGGTAACTGAGAAAGTTAGATGTCGCGTTGTAGTATTCTTACCACTTCATGCACTGAAAACAAAAAAAAAGTGTGATGACTGTCTTATTACTTGAACAAGTTATGAGAAATGTCAAGATTTTGGAGATCTTTTTAATGACGTTTGAGAAGAGAACATAAGATCCACTGTGAGGAAAAAATACCAGAGTATTTGACATAAGCTCAGGTGACTACATAGTCACCTTAAGAAGGCTCTACTGCCTAATATGTTCTGCTGTCTGTTTTCACAAGCAGTGCTTTTTTAGGGGGTTTAGTAGGGGAAAGGCAGTACTATTTTTTTTCCTGTCTTTTTACCCAGTTTGTTTTACTTTCTCCCTTCTATAATCATTCTTTGTGATTTTTGTGCAAGACAAAACCAAAATATTTTAAAGAGTAGAAGAACTCATTGCACAACTACAGAAATTAGGTTATTGTAGCTGAAACTACTTTGATCTATTCTCTCTTTACATTTTTCACTTAAAGATGCTCTTGCTGCTGTCACACCATTGCAATATTACAGTAGACTATAATAACATCATCTTCCCATTTGGTGGCATAAAGATGTATGACAGCAGCATACTTGTTTTTTATGATTATGCCTACATTAGCAAGTGGTGTGAACCAATTGTATAGTGAAAAACTTGGCACTGGAATCTTAAGGTTCACACCAGACACATTTCAGGGTTGCTTTTACTTTTGAGCAGTCTGGTGCCACTAACAGTCTGCTCTTGAGACCATGATGCTTCTAGTTTACTTCCTCCTAAGAGACATTCAGTCCGTGTGCTCCAGGACCACCTCACAATGCCCAGGCAGGACAGATTACCTGGAGACTTGCTTCAAAAGCTACAGGCCTGATCTGAGCAAAAAGCAGTAAGTCAGCCATGTGTGATGAAGGGATGGAAAGAAAGGCATATTTCAGCAGTCTGATCTTGTAGTTGTACCAATTAGTAAACCACATTTCATAATTTTTCTTTCTTAATATTCTTTCTTCCCTTTTCTGAGTAAATATTACTGAAAGGGGAAGGTTGATGTGAGTAGGCCTCAGAGAAGGAAGGCTGTTTTGAGAAGTTAGAAAGAAATCTTCTACCAAAAGAAGGATTGTGTCTTCTTTAAGGAGCTTACACAGTGCCTACTACACAATAGGTGCTTAACCAGTAGTAACCCACATGTAGTAGTTTGTGCTCGACTTGCTGACAAGAGCATGTGCCACTGGAGACACTGCTCACACCCTTGAATTAAAGAGGGTGGTCAGATACTGCCCAGAACTGAGGCTGACAGTCGTGGTAAAACACTGGCTGGGCATCCTTTATTGAAAGGTGTGTAGGTTTTTTGTGATGTGTGTCCTGAGGCAGAGAAGGAATATGTATGGTATGGTGAGATGTAATGTCATACTGTTGCTAACATGACTTGGAAAAATATATGATGTTGCCTTAGAGAGTAGGTGTGAGAGCCAGTCTGGCAGATGTGACAGTCCTGCTTTGTGGATCTGACAGTTGTCAGCCCAGAGAGCCTACTACCAAACCTGGTGTTTGCTGAAACGTTCGTGTTGTTTGTGCTGAAGAAAAGGAAGTAGAGGTAGGGATGTCAGAAGCAGTAGTACAGTGTAGCTTTAAAAAAAAAAAGACTGGATGTCGTGGTTTCTGCCCATCAGGGAACAAAAGACCACGATTAGCCTCAAGTACCGAAGACTTAAGGATTGCCAAAGGGCAGGGAGAGCTTAATTGCCGCTTAAGGTGCAGGACAAAACAGACCAGGCTACTCGGCCTGGGGAAGAAAACAGAAAACAATTTAATACCAACCAAAACACAAAACCCCAAAAACCAGAACCAAAACAAAACAACACAGAATGGTACAGAGATGAAGAGTCCGACCAGCCCTTTAAGACCACCTGCTCCCCACCCCTCTCCTCTTCCCGGGCTCAGAGCCCTGATCCCGGTGTTTTATACCTCCGTCCCCCCTGAACGGCCCAGGGGGGCAGGGAGTGGGGGTTTCAGTCAGTCCGTTCCTGGTGGCTTCTGCCGTTTGTCTCACCTCAGGGCAAGTGGGTTCCGCACCAGTCCTCCTTGCAAGTCCGTGAGGTACCACACACACATGGCAGCCCTGCACGGGCTGCACCGACGCACATTTGTCCCAAAGCCCTGCACGGGCTGCACCGATGCTCATTTGTCCCAAAAGTTGCTGCTCCTCTCTGCCTCTCGTGTGGGGCTGCTCTGCGGTGCACAGGCTCTCCAGCATGTCCTGTGCCATGACCGCCTCTCCCACACAGTCTCTGGCCCGTCCGGGCACACTCACATGAAGTTGCTGCTGCTGATCCATAGGTTGCAGGGGTACCGGCTGCACTCTCACCACGGCTTGCAGAGGGGTCTCTGGTCTGATGCTCCATCCTTCCTCCTTCTCCGACTGTGGGGTCCGCATGGTCGCCTCCATCTTGTACCACTCTTACACCTCCTGCCTGGCACCTCAAATTCCCGTCCCTAAATAGTGATCGCAGAGGCGCCAGATTGGCCCAGCCAGGCCAGGGGGTGGGTCTGAACCCAGGAGTCGGGGGAGAGTCTAAAAAACTTTTACCGGGTCTTCACTGCAACCCGCTCCCCCTGTTACTAAACAAAAGCAACTCCTTGCTAAACCATGACACTGGACAAGTAGACTTAAACAAAAGCTTCACGTTTCTCAGTGTCCTGGTCTGATTGAAAAAGTAGATTCGGCTGCAAAAGCCAATTCGCTTTTAGAGCCAACCAACTCGCTGAATCCAGGCAGAGGATAACATTTCTTCCTCTGCCTGGAAGGCTTTAGTTGCTGGACAAGCTGCTGGCATAGTCCTGCTGATCTCAAAAAATAAGACCAAACTGCAGTGGTGCCGGGCTGGTTGTGGCTTAGTCAAATTTCTGTTCTAAAAAAAGCTTATGGTCAAGCCTCCAAAGCTTCCTGCAACAAAGGTCACCACAGATTTCTGCTTAAGTGTCCTGTACTCTGTAGCACTGGTGATACGTAAAGGTGTGAGGATTAATGATGGTTCAATCTAGCAACAAACAACTGTGTCTTAAAATCCACCCTTGTATAGCTAGAAAGTAAGTGAGCAGAGTGAGTAAAGCAGAAAGTAATAAGAAAAAATACCAGACCAAATCTGTACCAAAAAAAGGTGAATTTTCTTCTGTTTTCTAGAGCCCTTCATTTGAAGAACCCAGAATTCATCGAGACGTGGCAGCTCGTGCCATACTTCATTTTCTTAACATCTCTTTCTAAGCTGTACATACATGCCTTTAGCACACTCACCCGCTGCTTCTCATGGGCAAGGCACTGAAGTTGTGCAAAAGGATGTTGCTGTCCCGACCAGCTCAGCCATTGAGAGAGTGGGTGGATGATATTCAGCTCTTCATCTATCATCACTCTTGGTTTTCAGAAGCCAAGAGCTGAGGATGGTTATGTCTCAGTGAGTTGCATGGATGACACAGGATGAGGCCGAGGACTTGTGGTGCCGTCAGCCTCTCTCAGGCCTTGGTGCTGTGTGTGCTCAGACACTGGGCTAAGATAAGGAGGCACTTCAGAGGGTGCCAGGGAGAGCCTGAGGTCAGTACCTGATGAGGCCGGGGTGATTATGACTTGTAGAGACCTAGCACCTCTCTGGGTGAGTGGGAGTGTGTGGCACTGTGGCATGTTTTAGTGATAACCAGGCTGCAGCAAGGCACAGGGACAGTGAGCGTGGGCTGGTATCATGTGATAGTCACTCTCGGCTGTTAAAAAGCAAGGGAGTTTATTGTGTTTCTGCTTACAGGCAGAAAGCAAGAAAAAGAGTAAATACCAAGAGGGAACAAGTGTCTGGGCCTGCCAGATCCTAGGCAGGGCCAAGGAAGGGCAGTAGGTCCATTCCTGTGAGATCTGAGAAAAATCACCATGGTTTTTCTCTGTGTACGAAGAGACACACAGAGAGCCTGGTGCTGCCATTTCTCCATCCTTCATAGCTAGTCTCCAAATGAGACTGGACTTTAACAATCCACTTCGCTCTCTTCTGGCCTTGGATCCGTCCTGTCACACGTGATAGTACCACCGTGCTTTTGTCCAGGCCCACCCCAGAATCGCTTACCTGGGGACAGACAGCGAGGGAGGCTGTAGGATCCTGTCTGCCACCCAGGCTTGGAGATGAACAAGCCTGCCTAAACCAAAAAATATGAGCTGAGTCTTTTCTCTGTAGTTTGTCTAGGGGTTTCATTTCTTTCTTTACATGATTCTTTGTTTCCACTGCTGTGTTTTTTCATTGGTTTTGATCAGAGTTGAGTCATGCTAATGGAGCAAACGTGCAAGCTGGCTGGAATGGAAAATCACCTCAGTTTGTTCATCTCTGTTGGCCTTTTTATCATTTAATTCTTGGGAGTTTGCAGTACAGCACACTGCGGGTGTGATGTGCTGCTGTTTTCAGGAGATCCGGGTCAAATTTGACTTCTTAGCAGCTGGCAAATTTAACGTGATGTGTATGGGAGCAGGAAGGGGAATTCATGCTTCAGAGTGAGCCTTCATTGAGCTCTGCTGGAAACTAGAGAAGCCGAGCACCGCCTCATTTATTGAATGAGGAAGAATGAAGGAGCTGACAAAATACTCTTTTAATTTGTTTAAAGCTGTATTCATCTCTCCAGAAGGGGGAGAGTGGAGCAGTTGAGTGCTGGGAGGAATGTGCCTAATTCCAGGACTGTCCTTCCTCCCTGACTCGACAGACACTACAGAAAAAAAACCCAAGATGTTTAGAAAGGGGCTGTGAAATCTACTCACGTATGTTTTTCCAAAGTCTGATATTGTCTGACTGTTAGGTGAGGCTTTGTGTGACTAAATGACTCTATATTGTAAGAGTTCACAGTTGGTTTTGATACTGTTCAGATTACTGAGCAAATACTGTAGATGGACAGAGTGGACAGTGACTGCAGGAAGAGCACACAAGTTTAGGGGTTTATTCTCTACAGTATAGTAGTTATATTTTTTTTTTTTTTTTTTTTTAAAGAAAAGCAGAGATTTCCTCCATCACAGTTAAATCTTTTTTTCATTTGACAACCTCTGATTTGCTTCTCTTGTTTCTGTGTGGATCAGATGGGTAATGGAAGCCGTACAGCAAATTAATGTATGCTACTTGAGGTAGTAAAATGCAGGGCTACAATAGGCCTTTTCTCAGCAGCTGTAAAGCTGTTGCGTGACTACAGTGAATCCATTCAATCTCCCCCACGCTTGCTGAGAGGACACAGGAGAAGAGTCATACTAGTGAAATGACTATCCAGCAAAACACTTGCAGAGGGACAGGCTGATGACTCAGTTTCATTTACAGGGTCCTGTACTCAAATTTGGTTTACAGATCTATAACTTTGTCTGCATTACCAGATTATCCACTAAATCAGCATGGATGTTGCCTCGTATCAGCCCTCTGAGATGGATAATAGTATTATCTTTGCTGTAGAGAAAAGAGAAACTGAGGCATGGGGAAAAATTGGGGTTAAGTGATGATGTACACTAGGAGCCAAACTGTCATACTTTGGTTGCACTGTGGAAGCTCAAGTGTTCAGAGCTATTTCAGCCTTTCAGGAAGTGTCACATAGCATTTGCCCGTAGGTTATGCAAAAAGCATGGAAGATAGCTGGGAATCTGTCCCTCAAACAACATTACTTAAATAGATTTTAATGCTCTTTAAACAGAGAATAAAAAATATAACTATGTAAGTGAGAACAGAAGGATTTCTTGCTGATTTTGATCTTAAAATAGAGTCCCTGGCCACCTTGTGTTTGAATCAGGGGAAAAAAAAAGAGAGGCAGAAGCCAGTTGATTCAGTGGGGTGACACTCCATAAAATAATCCTTTTAACACTTTTTGTTAAATTAAGGATGGTTTCTGGGGTGGCATGAGTCACGGACAGAGTGTCCTCATTTCACTTTGAACTTCCAGCCTTATCTGGATTTGTGTCACAGCTTTAGAGGGCTTTGTCCCCTTCCTGCGAGCCTGTAGGTTTGGCTGTTGCAACCTTTGCTCACATTGAGTGGGAGCAGGCTCCTTGAAGGAAGCAGCTAGAGCCCGTAAGTGAGAACAGGCACAGTGGAGTGAGGGGGCAAGGTAATTTAAACAGAGCATTTTGGATTTGTTTGTACTGCAAGTGGCTGCAGGGAGTGGTGACGTAGGCACAGCCTCTGTGCAGGTGTCAAGGGAAATCCACTTTGCCCCTTATTTGTGCATTGGTCTGCTTGGATTTTTGGGTTGTGATCTCGGGCTGTGTGTGGGAATCATCTGTGCTCTTAGAAAGTTGTACTTCTGAAGTTTCTGACTGCTTTTGGTCAGGTTTTATTTTCTGAAGCACTTACAGCCACAGAAGGCTGTGGGATAGCAGCTCAGTTTCTTAATGAAAAGCAATGGAAAACATTATTCAGAGCTGTCTGCCTGTCCTAGCTGAGGAAGACAACGAAAGAGGTCTGGCTTACTTGCACGGAAGGTCAGAGCCTCCTCTTTGCTGTGTCGTGAAAGTTTGTTGACTTCCACGGGGATAGTCACAGGTGTAGCCCCAGGAACCGTTTGTCTTTTGGGCTTTTTACAAAACGAGAACAAACATAGTTATTGGTCCTACAAATTGTTTGTAGAGAAATAACTGAGATGCCTGTAATCTGGAGGGGCCACGCAAACGCGAGCCAGCGCTCTCGGAGAGCAGGCGAACTCTGCGCTGCCTGGCAGCGTCTGCTCCTCGTAGCCAGGGGATTTTCCTGCTGACAGAGCCTGCTTTGGAGGCTTACGTACCCAGCTGGCTCCTGGCCTGCCTTGCTGCAGGTATGGGAGAGGGAGGAGGGGGAAATGGGAAGCGATGAGAAAGCATTCAAAGTGTTCTGGTAGCAGCACTCGCTGAAAATTCAAAACCCTTCAGCCCTTTTTTGGTGACGGTGATGTAAAAATTGATTGTATTAGAGACCTGCCAGTTTCTCTTACTCATTTGCTTCGTCGCTCCTCCTCCCTTCCTTCCTCTCTCGTCAGCCGGGCTGGGTTCTGTAGTGCTAGTGCTGCATTGCTTCTCCAGCACGGCTACTACTTCCCTCACGCTGCTACTACAGAAGTACTACAGTAACTCAGCGGAGATTTAGGGAGTTGGCCGTGTACATATTATTAGTGGTAATAACAGTGGCAGTAATAATAATGAAGCTGATGATTGCTCTCCCATGTAACAGTTTCATGCTTCAGATAATGATTTTTCTTCTGATTTGTATCTCTGGGCTTTCTTCCCTTTTTCACCTTGGCACGTTTGTGGAGCCTGGTATATATGCTGGGTTGTGCTTTAAATGAGTACTTTGTAACATACTGCCTTGCAGGTTTAAAAAGAAACTCCTTATTTTTAAGTGTTCTAAAATAGTGGTTGGGGTGTTTTGTTTTGTTTGGGGTTTTTTTGTTTTGTTTTTAGAATACAACCCACAGAAGTATGTTTGTGCTGCTTCTGCTGGGGGGGGAGAGTTAACACACTTGCTTTAAGTAACAAAATATACATTGGAGAAAGGTCAGGGATTTCCCCTGAGCCACCCACCAATGGGTTGAAATGACATTTTCATTCTGAGTATTTTCTTGTTTTGTTTTTGTTTAAGATCCTGGAGCACAGGGGAAGAGTTTTAATGCAAAACATCAGAAAAAAAAGGCTACAACATCTCCCATGAGAGAGGAGAAAAAAAGGAGATTTACAGTTGCATCTTGAAACACTCACATGAGGTAAGTGATCGGAGAGGGTTGTCATAAGTTACTGTTAGTTTGTAATTAAATTAATCACTATTTACCTCAGAGTGTCGTGATATTTCTGTCGAAGGCAATAAAAACAGATGGGAGATGAAGGGAGAGAACTTTAATGGCAAACCCAGAACAGCAGTAAAAATAAGTTATGCACTTATCTTGTTGTAAACGGGCCCCATGAGGTCTGATCCCACAAACAGGCAGTCATTCTGACATTTATAAGGGTTAAACCCTCTTTAAATCAATGAAGCTATTCTCCCTGAAAGTTAGGCACGGGCCTAAATATTTCCAAGTTTGGCATCTGTATTACATAGGAGCTCTGCAGAAGAAAGCTATGGAAGAATGTACAATGCACAGCCAGAAAAATGCATATACAATTATCTTACTGTTGGAGATAATGTCGTGAGTAATCTGATTTTACAGCATTCTTAAGTGATATTTTTCTATTAAACACATAGTTCTCATTTTTCCTGTTTTTAAACACCTCATTGAAAGACCCAACTTCTGAACAGAGCCTGCAAATTCTACACCAGCTTTAATAATACTTCTGCCTTAATTGCTTCGTCAGTGTGTCTTTGAAGAGGTAGAGTTAAATGTATAAAGAAAATAATGTCCTCTTTCATAACTAGAGTTGCAAATTGCACTTGGATGTTTGAATAGCAGCCGAGTTGAGAGTTTCCAGACTGAGGCCAAACTGTGTTGTCCCAAGTTGTTAATTTTTGTTTTAATAATGGCAATCGTGAGGCTTAAGCAAAAACTCACCTTTTTCCTCTAGTCTTTCTTTTCTGCTGTTGCTGGGTTTATTTCTCATTAGAAAGGAATGACCTCTGGGTCTTTTTTTTTCTTTTTTTTTTTTTGCCTAGAAAAGGGAAAATGTTACAGTTGTAAAACTTTTAACCACTGAAAATGCTGCATAAGTGAAAGCTAAAACCCACCAGCCTCTTAAATGAAAATTTCAAGTTATTTAACAGTGTTCTGCCCCACGAGTGTGCTGGAAGGAGACAAAAATACTGCTAAGAAACGTGCAGAATCAGAAAGACCCACGTAACGTGGAAGGAGCAGGGGATACGGTCTCACAAATAAGCAGAATATCAAGACCCCTCTGCTGATGGCATTTGCAGACATTAGTTGCTTACCAGGTTTCAGAGGAGAGGAGAGCATAGCCGGTCCCTGGTAATTGCTCTGTATTTGCTTTGTAGCTATTAAGTTTCTTTTGAAATCAACAGGCTCGCTGCAGGGAGCTAAGTATTTCCTTTCTGGTCAGTGGACAAGAGCCATTGCTTGGGAAATTGTAATAGACCTGTAGGCATTTGTTCACATTTATCCAAAAAAGCTCAGAACTTTTGCAAGTCATCGTAGCCAGCTCCTTTTTTTACGTGCAGGTCTTGCACTAGGGACTGTGGAATACAAGACTCTTTCAGTAGGAGTCTGAGGTGATTTTTGTAGTTGTGAAATGAGGTGTTAATGCAAATCTGTTTGCAACCACTGCTGTATGGCTTTTAGGGGCACAGGTTCTTGCTCTCTCCTCTCTCCCCCTATCCCTGCTGCTTTCCTCGGGTGGGGAAGTGCCTTCCTCTCTGGAGCGAGCCTTGCTTCAGGCGTAGGGTGACAGTCCTGGCCAAAGCTGTGAGAGAGGAAAAAGTGCACTACAGGGACCCCCACACGTAGTCACTCTAAGCTCACCTTGACTTTCTCTCCATCCCACTCTCCTGGTGGCAAGCATTCCTTCTCAGCTCTGCAGAGCATAAAACAAAATACTTTTATCCCTGTCTTATTTTTTATACTGATGTCAGACCAGGATAACGTCCATGATTTTCCCTTTCACAACTGCCTTCTTGCTGCTCTCTGAGGACGTGCACGTTGAAGTTCAGGGGAAGGTATCTTCACAGCATCTCTGTGGCCTTTAGAATCATTTGATCAGTTCTCTGCTGCAGTCACAAAATCGTTGAATCTTTGTTTTAGTTTTCTCTGTATCTGAGAGTGCAGGAGATCATTGGCAAAGTATTGAAGAAAGAGAAGTTCTTTGGTGGCAAAAGATTCATTTTAAGATACATCAAATTGTACCATTGCTCCTGCTCATTCTTGATTATTTTTTTCAGTGTGTGAAGAAATAACACCCCTTTTTATGTGCCAGGAGAAGATCCTGTGGTGTGTGCCAGGGAGTTCCATGAGTGCTGGGCTGAGCAGGCAGAGGGACCGGCTTTCTCCTGCCCTGTATTTTCCACTGGGAGTGAATACAGAGGACTGAGACTGCCCAGATTAAACCCCTGCCTGTTTTGTTTTACCTTTCTCTGCTCTTCTTTCAGCTGTGAGTGTGCCATATTCAGTCACAAGCTGTCCTCCTTCCATGCCTCTTAGCTCTCCTAAACCATTCGTTTTTGCAGAACTCGTCAACAAAGATGGCACCAGTTTGATTTCCCACCCCCAGCAAATGGAAGAAGAGGTTGTTTGTTTGTTTGTGTTTCCTCTCAAGTCAGCTGTAAAGTTTTAGTTCCCAAAGCAACTTGTGTTAAGTTGAAATGAGGCTTTGATAATACGTGTGCTTGCTGGAGACTTGCTTAGAATTTAGTATTTCCCCCCTCTGTATATGGATTTTTTCAATGGGATGCCTTTATTGCAAATCAGAAAGAAAGTGCAGGGGCTGCCAGGCACATAATGGGGTTGTTCATTTGTTCCTGTGTAAGTGTGTGTGAGCTTTTGTAAAGAGGAGGTGATGGAGACAGAGGCTGGAGACCTTTGCTGATGGGAGCGGGTAGAGCACAGCGGCATGGCCCAGGGCACTGTGGCAGTGAGACGTGGCACTGCCCGTTCTGCTCAGCTCTGGTGGGCATCACCTGGGGCTCACGCCATGAAAACGGGTGAAGCTCACACAGCTGTAAAGCACATAAGGCAAAATATTCGAAAGCTGTAATATTTCCAACACACTCCTTCAGCCTTGTGCATTGGCTTTCAAAAGAGTGATGTAAATAAGAGCCATGCCAGTACTGTGCTCCCTCACTGTGAGGCTGTCATAAAGGGTGTATGGTATAAGTCATTTTAGTATGGAGCAGATAAGAGCTTGAACCAAAGCCTTGGATCCAGGCCCACCAGCAGCTTTGCAAAAGGCAGGAGCCAGATCTGAAGTCAGAGGTTCACAGAGTTTCTAGTAAAGAGCAGTTTTAACTTACTCCATTAAATGAGAGTAGCCAGAAGTTTTAAACTGAGACTTTTAAACAAGTTCTCGCCTTTTTGTCGCCCTCCATTTTCTTCTGCCATAGAAGGTTGTTGTGAAAGCACACCAGATGTTTTCTCCAAGCTACTGTGGGGAGGACATACCAACTCAAGGAGTGGAGGGAGGCCTCCATGGTGATTACCATTATACAGCCGTATGCTTTTTTTTCCAGTGGGATTTTTCTCCTGAGGAGTTAAGCCTCCCTTCTGGATAAAGGCTTTGGGAGTCATGGTGCAGGCTTTAGAGGTAGGACTTTGAACTTTTACAGACACCAAGAAACACTTTATCAGCCCAGGCCACAATAGCTGGACTTCCCACATCCTAAAGAGCCCTCTCTCATGATCACAAAGCTGAATTAAAGACATGAAAAAATATGGCAGTGTAGACAAGAAATTCCTAAAGCCTAAACTTTTCTTTCCTTGTTAGATATGGGACTCTGTTCTTATTCTCCCTCTTTCCCTTTGCCCTCGGACACAACATTTGTAGGGCTTTTCAGCCTCTAGCTTTGCATTAACTGGAGAAGCATCTGGTTACGTGTCGCTTTACACATGTTACATACGTCAGAGAGTCAAATCCAGCACCCAGAGACTTTATGTGGATTTGCAACGTTCTCTGTGGGACTTTGAAGCTAATGAATGGCTTGTGAAGATACAAGAATGCATTATTTCAATCTACTGTATACGTTACTGCAATTTATTGCATATACATTGCAACGGATATGCAACAGTCCCCTTCACGTTTGGCAGAGAAAAGCTGGTTCAGGAAAGGTGAGAAGTGCTGGTGAACTGGGAAATATTTAGGTATGGCAGGTAATTTGCTCCCCCCTAAAAACAGCATCTTTCTGGTTAGGGAAAACAGTTCTCGTGATGATTTGAACATCCCTGAAAGACCCTGCCCAGGCAGTGTTTGTGTATTTCAAGCTTAACTTCAGCATTGTCTGACTGTGGAGCGATGCCAAATACCTGAAGCAGCATTGATAGCTGAAGCAAAGCTCAGGCTTTGCAGTTTTGGCTGAAGAATCTCTTCAGTTCACAACCTGTCTAGGAACTGTGTGTTAGAAATAAGTATCTTTCATTTGCACAGTGCTTCCTTTTCTGCCGACCTTGCCGTTGAAGGTTCTGCATGTCTTTTCCTCTGGTTGCTGATTCTGCAAGTGCATAAAGTTTGGGGAAAGCATGTGCTTGCTTAGCTGGTCTTTTTAAATGTTCTGTGTAGAAACCAAACATGATAGATGTTGTTTCTATGAGTGATGAGCTAGGACTACTGATCTGTGTGCTCTGTGCGTCAGTGAGCAGATGGACTTCATTGTCACTTTTGGGGTTTTCTGTTTTCTCTGCTGGGACTGTGCTCTGTGGTGGTGGTCCTTGGGCAGAGCAGTTGAGAAGAGCTTTGGCAATAAACTCACGTACACATCATCTCCCATTTTGCTCTTACGTAGTGGAGCAACTGCTCACTGTGTAGGGAGGGGAATGAGAGCCGTTGTAATGGCATTGTGTGTCAACTGTTGCTCGCTGCTTAGCACACTGTTAGAGAAGACTGACGGGGCTCTCATTAACACAAGTCTTTTAAAGGTGTATGTCAAGAGGATGGAGCAGCACTTTTTTCTGTTGTCTCAAGTGACAGGAGAAGGGGTATTGCACAAGCTGGAACACAAAAAGTTCCGCTTGAACATAGGAAAAAACTGCTTTAAGGATGAGAGAGCCCTGGCCCAGGCTGTCCAGGGAGGGTGTAGAGGCTCCTTCTCAGGAGATTTCCAAACTCACTTGGACATGTTCTTGTGCTCCCTGATCTAGATAGACTTGCTTTAGCAGGGAAGTTGGACTAGATAATCTCTAGAGGTCCCTTCCAACGTCTGCCATTGTGTGATTCTGTTAAAACCCACTGCTAAAACAGAGTTCTAGAGGGGGCTGGGTAACACAGCGGTTAGCACAGAGCAGCTGGAATGGGGAAGATTTTGAATCTGAGACACTCTGAAAATGCAAATTTGGCAGAAAACACAGAGTGAGCAGTGGGCTTCCCCTCTGCTCGAGGGCTGGGCAGCTGCAGCCAGTGTGGGAGCCCTTTGTGCCCTGAGGAGAAGCCATCCTGATGCTTCGCCGAGCCTGCGGCCTGCTCTGCCCTCTGCAGCTGGCAGCCTGCGGCCGGCCGGCCGCCCTCTTCTCCCCTGGTTCTCTGTGACGGGGTTGCTGCGGGCAGGGTGCTGCAGCTGCTTTGTTTGAAACGATAATATTTTACGCTGTTACTGTGGAATACTTGCCGTATTCTGTGTAATGACGGGCTGCATGCCAGTAATGTACAATAACATTTTGCTCTTCCTGTGCCGTTGCTACTGTAGGCATTCGTTCCAATTTGGGCTGCATTTGCCGTACGTGGTGTGGGGTGGTTTGTTTTTTTTTTTGTTTCCCTCTAGACTCTGCTCATTATCTATTGTGGATATTTTTGGATTATTCATTTCTGCCCACGTCCGTCCGTACAAATCTCTCAGAAAGCACTTCAGAGAGTGGCAGTCTCCCTTGAACAAGCGATTGTTGTGGCTTTCACAGAATTACGTTCTTGTGAAAGTATGAGGCAAGAACGAGATGAAGATGAAAATTGCTTTGCAAGTTTAAAAATAGGTATGGTTTCTAAAACGTTTGAGGCAGGTAGGAGGCTAAGCCTTTCTTACACTGACGGTGAGCGTATTTAGCACCAAAGTCCTGGTCTGCACCAAGCTGGCGGTGGCTGAAACCTGTGGTATGGCAGAATCCGGGAAGCACTGACCACTGTCAGAGTCTGTAATGATTCTGCAATTTGGGTTGTTTTTTTTTTTTTTTTTCTAATGTCCAGAGGAAAGTAATTTTAACTTGGAAGAGGGTCAGTAGCGTTCATGCCAGTGATTGTTTATTAACGTTGTCATGGTCTGGAGATGAAATTTTTGTGAAAGGGAAATTAAAGTCCTAGACATCAGAGTTCACAGCTGGTCAGCCTGCACACAGTTTGTTTCTGGAAGGTGGAGGCTGAGTCCAAAAAGGAAACGAAGGAGGCACAACACGAAGGAGACAATTAATTTGTTTTCTGGTAAATTTGGAATAAAGCACAGTATGCTACACTAAAAAGATTGCACTTCGCTCACATGTAATTTTAATATCCTTTTACTGTGCTGACTCACCAAACGACTTCAGTTTTAGGCTGCATTTGGTTTAAATTACCTCAGAGGCCTGCATTTGTATGCAGCTCTGTAAAGTGCTTCTCATCTGCAATCCAAATGATGATTTTTTTTTTGTTTCATTCAGCATTTCAACTGACTTGTATTTTTTCATTCTCCAGGACTCAGTTTTACTAACATTTGAAACCAGTCACTCAGTGTGCCTGCTCAGGCCCTACAATAGGCAAAAGCCATGTTGCAGCAACAGATAGAACAAGGAGTGAATCACTGCTTTCTGCTTTTCCATTAGATTACCTAAACTGCTGTGCATAAATATTGCTTTATGTACAATACAGCAGCGTGATTATCTCACTGCATTGACGGAACGGAGCTGGAAGTGAATATAATTCTTCTTCTATTACATCTTTAATGAGCTGCAATTAAAAATAGTGTGTTGGCGTGCCAGAGTAAATGTGTTATTCTCAGAATTTTATTGAATTCATTTCAGTTGCTGGAATTAGTTGACATTGTGTTGTTCTGGAAACCTTAAGAATCAAGCAGAAAAATCTGCTTTGCTACGTGAAAGTTAACTGGGCAGTAAAATCTGTTGACTAAAAAGATTCAGGTCCTTATTGAGTGTGAAAGCCTGCTTCTTGTCTCTCTTTGAGGGTGGATTTTTTTTTTTTACTACATAGTAAAAAAAAGTCACGAAGCAGCAGATTTCTGCAGAGCTCCAGTTAGGTCCCAGGTCTCTTGACACCTGTGGCAGCAAGTCTGAGTCACAGATAGCACAAAACTGTGAAGCCTAATACTCTCAGTGTTCAAAAGCACACCTACGCAGGAGTTTAATTTCAAGTGCTTCTTTTAGCTTTGGGATGTGTTGTCGTGTTGTGTGTCCGTCCCCCCCCCCAACAAAATTTAAGAGTCATTCTTAGAATTTTGCAGAGAAAAATTTTCTCAGCACTTGTGGCTTTGTGAAAGATTGACATTGCTTTTGGAGATCAGAAAGTAGCGCTGTCAGTTTTAACTTGATGGCATTCCATTCTCTGCTCCAAAACCCTGATGAATAACAATGGATGAGTCAAAGATTACTTGGAATTTTCTCCTTTTTCTTTTTTCTCCCCCCTCCTTGTGCAATTCCATTGCCATTTTTAGCATGGAGGGCAGCTCTCCAAAGAACGTCTGTGTGCTGGAACTGTGGTTTCTTGAAAATTCAGAACAAAATCAAGTTGTCAGATGACAGAAGTCGTATCTTTCTATGCTTTTTGGTAACAGTACATGAGCTTTATTGAAGAATCTGCCATAAAAGGCAAGGGGTGTTTGACAGAGAGGTGTCTCTGCTTCAGCAGCATGGAGATCTCCCTATTACGCTGCTTCGATATGTTGTGATGAGGTTTTGCTTAATTATTTTCTGTGTTTTATCAGCTGTGCTCAGGGAAGTTGCCTGACAAAACAAATTATCAGTGTGTTTGGGAGACTTGGACCAGCTTGAAGTACTTGTTGACCCACATAATCCTCCTCTCTTTGCCTTAGTTTTCTGTGTGAATAACAAGGATTACATCCCTGATATCTTTTAACAGGATGTTCAGAGAAATACTAAGGAGAGGGAATTGTGTGGGTACTAGTGTTACCTCAGTGATGTGGTATGTTTAAGATAAGCAATATTGTTGGCTGGTTTTGGCAAAATCACCGGGGTTACAGTGAGTGAATTTTTAACTCTTGAGTATTCTTTCTTTCCAAAGTTGCAGAAGTGGCCTGTGTCAGGCATATTCTGACATGTCAGAATGAACGTGTGAAGTATGAAAGTTCTGAAAAGAAATGTGAGGGGGAAACAGGTTAAAGTGATCCTAAAGGGCGGATCTGTATGTTTTTCTTCTACAGTAGTTAGCTTGTATTTTTGCTTAAAATTGGCTAAAAACAAAAAAAAAAATAGTTGCAAGCGTCCCTTTAAGAGCTGCTGTGTCAAATTTGAAGAATGATTTGAATTCAGTCATTAAAGTGTGAAATGGAGGGATTTCAGTTCTGCTTTAAATTATGCATCTCAAATTAACCTTAGCTGCAGAGTCTCTGCTGCCGCCCCCGTAATGACACATTATTGGTACTAATGGCTTCTTTGTGACTCGAGATACAAACAGACATCCTAGACAGAAACATTTTGGCTTTGAACTAAATAAGACGCGCAGCGTGCATTTCCACCTTGAGTTTCTAGTGGCAGAGCCCTGCTTTACTGGTAGCTGGTGCTCAGGAGCTGTGCTTTCCAGCTTCCATGTGCTGCTCCTCATCCTGGCAGGTGAGGGCACCTAGGTGAAAACCTGCTTTGCAGGCTTGTGGAAGAGCAGGAGAGCAGTAAATTTGGAGTGAATTTGGAGAAGCCGAGCATTGTAGGAAACCAGGATGAAGACTTAGATGAGGGCAGTGGATGGGGAGGAGGGACTTCTGGCAAGTGATAATTTTGGGAGGAAAAGGACCCAAAGTTGTGAGGGAAATGGAGAAGAGATGCTGGGATTTAAGGAGGAAACTGATAAATAAGGGAGGGGTGAGAATAATAAATAATATAGGCAGTAAAGGCTTGTTAACCCTTTATGTGCTCTGCTGACATGAAAAGGGGCTGGTTTTTTTTGAGCTCTATGCATTTAAGTCTTCTTTCTGAAGCTCACCATCATTGTTTGAAAAACTCCACCTCTACCCTGAACATGGCTGTGAATGAGTGAGAGTGGTGTAGCCTGGGGAGCCATGCACAGTTTCACACCTTGATGAAAAGAGGACTGCCTCAGCAAGGCAAGCCCAGAATTTACTTCCTGGTTTCTCTTCACAAAGGTACTCGCTGGCTCGTTTCATCCTCATTTTCTCAGTGGGATGTCAAGATGTGGGCTGATGGCTGCATCCCCTTTCAAGCTGCAGCTCTGGGAATTTGCTCGTTTGCAGGAGTGATGGAGAGGTGCTCCTGCCCTGGGCTCGTGTCTCTTACAGAAGGTGGGCTACTGTGTGACTTTCTGTATGAGTCTGCTCTCAGCAGAGTGACAAGGAGCAATCTTGCAGTATTCTGGATCTAAGGCAGGACAGTGTTTAGTGTGTAGAACCAAATACAGAGAAGTATTCAAATGACTCCTTTGTATTCCTCAAAGAAAACACGCTCTTGAACCAAGACCAAGCCTTCATGTTTAAAAAAGAATGGGTATGCTCTACGTCACATTTAGTAATGCATTAGAGAAATTGGTATGAATAATTAAAACACCATTTAGGATTGCCACAGTAATAGAACGGAACATGTTTTGACAATTTTTTTTTCATTTTCTGTTCCTTTTTTTTGTTGATTGATGAATTTATTGATTTCTTCCATTAATTTAAAGTAGATATCCTAAACATTATTGCAAATTAGCAAGGCTCTGCTTTACGTTAATAAGCTGTTAAGAGTGCTAATGAAATGAAAATAAGTCAGAATTCAGTAATAAAGGTCTGAAAAAATTGAGGCCTAGAACACATGACTAGTATTTTACATCAAAGAGGTTTGTAAAATAGTTGAGCCTTTGTCTGTCCTAATTGTTAATTCAGTTAGTTTAGTATGAATGGCCTAATAACACATTGGAAAAAATGGAAAATTCAAGCAAGGAGCTACCTGAGGAGATTTTCCTTTGTGTTTGTAGTGAGCCTTTAGCTGGTTGGAGTCAGTGGGAATGGTTCTGTGAATCAGAGGGCAGAACTTCAGTGTCCTTCTGAAACCACGCATGAAAAAATTGATAAACTTCTGAAACTGGGGTCTGAAAAAGATGGACAGATGTGATCCAGGACACATGAAGTAGGACATTTATCAGATTTCACATGCACGTGCACACAGAATCATTTCATGTTTCTTAGCTCAAATTTCTTCTGATTTATGCCTTGGATTTTGCCTTATTATTTACCTCTGATTCATTAACCTATTCTCTCATATTTTTCCTGCCCTCAGGAATACCTGCTTCATAATACACTAGATTGTGTGTCAAATGTGAACACTCAGCAATTGTTCTGATCCTTTCCTCGGTGCCCTGTTTCTCTGTTGTCCAGCTACAATGGACCATTTGTTGTAACGCTTGAATTAGTATCGTATGTTTTGCCTGGTGCTATTGTTTTAGTCATGCTTGGGAAATGTGTTTTCATATGTATTTTCGTGCCCAGTTTTGAGTGCAATAAGATGATGACTGGTACTGAATGATACTTAATCCACTGGGTGGGTGTGCGTGCAAGTGTCTGGGTGTTTGACATATTATATCTGATGGTATGCATTGACCTGCTCCTCCTTGTGTGTCTTGCTGCGTGCTCAGAGTTTATTTGTTGTCATACACTTTATTAACATTGCAGGAATTGTAATTGATGGCAGAAAAAAAAGAAGATAAAATACAGTGAGTGCTTGGAATGCACTTAATTTTTGTCTTTTCTCAATTGGTTTGGATATGGTGTGAATTGGGTGTGTTTTGTGGGTTGTTTTTCAATTGAATGTTTCTTTTTTTCCCATTGATGAGCAGTGGGAGGGGAGCAATGCTGTCAATCAAGTCTTCTGCTCATCCCCATGAGCCTTGTGCTAGTAGCAATACATATGAATTCTTACCTGGCATTTTTTCAAGCAGAAGCTCATGCCCTGTAGTGTTTAGCAGCTCTCCTGCACATGTACCATCCCATAAGGACATTTTGTGTGGAGCAGGGGTTGGCCTCATGTACTGCTCCTGCTTTTGGCTGCCTCTGTTAGGAAGCAGGAGTTGTGCCATCAGAGGCATGTGCTTCTGCCTACCAGCTCCCAGTGACGTCCACACTGTACTGGGGAGAAAGAGTTATTCTGGCTATAGACACAGCTCCTCATTAGTCTAGGTTCTAGCCCTGATTTTAGAGAACCATTACTGCTCTGGGCTTAATTTGAGATGCCTTGTTCTGTTGCTGTAATACAAAGTGAGCTATAGAAACTGTCTGCTGCCCAGGGGGATGTTGAATAGCTGTCTCAATATGGAAAGTGCTATGTGAAACTGTTTCACTTACTATTGCTACATGTGACATCTACCATGACTATAAATGAAGGGATATTAGAGGAGGGGAGGGGGAAAAAAAAATCATATTATTTCAGTTAGTTTACTTTGTGCATATTTGACAGCCCTCTGTGTATAGTCAGTGACATAATTTCCTGGGATAGTCAAATTTTTCTTTATTCGTGCAGCTCTTTCAGCAATAGGGAAAGAAAATACTTTAACAATCAGAAAATGTGTCTGTAAAGCCAGGAAAAAATTGTCGTCCACTTCAAGAAGAGATCTAAGTACATGGAACTGCTTTTGACTCGTGTTCCAAAAGCAGCTCAGTCCTGGAATAACACTCCCCTTTCAGCTTGCGTTTCAAGACAATGTGATTGTACTCATATAGGAGTTATGAGGGTCTATAGCAAGCCCAACACATCCTCTCTTTTTGTGGAAGGTTTGCTGATTGCCACCAGAGCAATAACAGTACCACAGGTCAGCACAAAGACCAGGAGCAGTAAGCATGGATTTTTGTCTCCATTGTGGCATGTTTGTTGTGCTGGGTTTGCACCCATAGTCCATAGGGAAGGAGATGTGTGTCTTCCTTATTCTCCTTCTTCTCTCTCTTGCCTTTACGCTTCCACCTTGAATTGGAGCTGGGCTGTTTGGTGTCTTTCCAAGGACAGAGCAGGGCAGGGAGAGCATGCCTAGCCAAAAAGATAACAGAACAGGTCATTTTGAGATACCAGTGTTTCATTAGGGGCGTGTTTTGCTGCATATCCTGTTTAGGAACTGGTAAGGAGAGAGGTTTTCCCTGAGTGTGTGTCAGGCACCTTTCTAGATTGGAGTGTGGTGGAGCTGACTATGGGGTTGCTTTTCCTGGAGGGAAGGCCCTGCACTTTTGCAGTGTTTGGCAGCCTGGCAGAGATCAAGTTGGTAACCTGTGTGCATGGTGGTGGGTTTTTTTCATCTGCTTTCCTCAGTTAACTGAAGCTCTGTGACTTTTTAACCTGCTGTCCGTAGGCTGTTGTTTTACAAGCTCATTAAGGTGGCAGGGACAGCAAGAGCAGCAGTCCTGCTCCCCCCACTGTGGGTACTCGTTAGATGGCTTCCTTGTGCTGACATAAGCGTTGTGTAGTCATGCTCTGAGCCAGGTCTGGGAAAGGAGCCAAGTCAGAAATAATCCCTTAAAAAAAAAAAAACAAAACCCAACAAAAAACCCAAACCAACCAAAAAATAGAAGGGGAAAAAAAAAGGTGGTGGGGGGGGAGATGTTCTCAGCAGGATCTGTTCCTGGATCTAGCTCACCATTGCTCTGACACCGGCCTGGACGTTGTGAGGGTTTGTAGGGGCATGGAGGTGGTGGGGGTGAGCAGCCAGGGTTGAAGATGCCCATGTGTGTGGCCTGAGCCTGCGGCTTGTCCTTCCTCAACTCTGTCAGTCCAGCGGCGCTCCCAATAACTTCCAAAGCTGTCAGCTGATTTTGGCCAAATTTGCCTAAAAGGCAGCATTTGAAGGTGTGGATACTCCCTGAGCTCAGTGATATATGGTGGCTGGTAAATAGATGGGCCCAAATCAACACTCCCCAGCGATGAAAAGTTATTAGCTGAGGCTCGGCTGCTGACCCCACCAGACCTCTTCTTGAGGTGCCATCCTGCTGTCCTGGTTTGGGTTGAATTGCACTCATTTTAGGGGGGGTCAGATGTTTAATAGCTGAGAGAAAAGGAGCACAAAGTGCTCTTTGGGGATGACTGTGCATCTCAAGGGGCAGGAACAGTTCTCCTCCTTGATCCTGGCTGCAGTGGGAGTTTTGCTTCCAGTCAAGGGGTGGGGGGTGGGGGGGGTATATATTTTTGTTTGTTTTATGTGTTGGGGTTTGTTTTTTTTTTTTTTAATTCTTTTGAAGAATCAAACTTTACGGAGCCTGGGAGACAAGACCACTTTCAGTTATCGTTTGTGTGGCCAACTATTTAACCCTGAAGTCAAATAGACCTTTCTAGCCCATCTCTGTGCCGCTTCATCTAACACCTGATGACAGCTTTTGGGCCTTTTTGGATCCAGCTTCCATCCCCATGGGGCTGTGTTCCTCTTTGGCTGGTGTGCCCAGGTTTCACCTGCCTGGCCCAGCCCAGCCCACAGCACGAGCAGCCCTGCTCTGCCCTGCCCCAGCACCAAGGAGCTAACATGAAGACACATATTGTGGTTTCCTGCTGTTTTGCTTTGTAACCAGTCCACTGGTAAATATAGCTTTTGTGTGGTTATAAATTCATTCTCTCATTATGGGCTGTTGTTGTGCAATAATTATGTAGAAATTACAACCGAGGGTTGCTGCAGATGGGTTTTTTTTTGTTGTTGTTCTAGTTATTTATTTATTTAGTGTTTGAAATGCCCTGCAGTGGGAAGAACAGGCTTTGGTATCTGCCCTTAAAACAGGACCACAGGCAGTTGTTGGGATTGTGTGGGTTTCCTTTACGTGGCTACACAGGCACCTGCAAGGCCAATGGGGACCTGCACTCTTCAGATACCTTTTTATTCGTGCTTTACTCTTGTGAGCAGACATGCTGTCCCTCCCTGCAGGTTTGTCACTGTACATGTGTTTATTCTGAAATAAACCTTTCCTTTCTCTGTGGAGATGCTTGGTGATATTCTTCCTGAAGTCCTAGTAGCTCTGGCTGCTTCTAGTCTGGGTTCTGCCTGGCCAAGGTCATGCTCAGGCCAAGGCAGAAATGTTCAGGTCCTGCTTTCTAGAGGTCTTCCCTGCAGGTGGCATGTGGAAGTAAAGTGAAGGTAGGATTTTTGTTGTTCCCCCTCAATTTTTTTCTTTACAGTTCCAGTCAAGCAGATCTCAAAACAACACTGCTTGTCCCCATTGAGTTCTTCTCTTCCTGTCCCTCCTTTGATTTTACATTAACCTCTGCACTGTGTTTTCAGGCCATATATGTCCTTTGAACTCTGAAGAAGCTCTGCCAAAAGAGAACCTTTCTCCCTTTTGTAAGACTGAAGCCACTCTTAGATAATTGCAATTATCATACAGTGCGGAGCAAACCCGAAAGTGAAATTCATAGCTGAACGTGTGTCTGCAAGCTTCTCAGGGGCTTCAGAAATACTTGTGCTTGGTCATTGCTTTTGCTCTTCAAACCTGAAGCAGTTCCTTGAGTCCCAAACAGCCGCTACTGCTCCAGGAGGTATCCATAACCCAAATCTGTCTACCATGCCCCTAGTGAGGCATAGGGTCAGCTGAGTTATGGTGCTTGGTAGAAACAAGACAGTGGAATAGGCAGGTTCAAGAGTGTAGGACGAGCCCTTTGGCCAAGTTCTTGGGGAGAGGTTGCCTTCCTCAGGCTGTCCTGAGTGGGAAAGGTGAATATCATCCCATTAAACAAAAAGTGGGGGAATCAGTTCTTGTCATTTCTGAGCTGCAGAGGAGTGTGATGCTGGGCCAGCTCGAGGGATCACCCACCAGCATTTTGAGTTTCACCCTTCAAGGGGGATGCAGGTTTACAGGTACCTTTTAGATCTCTTCCCATCAGCCTTGGAGAAGCATCTTGTGTGTAAACCAGGTTCATGACCTCATTTCTCAAAGGAGTTTTAAATGGGGAGAAATTGGAGTATTAATTAGCGCCTCATTAAGTACTTGTAGTCAAGTACAATAATTTTCTTGAAAGGATAATGTATTGGATGAATAAAAATACTCTCCATTAAAAAATGAATACAAAGTCATTTTAAACCACAAAGATCATTGTACATTCCTGAAAAATTAATGTGATTAAAGCCAAATATATTTAATAAATTAAAGAGACCCCATTAGGCTGTTTAACTTGTTGATCTCTAATTAATTATTCTCAAATTTAGTACTTCAGGACTTCAGCCTTACCTGCAGGGACAGGAAGTAATTTTTCCCCCACTTCAGTTTTTGGCTTGTAATTATTAGGTTTGAGTCGTAGGTGTGGTGGTTTTTCTGATGTCTTTCTCGGTGACTGGCCACAATGAAAGATGAGACCCTAGACAGGTGATCAACTGGTGATCAGAAATTGTGTGGAGATTCCTTTTGATGGGTTTCATTAATGTGACCTACTCACGTGCTGACTTTCAGATTTGGAGCTGAGAAGGAATATTTCCAAGGGTATTTCTTCCAGTCCCTTTTGTCTGTGATGAGGTGCAGGTTTTGTCTGCTAGGATCACGTAGGTTTCTTTCAGTTACTTTATAATAACTTCACATAAGTTAAATTGGTTTTCTTCCACACATAATTTACCCCTTAGATTAGTTTTGCATTAGGCATTGACTGGGCTGCTTCACATTCAGCTGCTTAATGAGAACTGCTCTGTGTGTTGTGGAAGCTGATAAAGTAAATGGTTGGAGACACCATCTTGGGACACTTGGAGAACTTCCAGTGACCAGATAATTGCCTGTTGAAGGTTTTGAGGCACTTGTTCTTTTGTGGAAGATGGTGGTGGCCAGGGCTTCATGGTAGTGTACGAAAATAGCTACAGTAGGTAGGTCCAGGATTCAAGGAGCTTGTCAAGGAGTGGTGCTCCTGGACATTTCTGTGAGCTACGTTGTTACACAAAATGCCTCCCAAGACAAATGATCTGTGCTGCCGTAATGTTCCAATGTATGATTAATAGTGTTTTCTGGTCTTAAATGAGACCAAATCTCTCCGTTGACTTACCTTGGAAATCCTCTTAGTGCCAAGTGATCTCATTTTCCAAAGCACCTTCTGAGGTTACAGCTCTCAGCACCCCCAGTGGCTGCAGCTGCTGCAGTGACACCCCTGAGTGTAGGTACTTAGTTGTGCCTCTGCAAAATCCATTTTCAATGGCTTCCTTCCCTTCTCACAGAGGATACACTCAGGCTATATGGTTTTTTTGTTCTTATTGTTGTTAAATTGTGAGATTGCAGCTATAAATCTGTTAAAATTGCAAGGGCATGACAAAGAGCAGATCTGTCTGATGGCACTGTTAACTTTTTCTTAGTGTTTCCCAGGAATTCTACCTGACATCATCCCTTAATATAAATAGGTTATTTGCAAGGGGCTCTGTTTAAACTAGCAAATCATTGTGGCAACGTGTGAGTCTAAACCATACCAGAGAATAAAGAGCTGTGCAGCGTTTATGATGATAAAATAATTTCAGGTCATGTCTCTCTCTCTTTTTTTTCCTCCCTTTGTGTAGTTTTTCTTTTATTACTGGCACTAAAATGGCTCTTGCAGCGCGAGTGAGAAAACCAGACTGAACCTCCTGTTTTTTCGTCGGGCTCCCAGCTGGAAACCCCTCCCTCGATTTTTCCATTGATAAAAGTGGCACAAAGGGAATCTAGAGCAGAGGAAGAAGCGGAAATAGAACAATATGAAGTCTTGAACTTGAATCACAAATAGAGTTAACTAACGTAGGTGCAGTCCTGGACGAGCTGCTGCTCCTTTCATGACCAGCTTCGTTTAACTGTGGTCTTAGTATTCGTGGCCGCCCTCAAAGCCATTTAACAAATCAGCTATTTATTGTCTTTTTACTGCAGAGGCTCTTTAAAAGGATATTGCAGAGCATTTTCTTCTCTCCCTTTCTATGGGCCGCTTTATCCGACCTTCAAGAATTCAGAGTCGCAACAGGGGCCAAAAAACCTTCACGCACAAGAATGCTTTTAGTGTTAATTTATAAAATATGTCTTTCACTAATAAAATAAAGGTATGACATTTATAGAGCTCTGAGAAGGAACACAGCAGCTGAAAAGGCCCAGATCTCCTACTGTTCAAATTAAGGGCAGCTGATTTCAATGAGCAAAGGAGCAAGCTCGTTAGGTGCATAGGTGAACACATGCACTCAGGTGTTGTTGGGATGCCTGAAGAACTTTCAGGAATGTTTTGCAAGTATTGAGAAGGAACTTTGCAGAGGACTTGTTTCAGTTAAGTCACTGAGGGTAATTAGTGCTCCTTCAGAGTCTTCAGAGGAGGAAGATTACTTGAGCTTTCTGCCATTACGTGGTAAGTTTATACTTCTTCTGTGACTTTCTTAGTGTTGTAAGGTGTCAGGGTAGAGGATTTGGTTGATCTTTGCCACAGGGCCTGTGTGGTTACCTCCCCATCACGTGATGTGTGTGATGGTGGTGAGGAAGGGGCTTGGAAGCACCTGTGGACAGTATCTCTGGTCCTGCTGGATGCTGCAGGGAGCACGTTGGTCTGTGACCCAGAAAGCTCCATCCCAAAGGAGGTTGTGATCTGTGTTCTGTAGCTGTGGTGGGAGCAGCAGGTGTTCAGCACCCCAGGTCAGCACACAAGCACCCTGCTTGTTACAGACATTTTAGATCTCTTGAGCTTTACTATGAAACATTGTAGATATCCTCCTGGTATGCCTTCCAACACAAAAGAGGAAATGCTTCTCTTCTTTTTCCCATCTTTCCTTTTTCCTGTCTTCCTTAAAGTTGCCAAAATGCCCCAGAACCACATGCTGAACTCTGTTTCCTTGTTCTGACGGTTGAAGTAACAGGAACACTGCAACCATTGGAAGCATGAGATAATGATAGAGCAGGAATCTGTTATGTAAATAGCAAGTGTGTGGTTGGACAGTCCATATGTTATTGCAGGAGTCTAAAGGAAAAATATACAAACCAGTAAACGATCCAGAGGAAGGCTGGAAATTAAGTTTGGATTTAATGGACCTTTTTGGTCTCTTCATCTGACCCTATAAATCAGAGCTGTTGTATTTTGTGCTGTTTTTTCTTATTACATTTTTATTGGGCCATCCTTCTTTCAGGGGGAAAAAAAGTGCAAGAGGCAAAGATACTTTTTAGCTGAAAAACGAGTAAGAATAAATCACTCTATGCTACCTCAATCACGCTATTAAAAAGTTGCTTTCCAGTGAAACAGACTGAAACCTAGGCAGGATAACTGATTGCATTAAATGATAATAATTTGTCTAGCATTTTGACTCTGCAGGAGTTTTTTCCTCTTGCCAGTATGGGGAGGTAAGAGTTGGTAAAGTCAGGTTTCTTTTTGGCTACTGTTCCATGCTAAGGGATGGGTGAATGTGCTATTTCTGTGCAGAGGGATGGACTCTTTGCCTATGCTTTATTCATCATAATCAAAATACATAAGAGGCAAAATGTGCCCTTGACTAATACGTGTCCTCTATGTATGAGTAAATATGACATCACAGGCCACATATTTCGATCACTGTTTTGTATAATATGCAGTAACCACGTGCAAATACCACAGACAGCAGATGAAAATGCTGAAAAAACAATTCTTACTAGGTACTAAATGGGATGCTAGTTAGTGAGTGGTTAAAAATTAAGCTACCCTGCACTGTCCTTAAGAGACTCAGGTTTGAAAAAGCACGTTATCTCTAACAGTGGGCAGAGCATCCACTGATTCAGAGTGTTTTGGTTTAAGAAAGGGCTGCCAGACACCTAAGGAATGGGAAACAGCATTGCTTTTTAATGCTCTTTGTGCCAAAGAAGCAGAACATTTTGAAGGTGTGTTTTTTTTCCTGTTATATAAAAAAAAAAAATAATTAGAGGTTTATCAGAAATTATGGCATTTTAGTTGAGTGTTATGCTTTGGCCAATTGTAACACTAACAGGATGGAAAGCATAAGCAGTAGCTACAATTATAGCTGCAGTTACTAAGAGAAATCTGTGTTCTGTTTGAATGCAGAATTCAATATCTGCCTGCCTGAAAGGCAGGAGTATCTTAAAGAGGCAGGGGAGGAAAGTTGTCTTCTTTATTTAATTATCCACCTGGTTTTTGTTTTTCTTTTTTTTTTTACAAAGCTCATGCATGTAATTCATCCAAGAGATCGAATCCAATCTTTCCCTTGTGCTCAAAGCAGTGTAGACAGTTTAAAAAAGAGAGTAAGTATACATTTTAAAAAGTATATACGTATAAAAAATGAAAGTACAGTACGAGAGCAAAGTGGAACTGTTGAGTTTGTATTCCTTGTAGCCTACTAAAACTTACAGGTCATGCACAAATCATCCAAAGGGTAATTTTCCTGACATTTTGTCATCAGATCCCTAAGTATTATGAGCCATTATTTGCTTCCTTTCAGTGATGTGTCAACAAACAGATTTCTTTTCTGTGTAAATGTGATTGAATTTTATTCATTAGAGAGATTACAACACACTAACAGTTGTGCCTTTTAAAGTATTGGCATTTAAGCTGTTTGTAAGGAATGTGTTTATGCTTTGGATAGAGATCACTTGGTGCTGGTGTTTAGTCAAATTAGGGCTGAAGTCATGGAAATCTTGACTTTTCACTCCCTTCATGAATCCTGGCAATTTAACGTGTATGGCAGGCACCTCTCTCATTGCAGTTTCCAAAGGTAAACAGATGGTATGCTCAGGAACACCAGGACATAAAAAGATATTATTAATACTGATTTAGTCTCTAAATGAAAGGGGCAGGTGTATGACTTGTGTCAACTGGCATATTCTCATCAAGTAAAGCTATGCCAGCAGAGGCAGAATGGGAATTTGTCCATCTGCCCACTGTTTTTAAAGGAAATGCTGGCAACTGCTTGTGTAGTTGTCTCTGGATGTGCGTCTCTTCTGTTCTTGTATACTGTCTCTGTGGTAGAAGGTGTTCTCTAGTCATCCCTTTTTTTTTCATTTCACCAGGGGGCCAAAACCACGTTTGCATCAGGTCTCACCTTCTTCCCCTTCTCTAACCTCACTTTGTTTCTATTTTTCCTGTTTTCCAGTTTTCAATACAGAAGTAACTTCTCCCATCTTTACCTTTCCAGATACAGCAGCAGGATACAATGCCTTTACTCCTTTCCTGCCCTTCTGTGCCCATCCCTCTGAGTTCGCACATCCTCAGGAATTGCTTTGAACTCAAACTCGGGTTATGTCTTTTCCCACATGATGGCAAAAAGCTTAGCAAAATAGTGTGAGTCTGTGAGTTGCAAAGGGTTAATTACATTTCTGTAGTGCAGAGTTGGGGGGAAAAGTTTGCACAGGTTGTTGCTGTGTGACTAGACAGATGCTTTGCAAATCCTGCTGTGCAGACTCAACAGTGTATTTCTCTCTGGGCTTGCCAGTGGGTAACATTGCACCGAATTGGGTGATCCGTTCCCCGTTCAAAATGTCAACTTTCTGTTGCTTAATTTCTAGTGAGGATGTAATGTGATAGTAAAATTGTTCTGCACAGGGTCATACCCTGTTTTACTGTCAGTTTGTGAGACTCAGACAGAAGGAAATGATCAAAAACACTTGATGCTCATTATTTATTAATTGAGTTCTGGCAGAGCCTTTCAGCATTCTGGCTTTTTTGTTTGGGTTTTTTTTTTGTTTACAAACAACAACAAAAAAAGAAAAGCATAGTTCACAAAAAAGAAGCTGAAAAGGGAAATTTGTTAACAAAAGTTTCTGACAGAGGAAAAATGGCATTTAGGGACATCTGAATGGAGGTGCCTTGGAGTACAGGGAGGGCATCTTGGCACTGCAGCATCACCCTCTCTCAGTGTTGTTCCTGAAAGAGAAGACAGCTTTGGAGAGCAGCAGACTATGAATCTCCAGTGCAGGCATGCTGGGTCACCAGAAAATACTTACCCTGCCAAGTTCTGTGATGAGGGCATTTTAAGTGCTTGTACTTTGCTGCTTAAATGGATTTACTTCCTTAAAAAAAACCCAGTCAAACTAACAAGAAGCTCCAAGTGTTTCTTCACTTTTCTGTGTCTGCTTCTGTACACACTCAGGTAAAGAGCAGTACATTGACATAACTATCTGTTTCTACTCACTTTAGTTTCTTCAAAAGTCATAAAGCTGCTTAGAGCTCAGTCACTTGCTCTGCAGTGAAGCCCCTGAGGCCAGATCCTTTTCTAGATATCTTGCCTTGTATGGAGCTGTGTTGAAGCCTTGGATGTGAACTTTACATTGATGAAATATGTGAAGACTTTAGCTGCTGATTTTTCCTTTTTTCCCCAGGGAGTTAAAATTAACCCAATATAAGTATTTTTTCACAGGAATGGCTAAAGCCATGTCTCTGATCAGAGTAACCCTTTTATCAAATTTTCAGGCTTACTTCAGAGTCTGAAGCCATTTCTATATCTCAATAAATTAACAACAACAGCAGCAGCAGAAGTAAATTTCACACAGTCAAAGCCACATATTTATTTCCCTACTCTCGTTCTCCAGAATGACTGGGGAGGTAATTTTTTTGCTGAAACTTTCCCACAAAAGCTCGGTCTGAGGTCTGTATTAGTATGAAAGATTTGTATTAAATATTGACCAGGGTAAAGCTGAAACCAAAGCTTTTTAGATAAAGGGTTGAATAGTCTTGAAGTGTCATGGTTGCTGTGAGAATAACATTCTTCAGACTGCTGTTCTAAAGGTGTCCTCAGGTAGATGCAGCTGTAGCTCTACATACCCTGTCCTCAAGATACACTTCTTTGCTTTTCACTCTGCTGCTGTCCTTTAGAGTCATAGGAAAAAATGGTGCAGGATATCATTCTTTTCAGGTCACTTAGATCTGCATTGTTTCAGCTCTCCTTTCTTTGTCTGTTTCTTTGACTTCACAAATGCTTCTTTCCTGCCTTTGGATTAGAGGTCGAACTTTAAAAGTCAAAATATGCAGCAAGGCCTGTTGGGCTTTCCTATCCCTGTTCTCATCAGTTGGGCCCCAAGGGTTCTTCAGTGATGTCCTTCCTCAAAAAACAAGAAGCCATCAGCAGCTGCTGAAACAGTTGCTGCTTTGCTCTGCTTTTACCCCATCAGTGCTTTTTGGACAGCTGTGGAAGCAGCAATACCCGGTGCGGGTTGTTTGCAGTTCCTCTTGCCTGGTTAAATGGCTGCAGTGGCTTTCTTGGACCATGTCAAAACCAGTAAGCCTCCTGCTTTCCAGGTTTTCAGTCAAGGTCCTGCCTCTGGTTGTCTCATGGCCACCACTTACTCCTGGGCACAACCAAATGCACTCAGCTCTGGTTGCTGGGTTTCCATGGGGAGGGGATGGGGAAGGAACAGCAGTACATCCCTGTTGGGCCTCATGGTTGGGGCTGCCAGGACCTGGGAAGTGTCACTGGGTAGACCCATGTCTGCACACCACCTTGTTGATTTTGTCAGCTGTGAGCTGGCTCCCTGAAGCACTGCTGAAGGTCCCCTTGCTGTTCCTCTGTGCTCAAGTCTTACTGAGCACATTTGCATACCTCACTGGTTTGTTCAGGCTAAGTTAATATTTGTAGAGCACACTGTGTTCCCCGTATTGAAAGGATGACATGGACACTGCTGTTTCTAGACAGTTACATCCTATTTCTTGAATGTAGTAAACGTGCTTAACCAGGACAGGGCGGACTCGTTGCGTTTGTTCAGAGAGACCCTGTCAGTCCCTGGGTGTATGTGTGAATGTATTTTTCTACATAGGTGTTTTCTTTATAGTGAAGCGGAAACTCATTTCTGCTGAGGGTCCTGTTTCAATGGTTGGGTTTTGTGTGCATTTGCCATTTGTTATTCTGGTTACCACTACATTGCGTGCCAGAGAGGGACTATATGTAGTATTCTCAGGATCTTTCACTGCTTATAGAAACCTTCCAGTGCCTGCATAAATCCTCTAGCAATGTTTTTTCTCAAGCTGAGAACATAAATAGAGTAGATAATTGTTTGTTAAAGCTGATTGGTATTCCTTAAATCTTGATCTCATCCTTTACTTATTCACACATCATCTGCACAGAAGATATTTCTACAGTCTTCTGAACTCTGTCTCACACGGTCCAGCAAGATGCTAAAAAATAATGATTTTATAAATCTTTACAAAGCCAAATTAGAGCATTAAATGAAATCCTGGGGCAGGGGGGGAACTGAAAACAATCAATTCATATAAGCCATTAAACATCCTTCTCATAGATTGTCAAAATCCTCCCGAAGTGCTTGAAAGAGGATGATTTCTCCAAAGGTCTTGCTCACAGAGCATCTGCTGGAGATGACAGCATGAGGAAAAGCAGGAGCGGCTGTGGCGTGAGTGCGGTGGCACGGTGAGCATCACAGCCTGCGAGGGCAGAGCAGCAACTCTCTGCTCCAGGAAAACCTGGCCTCGAGCCTCTTAGCGGCTGGGCTCCTGCTGGTCCTGCAGATCCTCAGCAGCTCCATTGAAATGGAGGGAATGACTCCGGATTTCTGCCAGTTTCGATGAAAAGAGGCATTCTACTGAATGGATCTGGGCAACCACTTGCCAGGTAGAAGGGAAAGAAAGTGACTCAGCGTTCGGCAGTTGTTGCTGATCGCTGGCTTTTGCCAAGCGTGGAGTCACAGATTTCCTTTTCTCTTTTTTTTCCCTTCTTCTCCCTGCCCCCCTCATTTTTTCCCTCTGTGAGTGGCTGCTTTGTGCACCCTGAGAAAAGACCTGGTGACGGCAGCACTGGATGGAGCAAAGTGTGCGGCAGAACCAGGGTGAGAGCAGCCGGGTGCCTTCCCTCTGCCTCCCTGGCAAGCTCACCTCCAAGCCAGCAGCAGTGGCTATTACCTGCCCCCCAAAAAAGGCAAAGGATGGGAGAGAAAAGCCCCATAGCTAGGGTTTAGGGCTGTATGCCTGTTGAGTAAATATTGGGGTTTATTTTGGACTACCCAACGAGGGGACTCCTAGTTTAGAAATGGTGTTAAATTATTGCAACCACAAACGGGATTTTAAAAGCTCTAAATGGGGAAGACAATAGCTTACTGTAGATCTCTGAAAAACATGGGCTGATGAACTGAAGCTCCCCGAATGTTTCAGCCCATCTGTCTTGTTAGTTTCTGTGTCTTAATCACGGATTTCATGAAGTGTCTAATTTTCTTTTTTTAGCTTTCTGTCTTCCTCTTGTACAAAAGTTAAGGCAGGGAAATCATATGAGCTGGATTTACTTTTGCATCCAAGAGAAAAGCAGTCTATAAAAAGAAGCGAGTGGTGTGTGTACTGGGAAACTGAGCTTGTCTGCTTTGGGTTTGGGGGGCAAGGTTTTACCACTCTCACTTCTGCTGCTGCGGTGGTTATTGGGACAGCTGGGGAGTGTGAGTATAGGCACATACCCAGCAGCTGAGTGTTTTTAATTGCCTGTCTTTGGTCTGTGGTCGACTAAACAGTGTGGACTGAAATGCAGGCTCCATTGAAGTTACCAGCAAAATTTCCCTGCTGTCCCTCCTCCTGCTGCCACTGTTCCTGGCAGCTCTCAAGACGTCCTGTCAGGTCCCTAACCCATCTTGCACCTTGAGAAGTCTGTGACAACTCTTCCAAACTGGAGATTTACTTCCTATTCATATCTGTGGGACAAAAAGCAGAAACTAACCAACTGAAGTGTCCCCTCAAAAGTCAGACCGTTGCAATGACCCCTCAGGAAGGTTGTGCATCTCCCAAGTTCTTCTTGCCTGAATCCATCACGCAGAGCCCACTCAGTTTTTAGCAACTCCCCCTCCAGCACAGATAAGACCATGTATATTTGCAGTGTGTACTATGCAGAAGACACTGATTGACATTAATTAGGAGTGGGTGGTGTGAAAGTGTAAAAATAAAATGCTTCTCTGTCAGGTTTACTATTAGAAGTGAAGTACACAGTGTGACGCCGAGCGCGCATGAGCGTGCGTGTGTGAGCACGCGTGGAGGGGACAGTGTCTCCTCAGCATTTAGAACAATAGTAGGAGTGAAGCATTACAGGTTTAAACATCTGTAGAAGTCTGGGATCACAACATTTTTTTCCTTGTGAGCCTCTCAACGAAATGTACCTCAAAACTGTTTCTTTTCAGCCCCGAGTTTCAAAATGCTGTGCTAAAACCCATCAAATTCTGCAGAATGCAGCTCGTGTCAGCTGAATTGCCTCTTCTTGCTTTGTGCTCTGATGGGCACTGTTTGGAGAGGGATCAGGAGGGACAACATTTTGGGGACATTTTATCAGGAGCAGCATATTGCAATGAAATTGGATCACCATTTAGCGAGCTGGTATCGCTCCAGTTGGTGATACTTAGTAATTCTTTCTCTGTGTATATACACTGAGAATTAGAAGCAATAATTGAATTCCTCTGCGTTAATGATTCGTGAAGTGTGTTGTCAGATGTAGCTGCCCTTCTCTTGTAAAATAAATGGACAGTCATCTATGCCACTTTAAGAATGTATTTCTTGGATCTTAACAGCGTTACGGTATCTGAGCTCCAGGACTGTTGCCTTTGAAGTTTCTTCAGTATCTGTGATTTTAGTGGGTGATGCTGCCAGAGGGTTATCTATAAAGCCTTTATAGCTGGAGTTTTTAATAGCTATCTGTCTGCTCTACCTGACCGTTAATATTTATCTTTCTTATATAAGAAAGTTCAAAACACGGACACCTTCTCAGCCTAATTCAGTGGCTGCTGAATTAAACGACACTGACTGAAGACCTCTTCCCCAGTGTTTGATATCTCTCCATGCCAAACTGCAAGTTTCTGTTTGGTCTTAACTGATTATAGCTAAAAGATAAACCTCTTCTTTCAGTAACACCTCTGAAATTACATGTATTACCCTAATTTGTACTTGTTTAAGTGAGCTCTGAGTCCTGGCCTCTTTTATTGAACCTCTTTTATCATTGCCCAGTGATTTGATGGAATTGGATTGTTAGTCTCTTTGTTAGCAGACTCTCTCTCTGTTAACAAACTGAACATTTGCTTGGGAGAGGGTGGGAGTAACACCTCAACTTCCCTCTCCAAGCCTGCGAGGCGCCGGTAGTACATGCTGTGGGCACCATGAGCTGTGACTGCCTGTGCTGTGCCTGTGATTGAGATACAGAGCTGTTACTGAGGCCTTCTGGTTGAGTATCATTTCCTTGCACATTACTTAAAGTAGATTTAATGTATTTGATATTAAGGGATTCTTCTCCTCCGCCTCCTCAAAGGAAAACACCAAAGCTGGCACATTGGTTTGCAGTGGACTACTTAACATTGGTGGTGTTGCTTTTGGCATTTTAATGTGTCAGAACTGACTCAAAATACCCCCCAGACCCCCTGTCTTGCTGATGCTGGCCACTCCCCTTTACAGGATGATATTTTGGGTGATGTGTTACGTGTTAGTGAGAGGGACCAAGTGTCTTCAGCTATGAGAGACTGCTGACCATGGGAACATGGAGCTTAGGGTAGTGCTGGCAGCTATTTTCTGGCCAGCTTTGGTGTAAGCATTCAGAGTGCATGTGATAAAAGCACTTCATGTACTGTGTCACAGAACCAGGAATTCAAAGGTTTCTCCACATGTGCACCAAAGGCCTCTCTTCACTGCACGTGGTTTGTGTGCATTGGCTTGTGGAGAAGATGCTGGCCACGCTCTCCGTGTGCCAGTGGCACACCTGATCCACCACAGCTTGATTGGTGTGGATGGGGAGAAAGTTAGGAGTTAACCTGCAGAAGCATAAAAAAAACCAGTTCCATAGGATACTATCACTGAGGTTTGGTTTTGTTTTACTTGTTAGTATAATGGTTTGCTTGTGTTTGAAAGGGTTAAGCAGAGATAAGTTTGTGTGGGCACAGAATGTGTGACATATCTGGGGTCAAAAGTATTGTCACTTAAAATCACATACATGTAGATAAAAACACACTGAGTTTTAAGCAGTGGGCTTTTTTTTTTCTTAGCTGTAATTGCAATGTTACTACCAAGTAATCACAATTGAGTTTCAGGACTATGGTTTCTTGCTGTAAAACTCAATTCAGTGCGTTGAGTAACGATATGTGAACTGTGAAGAAAAAAAGAAAGGAAAAACAGGGGGATGTGGAGGGAACAGAAGGATCGTATTTGAAGTAATTCTTAAACTCTTTCTGTGTTTAAGGCTTGGTGAAGTAGTGTTCCTGTGAGTTATTCAGGGCTTAAAGGGTTGGATGCATACTCAACGTCTTCTAGAATGAGATCTCTGGTGACTGAAGAACCGTGTGGTCTTTAGGACTTTATCTACAAATACAGATATCTTCCTTCTTGGGGATTGTAACCACTGAAGTCAAACTTACCAGTAATATAAACTGTACAAATCCCAAGTCTTGATCTTCATACACATAAGACCACTTTACATTTTTGAGGCAAGTAAAAAGATCTTGAACCAAGTATAAATCCTTGAATTAACTGAGCCTTTTTGCCCTTTTCACACTGATTAGTATATTAGGCTGTCTAAACATAAAATACATGAGTAAAGTGTGTGTGGGAAAACACTGTGTAGGTACATATCTTTCAGAGATTGGGTAGCTATTTGTAAGCTTGAATTAATTAGTTGGGCTGACGTGTGCCATCCGTTCAGTTTTGTGGGGGCTGGACAGTTTGTGGGCAAGCAGGAGGGAAATCCTTCGAGGGATGTGTCACTGTAGGACAGTCTCACTGTAAAACTGGGGGGGGGGGGGGGGCAGGGGGGAAGTACTTTTAGAAAAGCTGCTCGTGATCCTCCACACCATGAACATCCTTTAAAACCAGAGCCTGTGGTTCATATGGTTCTTCAGTTGTCATCATGTTTTTCAACTCCTTGTTATGAAAAAGAGCATGAAATGTTTAACACAACCTACAGAGACGGGGCTTGAAATAGTTTGTAAACATCTAGACCAAGTCACGGCTGCATTGGTAGGTGCTTTCCTCTCAGTGTTTATAGAAGAAAATAGTGTTTGCACAGTTGAGATGGTTTTCATGTCGGCGCTGATCACATTTGTTTGCAGCAAAACAGATCTGTCTGATCAAAACAGAACAGCAATTGAACCTCAGAAGTATTTTACCAAAACTTAAAAATCATGGATTGGGTTGAGAGATGTGGTGGTGCTGAATATGTTACCACAAGTCCTCCTTCCATCCCCTCCAGTTTCCTGTTTGGTGAAGAGCAGAACACAGCAATGCAGGATTCACTTTCCAGGGCCCATCTAGGGACTCTGTGTGCAGCATGTCAATAAATACCTGGGCATGAGTGAAATTCATTCCATCATGAGAAGATGCTGTAGAGCTGCTGGCACAACTTGTCTGGGAAGCTTTCTTTGCTGGTGATAACATTTCCCTTTTGCTGGAGTGGGTTTTTTAGCTGTGTGCATCAGTGACCCTGTGTTGGGTGCATTGCTTTTTTTTTTTCAGGCTAGGGTTTGGAGCTGCGCTTTTCATTTTTCACTTGCCCTTAACAGTAAACCAATGCTTTGCAACACCAGCATTTGCAAATCCTGTGATTACTGCAGTTGCCAAATGATTATTTATTGGGAGTAGAGGTTTTTCATTGTAGAATCTTTGTGCTAAATTGGAAGTAGTGCTCCAGGATTTTCTTTTCTTAATAGAAAAAAATGATAAGGACTTGAAATTCTACGGTGCACATAAATTGTTGAAGGTCAAAAGACCATTTGCTTCAAGGCTATGCATAATGAGCTCATTTGTTATTATGTGGTCTGCACAAGCTACTCTCAAGACGTGTAGGATTTCTTCCTCTCTAATGTTTCTTCATCAATGTAATAGATCTGAATACTCCATAGATATTTGGCCATCTGGTTCTCTTAATTCCGCTGAATTTACCAGAAGAAAAAGTAACGTATTACGCCCTTCTAAATATAGTGCTTTTTCCATGATTAAAAATTGAATCACTCATTCTGTGGAAGACTCTGATATTCTCTAGTTTTTCTTTATTGCTCTTTGAGTATTCTTAGGAAAAGTAAGCCCTTGGTTTCTTGCAACAAGTACTCTGGGGTTTCTTTTAGTAGTCATTTTGGGATTCAGGTGCTCTCCAATGGTACAAACCAAGTAAAGGTATCAGTGACCTCTTTTATGCTCCAGATTATGGTGAAAATAAAGATCTTAAAATGCCTGAGAAGGAGCGAAGGGCAATGTAAAAAGAAAAGCGGGCCTGTTGGGAGGGACAATTTGAAACAGAAATTTGAGGCACTTCCCCGTAATAAATCCCAAACCTAATAAAATGCTTTGTGATTGGGGCTCGATCTCAAACTTAGATTCTAATTTGGAGCTTTCTACTGGCACCATGTCTTGTGAGAGGGTTTGATGTGTGTTTTGGAGTATACCTGAGTGGTTTTAGTTGTGGAATCAGAGTGGCAGGAAGCATGCTTGAAGTGCTTCAGACCTCATTGTGAAGCTGGACGGAGATTTCAGTGAGTGAATGTAAATGCAACCATGTCTTCAGTGCCAGTAGGAAAAAGAGAGATTAATAACAAGAAGTGGGACCAGCACTTGATGCGATGACAGTTTCTGTTTGCTGGCCAAGTAAATGTGTCAGGAGGTCACCAAAGAGTATCTATGGCAACTGAGGGACAGAGGATGGCTCTGCTGGGCAAGTGTTGCTTGCTGGGCAGGACCCCAGGCAGTGAACTGTGATATGACCTGATTAGGACTAAGCTGCTAAATGAAATTGATAGTATTTATCAGCCACAGTCTAAAAATTGGTGGAAAGCAGGGAAAAAAAACCCAAAGTACCAAGGAGGGAAAGATATTTCTCATTTCTGCTGGGAATGCTTTTACTCTATCTTAATTTTTCTTTAACTTTTTAAAGAAGTCAGGCTTGTCAGGTGTTTTATAAACTGACTCCACACTTGCCAGCCATAAATTTTGTAAAGTTATATTTCTCATGTGATTATTAAATTAAAGAAAAACAATAAATGAAAAAAAGCCCTAAATCTCTCAAACCTTTGATGGAAAAGCCAGAGGCTTAAGTATCGTTGTGATCCAGTCTGTGGGACAGTTTAACTGAATTCCCACTGTAACGCTATTAAAGCGACCGTTGTAGATAACAAATGGTGATGTGTTGTGTGACTCACTTGAGGGATCATTAGTTTTGGTCAACCGGAAAGGCAGTGGTTTTGGTTGGGCTGTAGCAGGGAAGGTGTCAGCCTGTGCCGTGTGTGCGAGCTGCGTGGCATCGCAGCGGAGCGAGGGCAAGTTTCCTTGGTGACCACTCTGGATGGAGGCTGAGGACAGGAGATGAATTGCCAACTGTTTCTTTGGCCTGTAAGCCAGAGTATTAAAAACTGTTATGAAAGTACTGTATGTTCCTTTCCCTTGGCCACCCCCCATGTGTGGTACTTCAGGGTTTGAAGGGTTATGGCATGGCAATAAGTTATTGAGGGGATTAATAATTATGATGAACACATTGTAATTTGCTTTATATTAATGAACACACACTTTAAAAGGCTGCAGGACCTGTTCAGCCTACAGAAGAGTAAGGGGGAATCTCTTTCAAACTTACAAGTGTTTAAAAGGTGCATGTGAAGAGAATAGGGTGGCACTTTTTTCTCTTGTCTCAAATGACAGAACAAAGGATAATGGACATAAACTGGAACACCAAAAGTTCCACTTAAGGAAAAACTACGGTGAGGGTGAGGGAGTCCTGGCACAGGCTGCCCAGGGAGGGTGTGGAGTCTTCTTCTCTGGAGGTTTCCAAACCCCCTCCCAACATGTTCCTGTGCTGATCTAGGTGGACCTGCTTTAGCAGGGGGATTGAACTAGATGATTTCTAGAGGTCCCTTCCAATCCCCACCACTCTGTGATTCTGTGAAATACCCTGGTAAAAATCTGCAGTTTGCCCAGGCATCTTTCTTTCTGGAGGCCTGCTGCGCTCTTGTTACTGCTGAGTCAGTCTTCTCTAGTGTGACCCCATGCTCTGATCCTTAGTTTCCTCAGAGCCAGCCTCAGACCAGCTGCTTGGTGTGTGTTTCTCTCAAACCCGAATAGGCTTGTAGGTCTTCTATACCTCTGCCAAACAGAACGTTACTGTCATGTACCATTGTTCAGCAGGAATGAAGGGAAATTAAAGGCAAAAATTTTTGCAGGATCACAAAACTGTTGTCTCTCTTCACCTCCCCTCCCCACAAAGTAAATGATTGAGCAAGTCTACAGCTGGTTCAGTAGGGATCTGCAGCTCAACTGTAAATTTCTGTTGTGAGATAAAATCTGGTTATTGTTTAATGAAATAGAAAGTCAAGGCTTTAAATTGCAAACAAGTCAGATGTTTTTCTTCCACGAGATTGTGTGACATTTCATGTTTTGCTCTCTGTCTTCTCGTGTCAGTATCTAAAAGATTACTGTGGTAAGTCCAAGTGACAGAGAACATGGTTTGTTCTGGCATGAAGAGAAGAGCCAAGCAGTGTTTCTTCAGGTTCAGAAAGCTTGGAGGAAGGAAAGAAGTAAGTCAAATTTGCTGCTGCAGAGTGTTGCTGACAAATTCCTTCACAAAACCTCTCCCAAGTTCCCATGAACCCAAAAAACTTTTCTGTGCTGCTGAGTTTACTGTGCTAAAGAGCTATATGCTAGGACTGTGCATTCTAACAGAGCTGGAACAGCATGCTTGTCTGTGACTGTAAAATGACCTTGTTCATATGGTCAAGTCCATCTGGCTTTATAAACCTGTCATGATGTCGTTATATTATATGATACTATCTGTAGTGGGGGCAGGAGCTGGAGCAGAACCTTACTGAAAGAAATCTTCCGTCTGAAAGATGATGAGTTTGAAATAATTTCCGACTGATGGTTGTAATGTCGTTTGCATCCATACTTCCCGTGTCTGAACAAATTCAGTTCCTCATAGTACACAGAAACTGCCCTAGAATTTTCCTTGTTATCTGTTTTTGGATCCTGTTTTGTTGGCAGTATGGTGCAAGCTATAGCTGGCACCCACATCATCCAGTGCCAGGCTTTGTGTAAAAATACACGAGAGTGAATGTGGGCAGGGCTGTAGCCTCTGCAGTTGCTTTATTTGTAGCACAGCTCCCTCATCTTTTGAGTGTGATTCTTTGGACAGTTTAACAAACCTGGCTTAGGGTCTGAAGTGGTGACCAGCATCATATCAGAGCACTTAGTATATTGTGAAAGTAACTTGCTTATACAGCAAAAGTTATGTATGGCTATGTATGGCGTTTTTCAACTGACATAAGGAAAAGGTATTTGGAAAGTATTGAAAAATTCTGCAGATATTTATTCCATGTCAAAAGGCAGCATTTAGAAATCTCCCCCTGAAAGCATATCTTGATAAAACCTCCCTCGATTTGAGGGGATAGTTGTGACCTGAAGGCCAGTGTGACTGGTTCTGTTTGCTTTATGTGGATGTGAGACTACAAAGGACAGTCCATGGGTATGGTCCATTCATCAAGATTTGGTACAGAGGGTCTACCCTTAGTAATGGGATAACTTTCTTTAGGGAAGACAGATGAAGTGGCAGGTGAAGTGTTTCAGCAGATGACGTACAGTGGGTGAAGCCCATGCAGCGTCTCCAACCTCATACCCTGTTAAATCAGACAAAAATGTTTTAAGAAAGAATCTGGATTTCCTCACACTTAAGCACTTAAAATATTAAAGAACATGAGAGTGGATTTTCTCCTCCTAAATGCAGAACAGGCATTGGAAATATTTTTTTAACAGATTAAAAACCATGTCTAGGTAATTTGTCACAAGCAAGGTCTGTCTGTTTCCTCACTCCTTTGTTTCAGGGACACCGTTAACTAGTTTGTTTTCTGAGACCCTAACACATGCAGACATGAAACGGAGAACAGTAGAAAGTAGAAGAATAATAGCAGAGATGGCAGAAACACCACTTAACTTCTTATTAAGTAAAAACTATTTTGCTTCTGAATTCTTAAGTTGCTATATAGTTATTTAATCTCATTTGCCCAACCTCTGTTTTTAAGACATTTTTTCTGCTCAAAGATGCAAAGAATTTTCTTCCTTTTTTTTTTTTTTTTTGCAGAACACTGTTGGTTTAGATAATGGCCCTTTTATTCCCATCATTTATGCTCAACACATGAGATAAAACAGTTTCATATTAAGGCTTGGTCCTCATTAATTGGAGTTTTAGGAAGCAGAAAAAGAGAGTGCTTAACAGAGTGCCTTCAGATAAATCCTGATTAATTGCATGTAGAAATGCTCTGTCTTCATTTGAATATGCTTAACAAGCTTTTACTGCCTACCACAAGCCTCTACTGTTTGAGAGTAAAACTGAGAGTCCGTAGCATCAATACTTATTTGAATATATGCTTAGTCCTGCTTTCAGTGCTAGAAAGCACAAGCAGTAGTTGTGCTGCAGTTTGCTGCTGGCAGCGAGAAAGAGCTGTCAACGAGAGCAGACTGGATGCCAAAACTGGACATCTTGTGCTTACAGTGTAGGTGCAGCTTGTCTTCCTCAGCAACGGTGAGCACCAAAGTTGTCTTGGAAAGAGGAGTCTGCAGTGTTTACCTTCATTTAACCCCCAAGTGCTCTTTCCCCCGCTCTCTTTTAAAAAAGGATTTTCCAGTTCCCTACTGGAAAAAAACTAGGGTTTAAATCCCCTCCCCTTATACATGGGAAGGTTTCTATGGGAGTCAACCAGGTGGCATTTTCCATGCTCCATTCTGAGCATCACAGCCTGAAGTCCTCCTGGTTTTATGCTGATGAAGGCACCTTCTTTCTGAAGTCACATAATAACGAGGTGCTGTGAGCCCGGCACTTAGCTGGATGAGACGGGGTGTCAAGCCATCTGTCCTGAAAACTAATTCCAGTTAGCTTTTGTCAATTTGATCTGTGCCTTTGATGGTCTTTTTCATGTCCTGCCTTCTAAAGGAAATAAAGGCAAAGGTGATGCTTTGATTTGTTATCAGCTCCATAGATTCCTGTTTGGGGGTTTTTGAGGTTTTAGTATTAGTAAAAATAAATCAATGCCTGATTATCAGCAGGAAGAAGGAGCAACAGGATGGTAACCAGTGTCTGGAAGAGAAAGAGAAAAGCTAAGTAACGTAGGAACGATTAGCTTGAGGGTTGGGTTTTAGAACGTACAGGAGATGGGAGCTAGAGCATCAGCAAAGTGCTTACAGGATAGCTGAAAACGTAGGAAAGTGAGAGAGAGTGGAAAACAAGTATATGAGAAGGTGCTGACAGTGAATTTGAGGATCAGGAGGCTGCTTAGTTGTGTACAATACTTGAGCAGTGTAAAAGGCTGGAGTTTATGGGCTAATAAGAGCTCAGGCTTTTATATCTTGCCTCTCTGGAAACAGAGTGGCTGCAGAGCAAAGCAATCTGCTGCTGCAGACATAAACAAGTTCTTGGTAAGGTCTCATCTTTTGTCCTTCTTACACAGTTAAAAGAGTTATAAAGCAATGGGAACGTTCAGAGATGCATTCAATTCCTGTCCCAACCCTTCCCACCCCAGCTTTTTGGAGTTTTCTTAACCTTCGCTAGCTAATGCTCCAGCAGCAAAAGTACAAATACTATCATCCTTACTGCTAGGAAGAGGGATGGTATTTTGAAGTGTGGAAGTGTGTTTTAAAGGAATGTGGTGAAGTGCTTTGGTTAAAGGTTTAATTTTTAGTTTGATTGTTTAGATTTCCAGTTTATTCCTCCTCCTCCTCAGCTGTGATTACACAGATTGTGTTTCAGATGATGCAAAAGAAATAATGTGTAGTTCTTTTGCCCTTTCCTTCTTTTGTATGAAATAGCAAACTGTCTTACTACAGAGACGTTTTGAGAGAAGAAGGTTATTTTTCTTGGAACGTTATATGATATCTGAGACTAAGGTATCTCACTAGCAGTTATTAAATAGCTTTATTTTTCCTAGCCACCTTGCAGTTATTTTTGTGCCATACATACATCTCCTTCCAACTCTTCTCATCTTCTAATGAAATTCAACTTAGTTTAATATTAGTTGCAAGTTTTTGCACTGTTGTTCTAATCTTAGTTCTTTCCAAAAGAAAGGCAAATTACAGAAACAACCCTTGTGAGATACAAACTCCAAGATGATGATATCAATTTGCTTTTCACAGTTAGGCACAATAAATTACTTTTCATTGCAAGTGAAGTTTGCTGCACTGACATGTTTCCTCCTCCACAGAACACAGTTGGGTTCTGAGACAGGGATAAAGAGCTAGCAGTCATGAAACTGAAGCAGCATTTAACTTTGTGTTTAAGTTCATATTTATCTGCTTGATGTGCCAGTTGCACAGTAAAGCTGTACGGATGGGTTATTTCCCTATTGTATTTTAATTTCCTGTTACTTGTGAGGAACTTGCACTTAACTTTGTGATGAGCTTCCCCAGGGAGCAGAACATTATAGTAAAAAAAAAAAGGCAGCAGCCCAGAATGCTCCAGGCCTTGCTTTTTCAGAATTCCTCATGTGAAAAAAAGAGAAGAGCTTTTCTGCGTAGGGAAGGAGGAAAGAAATCTCCTGAGTCTGCTACATTTTTGACGAAGTGAATTTTGTTTCTTATGGCCTGATTCAGTATTAGGTTATTGCAGTCTCATTCTGTCTTAATTTCATCAATCAGTGAAGTTATTTCAGCATAAAGCTGGCACAGGGGATGGTAGAGTTAGCTCTCTGTGTGTAATTATTCTCTAAGTCTGAAAGGGTATAAAGTACCTTCTGGAAGCCAGCAACATTGCTCCTATTAAATCTGCTGCGAATGTGATCTGAGGCATTGCACACTTTGAACTTTCAATACTTTAAACTAAACTTTGAAAGTAATTTTTTGTTATTGCAAATACACCAAGGATTTATTACAAGAAAAAAGAGGCTAATGCCCTTACCCTATAATGAGCCCCACCAAGGCAAACCTTGCTTTCCTATTTACCCTGAAGGCAGGGAGTTTGTCTGCCTCTTGGTGAGAGGTGTACAGGAGTGGGCTCTACCAGAAAAGCATAGTTATTATTAACTACATTGCCCTAACCTGCAATAAAAAACCTCTTCTCTGAGGTGAGCTCATTGCGGTGTGTTCTCTGATGCCATGCTTTTACTGACTTCTCTCGTGTGAAAGATGACCACTCTGTGTCTGTGGGTTTGAGGGGAGAAGACAGAATGATAAGCAGTAAATACCCAGTGTGTATGTCAGACAGGAGAAGCCAGAGGAGGTTGCTTGTCCTTCAGATTACAGAGTTACACCCTGCAAAATCAAGTGTTTTAAAATCCATCATTTTAAATGGCTAAATCAGTTCTTGCCCTTAGAGGCACTTCAGGACATGCAGCTGCAGTGTGTGTATTTATAAGATGCAACATTTAATTTATGCTTTAGAAACATCATCTAATTTCCATGCTGGTGCTAGAGTCTTGTCTGCTATTCTCAACTGTATCTGTTAAGGTCAGAGCTATCAAATTGGGTTAGTCCTGGCCTGATTTCCAGAGCAGGCAAGTGGCCTGCAACCCTCCACTTCACTTTAATGGGCCTCTGGGCACACACAGTACTACTATGAAGGAGGACAGCTACGTAGGTCCTGAAGTATGGATTGGTACCTAATTTAGTGTATCCAGGGGTGAAAACATCATCTTAGTATTGTCTCTCCCTGAGACTCCAACTCCTGTTCCATGTATTGCTCTTTGTGTTTGAGAGAGGAGCCTTCATTCACTGTGTGCCTGTACAGCAGCCAAGTAGGCCAATGCCTCTAGGTCCTACTGTATATTATATATCCCCACCATGGGTGAGTTATCACTCTCCACTGAATTTTAATGTAGGTATTTCTGCTGAAAACATTTCTGTGGGGCTCTACTCAAGTTACCTTGGTCCTGAGGGCTGCTTGAGCCTTGGATGAGCAAAGGGAGACAGAGCAAGCTCCATCTATTTAACAGACATGGCCTGTAAAGAGGGAATGAGGGAGTCGTCCCTTCCTGAAGACTTCAAGTAGAAGAGACACAATGGCAAAAGCAGTCAGAAGACAGACTCAAGGCCAAAGCTGCACGTAAATCTACTCTAAGCTGATTTGTTACTTGGTCCAGCTTCACCTTCTTCCCTGAGCCTCTCTTGCTCAACTTCACTCTTAGCTGGCTCATCTTTATCCTCCTTTGCATCAACCTTCACTCACTCTCCTTCCATTCACCTAATGTCTTCCTCACTGAATGCAAAGCCTCACACCTCACCTCCAAACCAACTGCAAGGGAGCAGAGGGCCCAAGGGCTACCCATTTGTGCATCTTCTGCTGAGACACAGTAGTTTGCTGCTTGCTTGCTCCAGGTCTGTTTCAAGGCAGAGGAAACTAAAATAGCTTAAAACACTTACCACTGTTGAAGGTGAACATGTGACTGCCTCAAACAGCATCACCACCGAAAGCTTACAGAAATAACATGTGGTCTACTGCCATCTGCTTACACTTCTTTCCTCCACCCTCCGTTGCTCTTGTCACTTCAGGCTGCTGTAAGCTCTTGAAAGCAAAGACCATCTTCTCTGTCTTTGCAAAGGACGTTCTGCTATGGCACCTTCTCCACCCCATCTTCGCACTTTAATGCAAATAATAGTAACAGAGTTGATAGTTTTATAATGCAGTCTTAATGGGGATGTGGGCTGAACCAAACAAGAGTTTCTTTTTGTGGTATCTGCCCAGTGGTAACTCATCCCTAACATGAATTTGTTGATAACACTGAGATTGTGGGTATTGATCAATGATGTAATTGCCATCCTATAGTAGGACAGATGATGTAATTCTTACCCAGTTACTGAAGACGGAGACCTTGAGACAGATAAGACGATTGGGCGGCATAGATGGGTCACTGATTATAAAATGCCCTTGTTTTAAAGCTGAACTGTCATCTGTTAATTATTGGGGAGGAATAGCTCTAACAAAATGCCAGCATGTCACAGAAGATGCAGCATTTATTGACTTTCAGCAGCAGTTACACACTCTCATTGTGACAGGTGACTTTTGATGGCTTTGTTGCTTTGGTTGTCGTTTAAATTTGCCTTGGGTTAGCATAAAAGCTGACTCCTGTGAGTAAAACATTTGTTTCTGATAACAAGTGGCACATTAAAAAAAAAAAAACCCAAACAGTAAAGTAGAGCTGAATGAGAGATGAGAAATTGTGGCAAATGAGAGGAAAATATATAGCACAGTTCTGCCAATGAGCAGGCCTAGTTGTTGCCACCCCCCCAGCCCCGAGATGGCTTCAGTGTACATTTGAGTGAAAAGTAGCATCACTTTTCATTTGAATATTTAACAGGAGAAAAAAGTGATAAGCGTCAACCAGCATTTGCTTTTACATAAATAGGAGGCAGAACTAGCATAAGGTCATGGAGAAAAAAAAGAAATACGATGCTAATAACATTGTTGAGAAGAATACATATTTTTGTCTCAGTGGAAAGAGGCTCTGAGAGACCCCAGTGCAAGAGTAAGAAACGTTCAGTTACGAGAAGCAGAGATCCTGAAAAGAAAAACCAGAGTGGTTTGAAGAGATAAATTGATGAAGAGCTATTTTTGGTTCTACTTGTTGGTATTTTCTTCTTGAGTACCAATACATTTCTGGCCTAACATTTGCTATTTTGTATCAGAAAGGTTTGGATTTTTTTTTATTCCTCTGTCTTCATAAAACTGGCATGTTTGCAAAGTATTACACTCAGGAAATTGCCAAAGACTTCTCTTCAGTCAGATCCTTACTCAAGGTAGTGGAAGAAGTTAATCACTTGCATGACTTTGTGACCTAATAGAGAAGACTGCAATAGAGGGATCTAATAATTACTGCAACTAACTGATCTTTGGAAATCATAGATACATAGCTCAGATTCTATATTTTCCACTTTTCTTTGTGGCAGCAGTTTCTCCAGTAGCTTGTGTTTGAAACAAACAAATACTCTGGGCAAGAATGTGTTTTCTGAGTTCTGTGAGCATGTGGTTTATATTGCTGAAACAGATTTCCCTGTTTCGTGGACTTTTCAGGTCTTTTGTTTTCCTACAGTATTTGCTTATGGATGAGGTTACCTAATGTCTAGGAGACTTCTAATGTATAAGATCTTACAGTCCGTTACAAGCAGTTAACATGTTCCAGTCACTTCAGTTCTTTGTGTGCAGAGGGCCTAGTGCTTGGAAACCCTTCATGCTGTGCCTAAGTGAGAATTTCAGGTTTCAGAAGGATGAAATAAGAACGTTGATGGATGTGGTCCCTTCAACAGTATTTCTTTCCTAAGTGTGCAATTAATCTAGATGTGGGTAATTGAAATTGTGAGAAAATAGTGAAAAGAAGGAAATTACTTTAATCCTGTGATGCCAAAGGAAACACGACGTCTCAGACACACTCTTTGCCTCAGGGATTACGCACGTGTTTTCATTTTAAAGCAAGGTTTTATAGTGAGGTGCAACCTGTCTGCTTGTCAGGCTTGTCTCAGAGAAAAAGAAGTGTAATTCCAGTAGCCTGCCTGTCTCTCACACTCCCCAGTCCTCCTCAGCCTGCTCAACCCCTCCTAGAGCTCTGTCAGTGAGCTGAGGACTTCTTCTACCTGGGCACACCTCTCACAGGGTTCTCACTGCTGCCAGCCATTACTGGCATCATTTTGCAGATGAGGTGCAAGAAGGCTATCAAAAGCTCAGTGATGTTGAGGTTTCGTGTCATTGGTTTCCTAAATCCTGGGCAACTATTCTATCCTGTAGATCACTCTTCTGCTTGAATCCTTTCCCCACTGTTCTTTCTTTGGTGTTGGTGTCATTCAGTTGCTCTCTCTGCTCCTGTTTTTTCAGCGTGGTCACAGCTCGGTTACCTCAGCTGACTCATATCCTTGACTAAGGACATTTATACACTCAGAGACAGTGACATGTCAGTGAACAGTTTCTATCTCTAAAGTACTACTCCAAAGAGGGAAATTTGCCCCAGGGCCATGGAGCAGACTTCAGTGTATCTACTCCTGAAATCCTATCATGCAACTTACAGTGCACCCTCTGCATTTTGCCTCTGCACTTGGTTGACTTGCTTTATTGTTTGAAAGCAAAATGGAGTAACAGTGCTTACACAGATTCCTTTTTATTTTCGTCTTCTTTCTCTGTCAGCTACTGCCCTGCCCTCCAAGTTTAGGTAACATTTGTCAGGAGACGCAGACCTTCAGATGACCTTTTACATTAACTATGTCTTTCTTTGCTTGCTAGGATATCATGAACTTTCCCAAAGCTGTAACAAAAGTATAGGTAACAAATAAAGCTCTTTGTCCCAAGTGTTTCTTTTCTCTACAGCTTTTCAAAGTTGTTTCACAGCATGGAAGTGGAGGCTAAACCTTGGGCTATTTTCTCTGACCAGGGAGTTTGTGCATGGCTTTTCTCACTTGTGTTCCATGTATGAAGGGTGACTCTGTTCTCCTTTTTCAAGCCTGCTTCAAGTTAGCAGGGAGAAGGGAAGAGCCTAGACCTGTCCCGTACTACATCCAGTGTGATCTCAAACTCAAGGATGCCTTTCTCAGATACTCACCTGCTCCAGGAAGCTTTTCTTCAGAGCCCTTTGTGGTCCTGCCCTGCCCCTGTCTCAGGCATGTCCCTGGAGACTTCCCATTGCAAACTTACTGCAGGTTTAGGGTATCTGTTGTGGCAAGTCTATAACCATCTGCACCTTAAATAATTGTGTACCATAAGATACGAGGAGGCACGTTCTCATCTGACATGTTGCTGTAGCTCCTCAGCCTAGGAAAATTCCCAGGGTAGGAATCATGGGTGAGTTTGTACCAAAGCACTGTCTGATGATTTATTGTGGTGGAAACCTTCCTTACGCTCCTTGCTAGTTCACAGTTCCTTTACGCTGCCCTTAGGAAACTCGGTTTCTCAAATTGAAACATGCTTCCTAACGTTCTTCTTCATAAAGCTGTAAAGAGGGCTGGACCCAGTCCAGGTATTTCTGGGTTATTTTCTTGCCCTGAATTTCTTCACTAGTCAGTGAATTTTTTCCCACATCTGTTCACAGCTCTCCTAGCCAAAGTGGAACATTACAGGGACTTGCTGCGTAGTCTAGAGGCTGATGATGAGAGATCTGTATATCTGATTTTCCTGGAAGGCTCAAAGGAAAATCAGGATGATTTTAAGGACATGGAGGGTTAGTTGTTATTGCTTACCTGCCTCAACTGTTGACTGAAGTGCCTGACGTAGATGTTATTAGGTAGGGTGTCCAAAACGTGCATGCCCCATGGAAGTCAGGGCATACACATCCATGTCTTGTGATCTGAACGGTTACTGTTTCTTACAAAATGAGCATATCTTTGGACTAGATTTGCTTTTTCATTCCAGCAGTTCAGCTTGGAAGTGAGAGGATTTAGAGGAACCCATTGCTTAGCCTAGCTGAATCGTGTGACTCTTGGGTGATGGAGGTTATGGTGTCATTCTTTGCTGAGCTACAACAGAGTTTGAGCTTACTTTTAGTCACAAGACAATTGTTTGATTCTAGAGTGAATATCAATGTGTCTATAGAAACCAATCAACACTTCCTCCTAATTTTTGTAAATAGGCCATGTCTGTGACACTTGGATTTCCTGTTTCTTGCATATCTGAGTCAAAAAATCTCTGCACGTGATATCTTGTCTTCCGCATTCACCATCTATTGCCGTGTTACTAGGCATCATCTTTATTACAGTCTGTATTTCTCCTGTTGAAATATGTCCAGACATCACTGGAACCTATAATCTTCTTTCATTTTTATTCTACATCATGGATTTGTTTAAGGGACTTTCTCAGTCATAACTGTAGGAAATAGCAAGTCACGTAAGCCAAGCTGGTTGAACTGCCTACAATCAGCACTGCACAACACTCAGTGTTTTTCCAGGAAAACCTTTTAAAGTGACATTTTTCCAAATTCTGTGGCAGTTTCACGTTGATTTTTCTTCCTGGTTTTTTTTTTTTTTTTTTTTTTTTTTTTTTGCATTTCAGCATGTATGATTCAGGTTGTCTTGAGAACAAGATACAAACTCCATTTTTATACCTTCTTTTGAAAATAAGCCAGCTGTTTGATTGAGCAGCACCTTCACGTGTGGGGCTGGATATTTGAAATTTGGCTGTAGAGTTGCCCCAGTATTAAGGATCTCTACCTTCAGATTAGCAGGAAGATTTCTCTATAATCAGTCAGTTTGTAATCTCTGAAATATCTCATTTTGTACCTACAGAGCAAGAGCTCATTGGGTAGTGCTTTGCTGAGCTCTTTTAAAGCTGAGGAACCTGCTTTGATACTGCTACGTCTTCCTCCCTGGGAGTGCTGTGGTCCTAGGCATAGGAAGCAAGAGGATGGTTCTCCTCATAAGTTTTCAGCAAAGCTGTTGATTGCCCATGGAGCAGAAGGAAGGGATGAAGAGAGAGCATTAGTTATGGGAGATTTGTTCAGAAGTGTTGAGGAACACTGGGACTGTCTGAATAAGGAGATGTCAGGAGATTATGGCTGCACGCACTGTGGGAACAGTGTTTTGGAGCTGGTGTGACTGTCAGGGGTGGATTGTGTGATGGGGTTGGGATTACACTGAAGACCTGGGGAGGAACCTGGATAAAGAATGTGAGAAAAGAAGGAGCAGGACCGAAGTCACAGAAGAGAAGGTCAGAGGGAAGTCTCTGTTCTGTACATTGGGTTGGAGTCTGTAATTCCTGAGGCTGTAGTTGGATGCTGCTTGTCCTGTTGGGCGTGAATATACAAGACCATTCTGGTTGTTACAGTCAAAGTGCTTGTTACATCCTCACAGCCTTACTGAGATGGCAGACTGAATTATACACGTACTGTCCCTCTGCATCACTGCAAAACCCCTGATGTGAAGCCACACAGTTTAAACTGCTGCTAAGTCTGTTGAAAGTGTCGAACTTCACACTGAAGTGGATGAGGAGCATTCGTACAGTTTGTTAAAGCAGCTTGGTAGTGGAGGAGCAATCTCCAACAAGGGGATGCAACAGATGTCTTGCTGGCAGTAGTACCTTGTGTGAATGCATCTCTTTCCACCTGTTCATACCCCTCAGTCTCGCCATCCCTGTGCCATCAGCATGAATCCATGCATGCAAATTGTCTGTCTTAGGCCCTGCAGTTCTGGTTCACGTGAGGTCCAGCCTGCGTTGCTGCTTGCAGTTATCTCAGTGCCTCCCATGCCAGAGAGCTCTTCATTTGCATTTAAAAGTTTCAGTCCTGGTAATGATTTTGACCTGTGGCTACATGCAGATGTCCTCTTTCGGGTCTGCCTGTGTCAGCACAAGCTTCTCACTGCACCTCGCCTTGGAAACGATCCTCTTTGATCTGCTCTGAGGTGGAGTGAGCGCTCGCCAGCTACAACTGGCTTAGCAGAACGTAGTGTAAAGAGTAGTTTGTAGCCACTACAGTGTATTTTTCACCATAACAGATTACAAAATGCTTTTACACCAGCGTGCTAGCACTTCTGAAGGGATATAGTCGTCACAGGAAGAGGGGCAGCTGGTGCTGAGCACATGTGTGGGAGGAAAACCTCATCACGCTGCCTAGCTGAGTATGGAAGGGACCTTTGTCCACAACCTCAGTCTCTCTGAGTCTCGGTTCTGTCTGTGCGATAGAGAAAAAGCCTCCTCACAGGGGTATTGTGAACACGCACTAATTTTAGTATATCAGGCAGTTAGATAATATAGTGACAGTCAGAAAATCACCTATAAGGTAATAGCTTCTTCTGTCTTTAAAGCATGGAGTTTAGGATCGTTTTTAATAGTGAGAATCAAGCAAACTGCAGTGTTGCTGACTCAGTAACACTGGCTCTACTATACCATGAATGGCGCCATTTCCTGTGGGGAAAAAAAAAAACCCCTGCATGATCATAAAATGAAGAAATAAGGTAAATGTTGTGCAGTTGCCCATATTTCTGGCATTTCCTTGAATTTAAGTCCTTGACTTAACATTTTTTTTGTATGTCTGTATGTATTTGTATGTGTAATGAATTGCTTTGCAACTGCTCAGTACTTTCTGTCCAAAGATGTTAAACGCTTCAAAGATGGCTTAAAGGACAATGAAGCATCTTACACTTCTGCCAGTAAACTTCTTTAAGCACATTTTTGTCTGCAAAAATACTTACCTCTGGCTGTTAAAAACGACAACAACTTGAACTGAAGGAGGTAAGAGGGGACTTACCACCTTCTAAATCTGATAGAAAATTGTGTCTGGTCCTTTTTGCAAGTCTCCCTGATAAATAATTTCCCTCTATTTGTAAGTCTTTGCATAGCAACAGGTGAGTGAGAGAGACAAGAGTACGGCTATGAAACCACAGATGTTGTCAGAAAGGAAACAGAGCTGGGTTAACTCTCATAACTAGGCTGAAATCATTTTGAAAATGACACTGTTTGAAATTATCCGTGTCTCTTGCAGAGTGTTGAAGGAGTCGGGTCTCTTACTGTATAACAGAGGAAATAGGTACACTGAAAGTAAAAAATGAAATCATTGGAACATCTGTGGGCAGCTTTCTGGGTGCTGAGTGTGCACAGCTCCAGCTGATTTCATTTGGAGCTATGAGGATTCAGCAGCTCTGAAAACCAAGCACATAGAATCTAAGGCGCAGAAATTTGACACGTGAGAAAATGTTGCTCTTGGCATGTTTGTTTGCCACGGAGTGAACGGCGTGAGAACTCCCCGTGTGGGAGCGACCCCTTAGTAACTACCCTGTACATATTCTTCTTGCCCTTGCCTTCCCTTAAGTACAGCTTACTCTGTGCAGGTTGTAAACTCCATGGAGTGGGGGTGCCGTCTCCTGCTGTGTGTTTGTAGTGTGTGTTAGGTGTATGGCTGCTCCATCTTGCTGAGTAATTAGAATGGTTCACGCTAGCTGAACTTGCAGAGTTTCCTGCGTGCAAACTGGTGAAGAAAGGGATTTTTCTTTCCAGGCTGAGAGAGGGCTTTGCAAATGTTCACCAAGAAACAGCATCTGTTTGGGCACTGGGCAAAGAAATAATTTGGAAATCACTTCGAAGTTTAAAGATGGCCCTTCACATACTAAACGCTACCAGATGAGTCAAGGAGGGGAAGTTCTCACCTCTCCCCGTGCCGTGCCGTTGTTTCACTTTGCCAGGCTGCAGACTCAGCAAGAGTGCAGCATGTAGCTTTTCATAGTGAGAGCTTTTGTCGCTCCCAGAAGTGCTAGAAACTTAATTGCTTTCAAAGGCAAGCCCGGAATCTGGAGTACCCAGTACAACCTGCTGAGAGAACATAAATCATGAGATACTATCAGGTTTCTGTGCTTGGGCTTGTGTGGAGTGAGTTTGCTTTGTGAGCAAATGCCTTTGGAACACAGTGGTATGTGGGGTTTTTGTTGATTCTTAGACATAGCAGTAATTGTTGTTGGCTTTGTTAATAGGCATCTATGTTCTACTCCATAGTTACTGTTCATGTTTTCTAAAAAAGTGTGCAGACAAAAGGAAATATTTGTTCTGCCTTGAAGTCATGAAAGCATTTCTGCATCTGAACTCATTGACAAGCTGGATCCAGGTAGTTCCCAGCCAGTGTCCCTTCAAGCACGCATGGAGAGAGCTGGCTGGTTGTTGTTTGACCATTGCTGTTTGCTTAGAGACAGTGCTTAAAATGCCAATTGTTCCTTTCATTTTTATTCGAGTTTGCCAGCCACTTTTGTCCCTAGCCAAATGAACTATGATGGCAACTGAGGAGAAACTGCCTTTTAATAGATAAGGAATAGCATTTTGAAATGTCCTTACACTGTTTTCTGAAGTAACTCTTGTGACTATCTGTGGAGCTGGTCCCTCAAGTTGGTCTGTGAGTCTTCTGATATTTTTATTCACAACTCCCTTTTAAATGTAGTTTTCTCCATCTCTTTAAATGCAAAAAAGCTTTTAAAGTAGGCCAGCCAAATAATAGAGAGTCTTTGGATCAGTTTTCATTAGTATTAAACCAGTAATCATACTGGATGTTGTTTGAAAGGAAGTTCGGTGTTTAAAGAAGACAAACATACCAATTGACATTCAATATCTCTTCTCAAGTCCCCAGCAGAACCTTGTTGGCAGAGGTGCCTTCTGCAAAGGATTCCTAAAAAAAAACCCTCCCCAGCTATTGGATTAGTCTCTGAAATGCTTTGGCACTGCAGTGGGTCTGGTGCCAGCGCTGGACTCTTGGTCCAGCTCCAGTTGGAGCTGAAGAAGGACTGAATTTTAAGACCTCTAGGATGAGCTGTGTCCAGAAGAAACTGAGCACTGGAATAACGTGTCATCTGAACTGTGGTGTATTCCTAGAAATTGAGGAATGTGCTGTATTGATTTGGGGAGCTTATACAGATGAAGTTACTGAGATATTAGTGCTTAGAAGAGAGAGATCTGCAGCCTTTAATATTGCCTGGCACACAGACAGGAAAAGTTCTAAATCGTTTTGGGGTGCTGACAGTTATTACAGCGTTGTGCAGACACACCTTTGGCGGAACTGGCAAAACACAAATACCAGTTTCACATCGTTGTGCTCTCCTTGGCTGGTGAACAGCTTAAAACCGTACTGTATCTTCACAGCTTTGGCACAGAAAATGGAAACAAGGGATCAACAGCAACAGTAGCCTCTTATCAAGTGGTTGGTTTTAAATGCTTTGAGTAAAGGCAGTATTTTAAAATACTGGAAATTGGATCTGTTATTTGAAACTTGGACATTTAATGCATTACATCACTCTCAGGCCTGGACACTGTGCTGAGGTTGCACTGGATGTCAGAGCAGACTTTGCTCCATGATGAGGACAACAGCAAGTGAAGGAAAAACATTATTTTCTAATTTCTGGAACAGTGAGTTCCTCCAAACATCATAGATAGCAGAAAAGTCTCTTTTCAAAACAGCTCTGACCTTATATGCAAATAAAATTGCTATGATTTCAGCTTTTGCTAGAAATCACATCTATTATGCATCTGTGTGACAAAGCACTGGTGCATTAACACTTAGTGCTTCCTAAAGAAACTCATTTGAAATCCAGGGTAGGTCACAAGTGAAAAGAGATTTAGGCTCTCCCTAATTCCATATCATGGGCCACCATGTATTTCAGTAGGACTGTCAGTAGCAGCCTACTCACCTATGAAAGTTTCACATGAAGAGTAATTTTGACAGATTCTAATGTATTTAGTCTCCTGGGAATACAGATCTACGTCACTTCTGTGTCACACTTCTGTGACCCCCCCTGCCTGCAACTGTGGAGATAGAAAGGAACAGGCAGACTCTGGCTGATATCCTTGGTATTGCAGTGTAGGTATATGAACTTCACTAATTTGTCAGGAAAAAGCTGTCACAATTTGTCACTCTAATGGCAAAACTATCATTTTGCAGTTGCTGGGTACACTGGATTTAATGTCGATGCTTTTGCCATCTGCTATTAAAGTATTGTAGACCAATAGAGGAGTAGGGGTTGCAGTGGCTTTGCACAGCTTTCAAAAGAGGTGAGCAGATTCTTTCATTTGCTGTGAACAAACATCCTGGTTGCTACAGCATAACACTAGTTCTCTTTTTGACTCAGGGACTGAAGTCTGTTGTGGAGTCTTCTAGTGAAGTGTCGTGCTGCCTTCTTGAATTAAAGCTTACAGTGGCTCCGCTCCTCGAGTGCCTCAGTGGTGGCACAACAGCAACACTCACCAGAGTATCTCCTGTGATTGCACATCTCCTGCCTTTATCTGGATGTTACCCCTATGTCTGCTCTAAGGGCAGCAAAGCAGGCCCCACAGCAGGCACATAGCAGAACCACACACGGCCTTTGTCAGCTGGAAGACTTTCTCCTCCAACTCCTCTGTTACATTTGTGTTGTAATGTGCAAGATACTGTCATGATTTGGCTGACTTTTGTTTTTTTAGCCTATGGCCTGTATTTGTATCACCATAGGTTCTAAACAGTTTTGTCTTTTCTGGACTGCTTTGTGGTTCACCTGGGACAGGTGGTTGTTTTCTATGTCTTCATTAAGCACTAAGTTCTCTGGCGTTGCACAGCAAATAACTTCAATGTAAAGTAAGCTCACCTCTCAGCTGTGAGAAGCTATCTGTCTTCAAAAAAAAAACCAGTAGATGGGGTGTGTGCAATTCCTGTGTAAAATCACTGCACTTCTCAACCCCAAAATACAACTTCAATTTCCACATTTTTATTGCAGAAAGTCATCTTGGGCTTTTTTCCCTGTTAGGTGTGACCCTCCACCTATATCACAAATGTAAGCACACCTGCGCAGAGGCATCGAAAAGCCTTGTTGGATACTTGATGAAATGCTCTGAGCAAGATCTACTATGCACCTTGCAACACAGTTAATTCTTTGAAATCTGGGTATGAATTTTTATCATAAACTTTTTTTCAAACCAAGAGTAAAACTAGTCATGGATGAGGAAGGTACTGGATAAGTAGAAACTGAGTGGGTTACCACAGGCTTGTGCTTAACTTGAGGTTGCAGTATTGGCCATGGAGCCAGCTATGAAATACACTACTTCTTTTTGTGTCTCCAAACCCAGCATGGAAGAGTAAATATCAATTTGCACACATAATTCTGTTTGTTACAGGTATGAAAATTGAATTTGCTAGCAGTGTAAAATATTTTGCTGTTGGTAATGATGGTCATGTAAATAATAATGATAATACAGACTGTAGAAAGGGTCACTATTCACATCCCAGGGTGGATTTCATGTCTATAGGTCAGTTATAGGAGACTTAAAATAGAAAGGAATCTTAAAACAGGAGACAAATGGTCTTGGGATAAGTGAGTCCCTGAGTTGTCTTGCTCGGGGGAGGTCACAGCAGAGCAGAGTGTGAAACGACATAAAAATAAGCTGGCCCAAGGTCATTTATGCCATTCAAAATGAAACTGTGTAGAGATGGGGTCATGTTAGGTAGGTCCCAGCTGCTTAGACCTGATCTGTGATGGAGCAACCTTCAATTCATTTGGTAATAATTAACCAAGGGAGCTCTGCTAAAACACAATCCATGTCTGACATGTATGCACCTTAAGAAAGCCATATATTGCCAAGAAATAAGTTACAATCAAGATACTGTATCAGAATTCAGTTACCTTCTGAGAAGAAGCATAAATTCTGATGGCCAAGATCTACAGCTGGAAGTCTCCCAAAGGATTTTGGGAAGAAATACACTCTCCTCCAAGCTATTAATGCAATTGTGGGAATGTAAAAATCTTCAAGTAGCAGAGTAAACTCAATTAATTCAAAAGAAAAGTTGATTAGTGTAGTATGACCAAGTCTTGAAGTCATGAGTTTGACGAAAGGTGCAAATGACACGAATGTGTCATCTAGTGCTGCCTTTCAGATGAGAACCACAATACTTGGGTTTTAATCTGGCATGATGAAGTGTGCCCAAAATACCCTGAGCATTTCAGAGTTGCACAAATGATTGACTTTCTTTCCTAGCAGTCTGATTTTGTGTTACAGCATAATCTGTTTTCCCTCTAACATGCAGTTCTGCTGAGCGAGCAGTTCATGTTAGCTGCTCCAGGCAGATTGCAGGTCAGCTTCTGAATGTAGGAGAATACATGAAATTTAAGTCTTTTGTGTACAGTTAACAGCAGTTATGCAAGTACAAAGACTTGCTTTATCAGCAGATGTGGTCTAGGTTTACACTTATGTCCACATTCAGTCCTTAGGTCTGTTGCAGTTGAGGGGAAAAAAAGTCAGGAGCTTGGTGCAGTCTTTTAAGAATCTGCTGTAAGGCAGATCCCAGGAAAGGATTCGAGTGCTGTGGGAATGATCAGATGGTAATATTTGCTGGGCTGCTGTGGCAGATGAGAAATACTTGCGAAGGTGATCCAGCTCTGCTGGAGTCTGCAGGGGAATGGAAGGCAGCCTTTCTACTTGGGAACTACAATTAGGTTGGGCACTTTCTGGTTAGTCTAAAGCATTGCTGTCAGTTGTTTGTGATGTGGCAGTGTTTTCCTCACTTCTTGCCCAAGCTGGTGCTGCAGTTAGGAGTAGAAGACACTTTGCCATTATCTCTCCTGTCCAGCTAAAGCTTTTTTTATTTTGTTGGACTGGGCAGAGATGGGGAGGAGTCATATCCACACAGGGAGTAATGGTGATGAGAGAAGTGCAGAGGGAAGGCCACATATCCCTGTTTCCCAAGTGCAGAAATAGCCAATGCCAGCGTGGGAGCTTGCTGGTAACCTCAGCTTGGCTCAGCCATGTGGTTCATCATGTGGTGAGCACAGAATGGGGTGGGACTTCCTTGCAAGGTGATTAATGCAGTCTCCAAATGCTGTAAGGGGAAGTCATTCATGAGCAATGATAGGAGCTTTTTTCCCAGGCCTGAGTACTATGCTGTCCTCTGTTAAACCAGAGATGAGAGTCCAGGAGAAGGATTAGCTTAAATTGAAACCTGGTGTCTCGGAACACCTCGAACTTTGGTGGACCTCCAGATAATACTTCATGATTGTTCAGCCCCACAAGGTACAGTAGATTTTTCTGCTTGGTGAAAATACTCCTACTAAGTCAGTCTTGGGGCTTCCTTTTGTTGGGCACTGTCACGTTAGCTAGAAGATAGCTCCTGGCTGAGCTAGCTCTGAGCCTGCATGCTCTGAGCTGATTACATGCCTGTTCTTCGTCTCCCCAGACACTTAGCAGTAAACAGTTACCCTGAATTGATTTTACCACATCGAGCAACAAAGTATAAATATACTTGAGTCTTACTGAACTTGTCTTTACTCTCCCAAAATGATCTTCCGTGTTTTAAGCCAAAGCAACATAAATGTTCTTTGTTTCCTGGCAGCATGAAAGGAGCATGGCCTCCTGATCACCCTGAAATTTAAATGTGTGCTGGGCTCCCTCAGCTCCCTGCGGTTTGGCAGGTATCTGTCTCCTTACTTGATAGGGTCTGGGCACTGAAGAGAAATTTATCACCTTGGCTTATCTATGAATTTACCATTGTGGCATTGATGGGGTGATTCCCCAGAGAATTCCCCGGAGAACATCTTTCCAATCACTTGTAATCCTCACTGTAGTAAGTGGACCTGCTTTCTCTTGTGGTGGTTTACAAAGGAGAAAGCGAGTCAGCCTGGTTCAGGTCTCTTTTTAGCCACGTGTGTCTGGAGCTCATTCTGAAATATGATTAATACATGCCTGCACGTAGGTAGGATTTTAGGTTGTAAGATGACTAATTGGTTTCAATGTTGTTTGCTGCTTGAATGTTGGGCTTGTTTGTTTGGGTTTGTTTTTTTCAATCTAAGGTAAAAAGAATATAACATAATCACTTTTAGCTTACAATGAAAACCACATTTTCTCTTAAATGTCTTGATATAGAGTAATTGAAACTAAATTTCTGCACAAATCATCTCCAAGAGATTGACTGTCAAGTGTGATAAAAAAACTCTGCACTTCTGCAGGGACCCAATGAGACTTTGCAAATTCAGATTTATTCTCAATGTTAAATGTGGTTGAAGATGCAGGGTTGTTTTTTTTCAAACAGCACTTTTAGAAGTAGTTAGCTTAAAAGTATAGCAATTCAAATCACAGACAGAATGATTTTGAAGTGTAAAGTCTTGAAACACAATGCAGAGGTTGACAGTTTCACTACAATTAGATGCAGGCCCAACTCCCACTTCTGAAAACTTTCCTATTGCATTGCTTCCTCTCTTGGCCTAGAAAACCTCCAAAAAACCCCCAACTTTAAGTGGCTTTACTTATTGACTTAACATAGTTACACTCAAAAACATTAGGAGAGCAGAAAGGGCTGCCAAATCTGTCTGTAAAGAACAATCTTTACGGAAAGCTTCACAGAGATTTTTTTTTCACATGCTTTCAGTCTCTTGAGAATGCTGCTTTTTTTTTTTTTTTTTTTTGAGGAAAGCAAGTTTTAGGGTGGTTTTTTTTTCTTCTTCATTTTTTTCTTTAACAAGGCTTGTTTTGTTAGGAAACCACTCCCTCCTGCTTCTGCATTTAGACTCGCTGCTAATTGCCTTTTGGTCGATGACATTTTCCATGAATTGCCACATTCTCCCACACTGTTACAACTTCACACTGCTTATGTTATGTGGCGCTTCTGCCTGCTGCCTCTGAGAGGAGTGGCTGAGAAGGCTGTGGTGTACCTGGGAAGTTGCAATTCATTGCTTTCTGAGAGAAGGTGGCTAGAGCCGAGTTCTGTAGCTGCTGAGACATGGCAGAGGCTGTTCCTCACAGATTAAGAAAGGTGGATTGGATGGTTGGGATCTGGAGGGCATCCTGTTGCTGTGCTGGTTTATGCCCTGCTCTGCTGTGTGCCGCTGCTGAGGATTTTGTGTAAGAAGTCACGAGAAGGCAGGGTGTGGTGTGTCAGGCAGGTATTTTTCATTTGTGGTGGTAAGCCAACCCCAAACCCCAGCGCTGGAGATAACGGTGTAGGAGGGGACAATCTTTGCAGCCACTTCTGGCTCACTGTGCCCCTTGGAAAGCCTGCCACGACCAACCTGCAAGCCCATCTTTCTCCCAGAGCGTGACAGCAGCTCAGGTCTGTCCTTAACCCGACTCTGTCTTCTGCTCCCAGAGCAGCTGAATGTATGATCATTGCTGCATAAAGCTCAAGTGCTGCCAGCCTGAGAACTGGATGTAGCAGAGCTGTTCAGCACAGCTAATCCACTTAAACTGTGGAGCTCATCTGCTGATCTGCAGGGGTGACCACGCTCTTAGGTGGGATAGCTAAAGAGGCTTTGGCTTGAGCTGGCGCTTCAGGGCAATCAAAACTGCAGCTAGGCCTGAGGATCTAGTTACGCTAAATTGGCTCCGACCCAGCCACACATGGTTAAAAGCAAGAGGCTGGGTGAGATAAACTTTAAGCCTTGTCTTAGCTCGAGAGTTGATCAACATGTTCAAGTGCTTTTCCAGTCTAAGTACTGATCAAAGGTAGGGTTCACTTGCTCTGTGAACTGAGATGAGCTTTGCCAGTAAAAGCCCCTTCTTTTAACTAGGATAATTACATCCACAGTGCTAGCAGGTAAGGTTTCTGCTTTAATCGTGTCACTGCACATAAGGGTACATGTAGATCTTTTACATGTAGAAAACCCGTGATTTCTGATGTAGCATCGTTGGGTCCCACCTACACTGTGGCTATTGGCAGTGCAGGATGGACAGCTGGTGGTGTAACAGGATCTCTGACTACATTAGTCTGTTGTCCAGCCTGTGAGATGAAGGTTTTCCCCTCACAGAAGTGGTTAGAAAACTCAGGTCTGTCCGACATGCCAGCAGGAGTGCAGGCAAGGCCAGCGGGGCCTTGTCTGCCACACAATGGTTGGCAGGGCTGGCTGCAGCCTGTTAGAGCATGCAGTGGGCACTCTTCCTGCTCTCTGCTCCTGTCTTTATCACCATTTCTCCTGGATAAAAGCTTTGTTTGTTCAGTCTTCCCATTTTTTTTGGCAGTTGAGGGAAAGAGAGGAAGAGTTTTAGGTGTAGTATGTAGTACACATACACTGCTGAGTCCTTTACTGTCCTCCCTGCAGTACTAGAAGGCACCTGCAGAGGCTAAAACTTGGTAGTCTGTTGTAAAAAGGGCTTATAATGCTCGTGCAGACCAAATTCTTCTCTTCAGGGAGCAGGACACAGGTCCAGTCAATCCTGGTCTTGGCACACACCCATGGAACTGGGGACCTAGGTCATATTCCTGAATAAAGAGACCTGCTACCTCCTTTCCTTCAGCAGCAGAAAGAGGCAGAAACAAAGGCAGGATTCAGGCTCTCTCTGAATTTCACAAAAGCCTAAAACTGGTATGTTGGAATCAGGAGAGAAGCAGGAAACAGGAGCACCTGTGTTGCATAGCTTTGGGCAGGTCAATTATCCCTTCTCCAGTGAAATTCCCCTCTGCCTAAGGTATGAATAATAATACTCATCTTACCTTGCAGAAGCATTACGGAGTGTGCAGTTAATTTTTTTAAACTTTTTTTTTTTTACAGTGTTTGTGGTATGTAAAGCTCTAAAGGAGTGCAAAGTATTACTGTGATTTAACTTTAATGAGGGTTGAACATTGGTGACGTGCCTAGCTGAGCATTCATTGGCAATGAGCTAGGCAAGTGACCAGCAGCAAGAGCCCTTTGGCAGCAAGCAATGGACAAAAAAGGAAATCAGAACTAACTAATCCCAGTCCTATGGGGGACTTTTTTCTCTCTCTTACCACCATACATCCCCCATGAAGCAGATGGAGGTGATCAAAATCTCAAATTGGTTCTCTGTATTTTAATAGACTTAAATTTTACTGTATAAAAGGCAAATAAATGTTCGTGGCATTGAGAATTTGTCAGGCAGGAGAGTGAGAGAATGGAAGTGCTTCCAAGTGTGCCCTGAATGGTCCTTAAATAATAGCTTTCATAAACAGATCGTACCTGAGGAGAGAGGTGGCTGATTTTTCACTGGGTAGATAGCGTGCCAGGGGTGCTAGTTCCTGCATGTTTCATGCTGCTGCTGGGGAGGGTTTTGCACTGAACTGAAAAAAAAACACAAAGGGAAATCACTTGGACAAGGTGGGTGCCCTGTGGCGTGAGCTAGAGGATGTGTGTGTGCCGGGGGTTTGTCTGCAGGCATGTGTTGGGGGGTGCTCCTGAGTTTGAAACATGAAGTCAGCGCCAGACTCCGACATGTTTCTGTGTTAGAGCTGCCGAATGTAAGAGGAGGAGAGAGAGCAGTGTGTGATTTCTGCAGCTTGCTCTAATTTCGTGTGAAATGGAGGCTTTCCAGTGTGGGGTTACTCCGAGCGCAATCGCACCAGCGGCTTTCACGTTGCACTTCGGCGTGCGTGTCCCTCCCATGCATTTGGTTACTGCCTGCTCAGTCTCCTTCGTTTTTATTAGGTGTGAAATGCAAAGGCTTGTCCTAATTACCACTAGTAGACGATAGCACAACTGAATAACAATCTTCGGATAATCAGGGTTGACTCCTGCCCTTGGATAATTCCACACCAGGCTCGCTGGAGCTGGTGTGTTCCTGGTAGGGGGAAGGATTTGGTCCACACTTTCTCTGTATGTGTTAATTCAACATCTTTGCTCTGTGGCAGCGTCCTGAGGGACAGGTCCAAAGGTCAGTGTAGCAGAAAAGAATCTTTCCAGTGTGTTTCTCTTTTTTTTTTTTTTTAAGATTGGAATCAAAGTCTGCATCATACCCTTGTTCTCATTGCATGTGAAAACATTGCTTGGCCCTGGATCTTCTCAAGGTTTGCTTTTTTCCCCAGGTCTAAAAGCTGCCATAGTGATGACATCAGCTCCACAGTTAACGTCTCATTTGGTAGTGTTTCTGAAAATAACAATTCCTGCAAGAAGACGAGTGGTAGAGATGCAACATATGTTGCACATAATGATAATTTATTGTCTTTAAAAAAAATTCCAGTATAAAATTTAGGGGGCAAATCTCAAAGCTTATGAAATCTGTGGCATGCCACCAGTTTATTTGAAAGAACCTTACATTTGTCCCTAAATCTTACAAGTCCTTAACTACAAGCTCCTTTCTCACACACCACTCACCTTTAAGATGATACTCCTTTTTTGGCATTGCTAATTATCATTATTGTTGTTGCTGTTATTATTCCAGGAGATCTGTATGGGAGGAACACTGAAAATCTGGATTAAAAATAGCATTTTCACGTCCTCCCACTCACTGTACTTCGTGCACAGAATGCCTTTTATAAATGCAGACTTGCTGCTTGGCTAAATAAAAGAAGTTGTCACTTCATTTCCATTAACGAAGTTGTTCCCAGTAGAGTGTCATTGTTTTAGCAATAAAATTTTTCTAAAAGGCCTTTTTATTTTGCCTGAGAAAGATAAGAGGAGCTTCTGAGTGGTTATTCCACAAAACTATTAGGAGAAAGCAAGGCCATCCTGATTTGATGTAAGGAGATTTGTATGTGTACAAATTCCCTTTCGGGTAAGATGAGAATAAATTCCCTAACTGAGAATCAAGTTAGAAACACCACCTCAAACCTTACACAAAATCACAGGTTGTATTCCTTGTTCGCTGAGACATCACACGTCAAATTTGACGAGCACTCTCCTTGTCAAATTTGATCATAACCCAGAATTTCAGTCCAATTTCTAAAGGCACTTGCGTGACTTTGGATTCAGATGTTTCCCTAAATTAAAAACGCTCATGGGTAATCATTACCAATTATTACAGTGCATTAATTTTGTTATCAGGAATGTTCTTATAGGGAGGAATGATTGCTGTACTCAGTCATTGAGGCTGAGCACTCCTTGAAGCTGGGACCGTGCTTCTGCTGTGTGTACATACTCTATAGAGAACTGTGGCAGGCTCAGGCCCTCCTTGCCTACTTGCAGCATTCTGCCACAGCCTTTCTCACCCCTTTTCTCAGCTGGTCTGTCCCCCACGCCAGCACAATGTTCCTTTTCTCTGAATGCTGAATGTGCTAAAGCCTGTCAGAATCAGAGCATCAAAGAAATGCTGATATTGAAAGCGTATACAGTAAGCTAAAAGTCATATAGCTTGTGCTTAGTTCTCCCAATTTTTTTCTGGTTTTTTGGGAGGTTTCTCTCATTTGTCACTCATTTTGAGCCAGGATTGCATTTTGCTAAGTATGAATCAACACAATTACCACTTCAGTCACTGTAGACAGCCTACTACTACTCTAGGAAGGTCTTTGTAATCAGGAACAAAAGGAAAAAGGGGAAAATCGTTTTCTTTTTGGTCAGGGCAGCCTTTATAGGTTTGGCATTACACTTAAAATTGCATTGTGTTAAAGAACTGCAACAATTTTGGAAATTATTATTTACAGGAAGGTTTGTGAATTCAGGATGTGATATTGTGACTCACCCTACAGCAAACATGTTTGCACTCCGGCTGCTATGACTCACACTGGCATTTGTCTGAAGTGTGGCAATTGTTTTAGCCCTCTGCTTGGTGCAGGATGAATGAACCGGCTTAGGTCCCCTGTTGCAGATTTACTACGTGCAGCTACGCTGGTAAATCGCAAGGCTCAGCTGTGGAGTACTTCCTGTAGCGCTCACACACACATACACATGCACATGCAGGCACATGCACATACACACACGTACACGTGCACAACCCCCCCCCCAAGTAACGCTTTACTTTTAAATACTAGATTCATAGAAAGGAAATGCATAATTACAGTGCTGGCTTTTGCACCACATAAAGCAACCCACATCAAAAGGTGTTTGCCATTAATGTTTCAACAGGTAATCTCTGGATTTACTGCCAAGCCGTGTTTCTGTTACTTAGCGCTCAGTGTCGAAATCGTTGAAATCTTTGTTGTAAGCTAGCAGAGTCATCTTAATCCTGCAAAATGTTAGTCAATGGTGCCTTTGTTTTCCAGGACTGTGTTTCAGGTTGCATCAGCAGGGCAGAAGACGTGGCCGTGCTGGCAGCCGGGAGAAGGTTAAGGGTGGGTTCTGGGCTGGTTTCCTAAGGAAGCGAGGCTCACGTGGTGGCATTGTTTGTGCCTGCACCCACGCCTCTGGCCCTGGCCTGGCGCTCCGGTTATTTGGGTCCTCCTCAACCCAGCTTGCTGCAGGAAAGCTGCTCCCTGAAAGCTTTCTATAAGTAGGCAGACAAATAGCTGATATAGCCTGTGGTTAAGCCCTGTGAGGCAAAGGCGGTGGGCATAGCTCAAATCTCACTGGCCCCAAAGAATCATCACGGTGGGCATCCGATGGGATTACTGCCACCACAAAAAATCAAGCCTTTTTGCTGGTATTTGTTAATGCTACAAGCCACGGAACTATCTTCTTCAGGTGGTTTCTCTTTGGCTTGTTAAAATCTTGCAAACTGACAATACCTCAGCTGTTGGTTTTAGTGCTGCAGCACTTTGGGAGCCAGAGCGTTCAGCTTCCCCCTTTGATGCTGTCTGTTTGGCCATCATCTGTGAGATGTCTGTACCTTTAACAAAGGCCCAACCCCTGAGCTCATCCTCTTCTGTAACAAGTTACAAGGGTGCTGCAGTTCTTCAAATATGCAGGAGGCTCATTGTCTCAAGTCGGGGCTGAGCTGCATATTTTGCATAAAAGCTTCCACAGAAGAAAAAGGGAAATATTTATGTCATATAACAGAAGCATCCAGAGTGGTTATTTTTATTGCTTATATCTGTTCAACATTACTGGCACCGAGCCTGAATTATTATGGACCCATTTGCATTCTTTTTCTAGTCTCTTCTGCTCAGAAGACCTGTAGGAATTACTGTGTTACAGACAGGCAATAGAGTTGTTTTTACTTAAAACCTCTATGTGGAAATGAAAATAGTTAGCATGCTAAGAGAAATGTAAACCTGTGTTGAAATTCTCCCCTCCCACTATTCCTGCTTTGATAGCCATGAGAAAGTGGCAAATAGAGGGTGCTGACATTAATGGGGTCATGGATTTTTATTAAAGAGTACATCATTGGCATCTGATGGGAGGTATTTATAAGGTATTTTTCTTCTTCCAGTTCTGTACTATTGCTTCTTAGTCAAAGGAAACTGGACGTGCTCCTATTGGTTTTCTTCTCACTTGGGAGCATTGTGTGTTCACCCACTGCCCACCCCCTCACTTGCTCCTTTAATACCTTAAGCTGCACTCTCTTCACAGGGAAAATCTCATAGAACTTAGAAACTAAGCATAGGACTAAGCACAGTTTAACCTTGTTGGAAAAACTGGGTATTACTGAAGTACAAGTAACAAGTGATGATGGCTGTTGTTTGTGTAAAGGTAGTGTCTCTGAGGTCCTAGTCAGACTTGTGGTTGGATTGTTATTAGACATCATGTAAAGGGAGGGAGGGAGTTTGAGCTGGTGTGTGCTTTTCCAGATTTTTCAGATAACAGGCTTGGAAGGGTGGATATCCAGTGAGCAGGGATAAAAAAATGCCATTCCCATTCTGCTTGTATGTGAAAACAAGGAAGCTTTAAGTCAGGAAGAATACCTGCTGTAGATGAAATAGTGATGAATAATGCTCTTTTAGATTAAATCTTGTTTTCTAGATGACTATAACAGTTAACGTTAACCATGCAGAATCGGTGGTCATCTTCAGTAGTGACTTTTGCAGTGCAGCCTTTACTCCTTCAGCCTCACGGGCCTGTCTGCTCTTTGCAAACTGATGTTCCATCCCTCAGCACTTAATTTTCCTGGTGAGTAAGCACTCTCACTGGAAGTGCCATACAGGAGAGATGAGCAAGGCTGGGGCAGCCCTGGATGATGCGTTCACAGAGCTAGGGAAGGTAACATGTATCCTCTTCCCCTTAACTACAAATTGCAGAGCAGGATGGATTGCTTCCTTGTCTGAGCCCCACGATCTGCATGCTGTATTTCTGGTTTAAGACCTGCAGGTTATGCAAAATGCTGACAACTTGATTTACTATTCCCTTACACCCAGATACAGTTATTCACCCTGCAGAAAGTGGGTGTAACACCTTGTGAAGTTGGGCATTTCACTATGGACCACATGCAAAGCCGTGGGAAGTGCTTGTTTAGGTGACAAAGCTGTGGAGAATGAAGTTTCAGATGAGGAATGGATGCTAAACAGACATTGGAGTGATGCCTGCCTGTTTTATGCAAACAAAACCTCACTTGGCTAAGGTGATATTCCTTCACCATAGATCAAAGTAGGCATAACAGTGATTTTTTACACTAGCAGAACAATTAATGTAAAGATAACTCAGACCTATCAGGAGAAGCCTTTGTACATGAGACCAAATGTATGTTTGAGGAGATGTTTCAGATGGGTAAAGTTTGACATAGCTGATGTAGAGAAGCTTTTATTACCATGAAATCTAAAAGGTGGGGTTGGTTCATGGTTTGGTGGTTTTACTAAACTTTCCATTAGAATCTTTTGTAAGGTATGTATAAAATGCATGTATGTATAAAATCAGCTAAACCTGTGGAAAACCATTCAGCAGCTTTTTTTTCCTGATGTGATAGATGATATGCACATTAGGTAATTGAAATGGCACACGCTCCAGGAGGATCCAACCTCGCCTTTCCCATTTGCGGTGAGGCAGGATTGAACCTGTCTAAAACTCTTTTCATGCAGAGGAAGTGAGTTACGGTTTTATTTGAGCCGAAGGATTACTTGTGGGATAATAGCGAACAACGAAACAACTCGGGAACAACGCTGCTGTCTCTTAAACAGTTTTATTAGCTGATGCTGATTTGTGAATTAGGGAAACCAAATTACGTGTTGCAAGAGAGCAAGGAATGGCAATTCAAAACCTGCGGGAAAGGAGCAGAAAAACGATGATCTCTCACTGCCTGCTCTTCAAGGCACGATGGAGAACATGACCTTTTATTTGAGTGAATGCAGGGTATTGCACAGAGCTGGATCCGGGCTCTCAAGTTTCTCCCATTTGTAGTTGCTCACTTGTACCGTGGTTCTTATGTGTTGATCGCCCTGGCATCCAGTTTTAGTATGGAAATCCTCCCAAGAAGCATACTTGCATGTTCTTTGATTTGAGATCTGTTCATCACTCAATTACACCTCTAATGTGTCAGCTCAACGTCCTTTTGGATGATCCAAGGCAGGACTATACTGTGATATTTCAATAACCAGGACAATGAACAACAGCTCCCTGTCATAACGCTTCCCATTTATAGCCAAGATGTGATTGGTAACCGTGTATATGATAATGATTCGTTGATCGTGTTGAAACTTCAGTTGCAAAGCCTGATTAAAGGCTAGTTGTACTGAAAACTGGCCCTCCTTGAATGGGCTCTCTAATTTATGACTGTTTTCCGTGTTCCAAGGAGAGCCTCTGCCATCGTGACTCATCAGATCTGCCTAGCAAAAAAAGATGGTCCTAGTTAGGGAATGAGCCCTCTGCTCTTCAGGCAAGGATTGTGCTTCAAGAAGGAGCTTATCTCCCTCTGCATCCTGAAGTTTCTGCCACACTGCCTTTCAATCTGAAGCGTGAATTTGTCTGGGAACACTGGCAGGCAAACGTGCCTTACCCCTCGCAGAAAGAAGCGCCTACGGGTAAGGTCAAGTGAGCAAGTTGTAGCAGATTAAACTGGCTTCTGAATTTACAGCACATCATCTGCTCTGTAATAACTGGCTGTGTGCATGGTGCAAAGGCACCCTGTGGTAAAGGCAAAGCCTCTCCCTCTTTTTTACCCTCAGGGTTGAGCTACCTTGCTTCATGTCATCTGTCCTGTGAAAAGAGAGTGCACAGAGTATGTGCCACAGAGCACTGCTGCACTGTCCCACACAGATTCAGCTTACAACTTGTTCCCTTGTCCACGCGCTGGCAGAGGCCTGCAAGACAAATTCCAGACTGATAACAAGATAACAGCATAGTTAACACACAACCCTGGCTCCTGTTTCAGTGATTGGGCCCTTGCTTATCTTGAAGAGAATCAAAATCCTCATCCTGCCTGTTAAAGTTAGTGGAAGGACTTTCACAAGCGAGGTGGATTTCAACTCGCTGTTACACGGGGCTGACTCTCCAGGGAGGCTCAGGACCTGCAAAATGTGGTATGGATGACAAGGTTTTCATGGAGTAAACTTTCCAGCTCTTACTGAAAATAATGGAGTGACATCTAATTTTGACATAAATGTTAAATATTTTCTCATAGCAATTTGGACTCCATTTTCAGGTTCTCCTGAGTGTTGAATGACAAGGGATGAAGGTTAAAGAATTGAAGTTTTAAGGGATTGTTTTGATCACCAAATTATTGAAGGAAAAGGCAGAAATAATTTTGAAAATGCTGAAATGTTTCATTTTAACACTTAGAAGCAAAACATTTTGAGTACTTTGAGATCATGGGTTTTTTTTCAATCTTGAGCTTCATGTAATTTAAAGAAACTGGTTTGAGTTAAGTAAAATTTTGAGGGTTGACTTAAAAATAGGTTTTGAGGATTTTTTCCCTCTTTTTTGATGTGCTTTCCAAAGTTACAAAGATTTTGAGATCATGTCTAGTGTTGTGCTTCTCTGTCAGATGAACAGTAGAGTCCCATTGTAGCTGTTGACCAAAGTCCTGGAAGTGTGGCCAGGGCCTGGGTATCTGAAGAACCCTGAGGCTTCAGTGCCTCCATCACACAGTAGCTGTACTCCCAGCTTGGAGTTTATTAAGCTGGGAAGACTTTTCTAACAGGTATCCTGCATTGCTACAGTCCATCAGAAAGACAGATGTAACTGAGACTAGCGATCATCATCATTGCCAGTTTGTCTTGGAGAGCCCCAACCAGTTGGACCCTGGTTGATGGACACTGTTCTGTGAGGGCTTAGACTCAGCCAGTAAATGAGAAGTGGTCTTACAGCAAAGCTGGATCAACTGGGCAAACGTAGGTTAGGGTTTTGGAAGGTTTTGTTGTTATTACATTGTATGTTCAACTAGAACAGACTGTCTCAGGGTTGTAAACTTTTTCAAATAGCTATCATTTTGTTACCTTCCCTCTGCTCTTCACCCATGAACTGCTCTTGTCCGTCTGTCTGACTGGTTTCCTGCCTTCACGTGGAGCGAGATTCATCTGCATTCATCTGTAGCCATCTAATCTGAGCTCAGTGTCTAGACTCACTTTATTGGAGGGAGAGGAGCAGACCTTTCTAGAGAGTGATTCATTCTGTCCCAAAGCAGATGCTTAAGATAGGTCAAATTAATCATTTTCTAGATTGCCTAGTTTCCTTCACTGGAAGTAAGGAGAGCTTGCACTGTCTCAGGTGTGTAGACTTTTGTCCTGCTCATGCTTTGGGTCAAGGAACATGGATGCTGATAGGATGGGATCTGTGTGCATGAATCTGTAAATTGTACGTGGAATGTTTGAAGAGGTGGGAAGAAAAGATAGGAAACGTCACAGAGCCAGGAACAGTTTGTGGCACAAGTGAAAGAATTAAGAACTAAGAAGTTAGGAAGTACAAGGTAGACCATGTTCAATTTAGGCCCTGTGGAATTACACACTGGCATATTCTGTGTGTGGGGGTCACATAAAAAGGAAGCAAAGCAGTTTTCCCAGGTTGAAGGTAGTCAGATGCCTTGTAGAGTAGGTAAAAAAAAAAAAAAAAAATAAAGAGTTAGTCCACAAAGTGATTCTGAAAAAAAGAAATGTGAAAGAACCACACAATACTTCCTCCTGAAGAACATCATGTGTATGTGTATTTTTGGTTTCAGTACTCCTCTACTCCTCTGACAACCACAGAAATAGATAGGTCTTTGCATCCCCTTAGAGGAGTTCATTGAGAACAAAAATCCTCCTGTGTGGATCTCTCTGCACACCGTGGGCTTTGTTTGCAGACGCATTTCAAAACAGCAACCCTGAGTAGATTTTTCTTCCTCTTGTTATGGCAACAGAAGTATCCAAGAACTATTTTAATTATGTATCTGCCTCAGCAACTCTGAACTGGGCTTTAATTGTTGGTAATAAGAAGTACAGAGCAAATGACTCTTCCTATCCTAGATCAGTGTTTGTCATACGCTCCCTCTATACTGGAATTTCCATCTTGGGAACTCATTAAAAATACATTTCCTTCAGGGAGATGTAGAAATCAATTGTTCATTTGCTAAACAGCTCTATGCATTTTCCTCTTTTGATTCCTTGCTTTCCTCTCTTATTTTGTTTTGCTTTTCTTTTGCAGCTCTGTTTTACTTTATCTGAAAGAGGAACATCAGTGAGAACCCGTGAGCAACCCGGCAGTTTCTGAAAAACCTTCATGCTAAAGGATAATCCAGAGCTCCCTGAAGAAGAACATAGTGAATGTTGTGAGTACCTAACACTGATAACATGTACTTGCAATTCTGTTTTTGGGGAGTGGCATATGTGCCATGGCATTTGCTCCCATCCCTGTGATGGTACTGAGCATCTTTTTGCTCTGCTGATACCAAAGCCAGAAGTGTTTGGGTTGGGCTGCAAAGCCAGGCTTGAATTTCTCTCCCTCTTTTCCTTTCTTTGATGTCTTCAAGGGCAGAACAATGTTGTCCAAGAAAAGGTGTGAGGTTTCTTTTCCTTGGGCTGCTACAGTTTTTTAACATATCACTTTGTAGTGAAATGTGCAAGCCTGCATTGGAAGGCCTCGTGACTTGTAGCCTAACAAGAAGGGAAAATATGATGTGTAACAGTTCAGCAAGCCACAGGTCACTTGCAGGATTTTATACCTGCTCATCCAGTGAGCAGGTATAAAAAAATTAGAGGAAGGCAAATGTGGTTATTTGCTCCTAGTATCCCTAACTCTATTGCTTTGATCACTTTGTTATATTAGTTTGAGTATTTTCAATACAAATGCTTCTCTCTGAGGTTTGTGTTCACGGGAACTGGAGCAGCACGCCGTTCAGAAGGAAACACGGTCTCACAACTTAAGACGGTGGTCTAGCTGCAGCATTTCATAAAAGAAACTTCCTATGAGGGATGGCTAAAGAGAAGGCATAAATATGATTCTGTGATTTCCGTGTCCATTGTTTTTCTTCTAAAACCAACTGCTTTTTCTGGGTTGAAATGGGCAAATGTGTAGATCTAATGTAAACATCCTCGCAAACAGAGGAAAGCAAGAATTCTCTGCCTGCCAGATTGGAGAACAATCCTTATTTTTTCTTAAGAAGGAGACTCAGGGATTTCAAAATTAGGTAAGTTACTATTTAGATCTTTATGGCCCAAAATATGCAGTGGTCTTTCAAGATGTTAGTAGTGATAAAACAGCTGCTGATGCCATTCAGTTTGAGCAGATCAAGTTTTTTCACTTTCCATAAATTTAGTAAATATGAATGTATTTTGTGATTGTTGGGCATGCCTTCTAGCTCCCTGAAAGCTGTGTGTCCTCCTTTGCCCTGCTTTTCCCTTTGTGTTCAGGCTTTGGGAAGCAGATTGAGACAGTCTTAAGCAATGTTGCTTTCCCAAGAGCAACTTGCAAAGGAAATGTTAGAAGAAGACACAGAAAAATCTTTGTCACCTTTCTCTTTTCCTGCGTGCTTTGATCTACAGTGAAATAGTTCACAAAGCTGACATTTAGAATCGTTCGTTAGTAGTACCACTAAGCTGCCAAGTTAGTAACTCATTAAGATGAGTAAGGGGCTTCTGAGAACTGGAGCTTCTCACTGTCTATGTATCCAAGCAGACGAGGCTATATCAGCTTATTCTCACACTTTGAAAAACTTGTTTGAAACCACCAAGGGCTTATTCTGCTCACTGACATCATAAAGCCTTAAATAATAATAATAAAAATAAATTGTGCTAGCATGCAAAGCTGTTGGGATAAAAGATGTTTGTTCAAGATGTTGCAATCACCTCCACTGATTGCAACAGCAACACTACCTCATGCTGAGAAGAATGGTTCCCTGGGTCCTCTTAAGGTATATGGTGCTCCAGATAAGCCCCATGAACTGTATGGGAGAGGCAGGCAATCATCAGCCAGTAGAGATGCTGCCCTGTGATTATTACATTCTGCCCTGTCCTAAGTAGTTTAAAATGAGCCCATTTTGAAGTGCAGCAAGGTGGTCTGCTGTTGAGGTGCCATAACCTTAAACTACACTCAGGAGGCGTGGGCTTGTGGAGAAAAAAAAAAAAAAAGCAGCACTCTTCTCCCCAGCTACAGATGGAAAGACAGTGCTCTTCAGGATGGCTCTCGCCCTGGCATCCAGGACTGGTTTCATTTGGGGAGTCATTCATAGATGATGGAGAGCTCTTGAAATGTTGCTTGAGAGTATATTTTGTCTTCTGGCTTCTGCTTGGAGGGAGGACAGTGCTGCAAGAAGGAAGCAGTTGGCCAGGCTCCTCCCATCCCTTCTCTCCTGTCAAGGAGACAAGAATACCAGAGGTGAGGAAGGATGATGTTTCTGCTGAAAGGAAATGCTGGCATGCAGTGATTTTACTGAAAAATAACACTCTCCCGAGTGTTTGCAGGGTGTTGTCACATTAAGATGTGCAGAAAGCTATCAGACCTTTCCCATTGTGAGCCGTAGCTGTTCTCATCCCTTCCACCGCCTCCTCCTGCCACCCAGGCAAATTTCAGGAGGAGGGGGACGACAAATTGGGACCAGTGTCTTGTATCCACCTAGAAACTGCCTGTTTACTAAACAGTACAAATTTCTCACTTCCTTTCTCCCGCTCTCCTCATTCAGATGAAGCACATTTCTGGAATAGCAGAGCTTGTACAAATCAAGTCCATATTCCTCTTTTGCAGAGAGAAAAAAAGGGGGGTCGGGAGGATTCATTAAGGAGGAACATTTATTTCACTTAGTGCGGGGTAAAACCAAAGTGAGATGAGGCTTTTTTGCTCTCACAGGAGGGTACCTTGTGAATTCCAGCATACAGCTCCCTAATTTTCTGGTAGGATTTAGGTATCCTGAGGCTTGGGTTTTGGTTTTTTTTTTCCATCCTGCAAACATATGCCGCAGCTTTTTTGGAGTGCTAGCCACACAAGCACAAACACATTCTGACAGGAGCAATGAATAAACTCTTCGTGTTCCTCACTCACAGGCATTTCTTCACTTCTTGGAGGTTCTTTTTTTTAACACTTAAGCGAAAACCTCTGGCACGGTTTGTGGGAAATGCAACATAAATCTCTAAATCCAGTATGTGTCAATAACTGAAATGCCTGCAGTTGATCTCATATCTATAGCTGTTATTTTGAGCAAACTGCAGATGGCAGGATAGTAAACACCCCCTCTCTTCGCTCCGACGGGCTTTCCGTGTCCGCCTTCCGTAGGAAGCAGCTTCCTTACGGGCTGACCCCCCAGGAGAGAGTCCTGGGGACAAGGCTTAGCCCTGATCCCATCCCATTCGTTAGCTGCCTCCTCATTTCTGCACTGCTTGGCTCTTCGCTCCCTTTACCCTGGACTCGTCTTGTCCGTACTTCTGCTCTGGCTGCCGGCTGTTTTTCCTGGCCCCCGGAGCTGCGTCAAGGCTGGGAGCGACAGCTCCTGGAGCTGATGTCAGTGCCGCTTCCTGAGCTGCCTGGCTGGGCTGGCGGCAGCCCGGGAACACCCTCTCCCCAGAGCATCACCTCCTCTGCCTGCCTTCCTTGCTGCTGTGGCAGCCCCTGGGAGAGGAGGCAGACACGAGTGATGACAACTGAACATCTGGGGGCCTTTTACAGCGATGTTTCTGCTGTCTCCCACCCCTTGAACCTCAACGCTGGGTTTGTGGCACGGTAGGAAGCGATGCCTGTCGCCTAGATGTCTGTTTAACCAGCGATAAGCTGTGCACACCTTGGGAGAGCAACGTGAAGCTTTTGACACAAGCAGCCCTAATGTTTCTGAAGGTCTTTGCTTTTGAACCACTTTTGTATCCGTGTTCTAAACACCTCATGGTTTGCTACGGAAATTACCAGGCTGCCGACAAAATAGAAAGCTGCATGTGTCCATTCTGCCAAACAACTGCCCAGTACATGCCACTTGGCGTATATAGGGAGAGGAGGAAAAAGGGAAGAATCACTGTCATTTGAGAAACGTCTCTCAGAAATGGCAGTAATTTATTCCCAGGCATTATTCTTCATTAAGAGCTACAGACAGCTGCAGCTTCCCTTTAAATAGAATTTGCACTCTGTAGGCATGCTATACATAGGGCTTCAGGTTTCTGACATTTCTCTGCCAAAAAATCAGAAGTATTTCTCACCAAATAAATGCTTATTCAGAAAGTCTTATTTCCTGGCTTTTATTTCACATCACATGCTTCCACTGGCCAGGCAAGAACAGCTCAAGGCTGACATTTGGAAGAGGAAGCTGAGACGGTTTGGGTCTCTCTCAGGGCTTGAAAAACTAGTCTCTGACCATCACTCTGGGCCTTTGTTTCAGCAGTTTTAGCTGATGAGCATTACTTAAGAATGGATATATCTGCTGGATCCATACTTTCCATTCAATATCCAGCCCCAGCAGATGTCTTCGCTGTTACAGCGGCCCCAGTTGGTTGCCTTTTGTAATCTGTGGTGATGCCATTCCTGTCAAATACAAGATGTCTTCATCCTCCCTATCTTGCCCCAGTTCTCCCCGCACCCCTGAGTTTTATGGCTTACAGTATGCAATCTGTGGATTAACATAAGTTTTAGTTAGGTCATTCCTTACTCTTGCTTTCTTCTTGGCCGATACAGCTTCCAGAGAACTGAGAAGTTGTAATTTCTTCAGGGCTAAACTCCAAGTCTTTGATAGGCAGGCATGATGCCTGGGGCCGCTGCATGTTGCTACCGGTTGTCAGCTTTATAAAACTTAGCCTGCAAAGCAAAGAAATCTGGGCACAAAGTTTGTTCTCTTCTCTTACTGTGGCAAGCTGTAGTTTCCCAGTCTGTTTTGCCTTCCCTTCATTGTCTTCCAAGCAAATGGCTGTAAGATTACGACTCCCATGTTTGGACTGAGAACAGCTTTTTGCCTGAGCAAACAGATTTTTCTTTGGCAGTCGCTTTAACTGCTGCCCCAGCTTTTTGCTGTCAGCTTTGTTTCACGATTTGGCATTCGAGAGAAGTCCAGGCGGCACTAGTGCGTTGGAGCGAGTAAAAGCAGCAAGGAGGGCAGGTGAATGTGTCTGTTAATGATTACAATACCAGGGTGGCTGCAGTGTTGCCCGTGAGAGGAAAATCATCTCCAGTAGTTCAGCAGTGTAGCTTGTGGGTGTCCTTACTTATAACTTGGTGGTGTCAACTGGAGAAACTTTGGGTCCTTGCTTACAGCACTCTTTGGTCCAAGAGACTTCCAGTGAAACCAAGAAGCAGCATTGGGAACCAAGCCCAGCCTTCAGAGGTTGATAGCGTGGTGTGAAAACTGCTCTCGTATTTGCAAGTTGTGTCAGGGGTGAAGCTGACCAAAACACAAGTGTCTTGTGAGAATATTTCTTCTGCCTCTCTTCTGTGTCACTGCTGCTTTGTTGTAAAGCTGTCACAGTGAGCATCACTGATGAGCTAGTTTGCTGCGCCCACGATGACCCTATCAGTACCTAGTAGCCTGCCCATGCTTTTCAGAGCTGATAACGTCGATGGCAGCAGCAGAGAAGAATATAAATTAGGCTCTCCTGGAAAAGAGGGGTTTTTTCCATTTTCTGTCTGGAGTGTGCATTCAAAAGGAAAGGCTGCTGCTATGGTAGGTTAGTCAAAAAGGATCACAGGCTCTCTGTAGCAGGATACTATTCTGAACAACTTGTTCATTCATATTTCTTCCTGGTCTGTTTGCAGCCTGCCAGGCGTGTTGACCCTGCATGCTTATGCTGGGAAGGAATAGTAGATACTGTGAGACACACTGGCAGTATTGATGCTATCAGTGTTCCTTCTCAGCGAGGTTTATGTTTCTGGTTGTTAATTGGCTTTGACGTTTCCAGCTGCAGACACTGATGAATGCTACAGAGGCACTTGGTGGCACAAAGGTCAGGAGGAAGAAGATAAAGAAGTTGCCAGGATTGCCGTTAGCTCCTCTTCCTGGTGAAATCTCAGAACTAGAGAGATGCTAAGGACACCTGCGAGGCTGTAGTCTTTTATTTCTTTCTAATGGGTTTTCCTGGCAGCTCTTTAGTAACAGGAAAACACTCTCCACTCTGGCAAATCGAGTTTACTGCACTAGTGCAAGTTATTACCGAATTATTGCACTAATAATAGAAGAAATCTGTTTGAGGAGTGAAGAGAGGAATGTTGTTTGTAGCTTTCTGTGCCAGGTAACCTTCAGTCTGAATTGGGGTGGTGATTTATAAATTCCCTTTGTCTCACTTCCAGTGTTTGGACTGCAGTGAATGCTGCTAAAGCATTGCAAAAGCTGTGCCAGTTGAAAGGTGCTGAGCAAAATGTGGTTTTGCTTCTCTGATGGGTGGACATTGGTGATCAGACGTTCCTTGCAATGAAGAGGTGTCTGCAACGGAGGCAACAAGCAAACTGCACTGTAAGCCTTTAGCTGCCAGGAGTTTGGCAAATGAAACCTCCCTCCTCAACAACTTCATTTAGCATTTCTGATGCAAGTAGTTCACAAAAAGAATCCTCGGATAATGTGAACTTCTGGTGAAGTAAAAGTAAGTTTGACACTTGGGGTGGAGCAACAGGAAGAGCACTGGAGGAGCTAACACTTTTCATGTTCACAGTTAAGGTGTTTTGGGTCTACTTGACAATTTTTGAAAGGGGTGTTGTTTGTTTTCTTGTAAAACTCTGCACTGCAAGCAACTTTGTTAAAGAATCATTTGGGGGAGTGGTGTGTGAGGCAAAAGAATGTCTCTTTGTCAGTCAGATTGTGTCACACACTGCTGCTGTTTGAGGCAGGAAGATCCTCACAGCTTGTTTCTGAGTGTCCCTTAGATCCACAGTGAGAGTTACCAGGATTCTTTTTTACTCTACTGCATCCGTTAAAATGTTTGTATAACTATCTTTATTCCACCCGAGGGATAGCCTGCAAAGTGATCAAGGAGAAATGAGTACAAGCACTTCCTTCTTGTTATCACTGACCAGTCAAACCAGTTCAATTGAAGGGACCTGGCTTAGTGAGTAGTTCTTACTGCTCCTAATGACATTTGTAGAAAGGATGAGTGAGCTGCCGAGCTTTATAAGTCTTCATTATAGCGTGAAGTCTCTTCTTAAATTAAATGAAGCAGGCAGTCTTCATTAGCTTCGGGGTTTCTTCTTGTTATTATTACTCTAATGTAATTATCACTTTTCTTCAGTCAGCCTTCTGCTTGCCTACTTACAAATAAACTCTTTCCATCTGGAGAGTATTTTGAGATGGAGAAGGTACAGTGAAATAGTGAAACTGTTTTTAGCACCGTGTTCTTCCTCTCCTTCTCATCAACTACCTAGAATGCTATATAAGGAAACAGAAAAAAACAAATACATGGCAAACATAATAGGATCCTCCTCTCTAAAAAAAAAAGACTATGCAAAGGAGGACTATTGAGTTATCTGCCTGAGCACATGCAATGGGAGAAAATTTCATTACATGGATCTGTGAGACCCCCTGCAGTCCTTAGCTTCAAAAAAGCAACGTTAAGAACTGAGGAATCTCCCCACTTTGCTCTCAGATGACAAAACACGTTGCTTCAGCGATAAGTAGTTCTTGGGCATAATGAAATACCTGCTGATTGCAGGGAGTAGGAAAGGCTCAGTCACGATGGGTACATCTATCTGTGCATCCGAGCCCTGTGCAGAGATTCCCAAGCTGACAGGGTGCTTTGCTCAGAGTAATTAGCCCCGCTTCTCCCTTTACATCTTCTCTGATTATGCTAATTAGACTGAGCAGGGTGCTGCCTGACACTGGTGAGAGTCAAACAAGTGTGTCTGTACAGCTTTGCCCTGCAGTATGCCCTATAAATGTCTGAGCCTGCTCAGCACAAGCTCACGAGTCTGTGCAGTGTGGCTGGCACAGCACAGGTGTTTCCTGGAGTTTTATTGTATGTGCTATCGAAAATCACTCAGCCTTAGGTGGCTTGCTGGGACTGCAGTAGAGGTATTAAGCATCAAAACTGCCCATAGCATCCTTCTCTCAGAAAACACACGAGGTGTGTGAGAAGACAGAAGTACTTAGGCAGACAGTCAGAAACGGCGAGTTTGAGGAATAAAAGTGTGGAGGACTTGGACTTTCTGCATTTCATCCTATTTACATGTGCAGGGCTGGCAGAAAAATGGGTTGGCAGGTTGAATTAGATTGTGAAACCTCACTAATTAGCTGTGCATTCCCTGCTCCACCTCTCCCTTCTTTTTCTTTCCCAAGTGAGATTCTTGCAGAATGAAATGAGTGCAGGGATAGATGACTTTCGTATTTTTGTGTTATAACATTCAATTCTAGCTGTAACTATTGCAATGTAGGTAAGTTCACTCTCAAATATTGTTTCCAAAATGTTGAGTGAGCTGGCAGAAGACAGTTTTTAGAAGAAACAAACAAAGAAATCCCCAACAACCCCAAAATGACAACAAACAAAACTCCTTTTGCTCATTATAGTAGAAATGGCTTTTTACACTCCTGACTGTTCTTCCACTGACTGGCACCTTTCGGAGAAATGCGGTTGAGAATGTGTGCATATGTATACACACACATACACACATGCCTATCTATATATACATTGATCTTAGGGAGCCTGGGAATGTAAAAGCAAGTGCAAAAACGTATGCTGGTTTTGGCAAGTTGTTTGTTTTAGTTGTACAGTTTCCTGGTTCTCTCCATTTAAAAGGTGCATCGATGTTCCGCATGTGACGCCTGAAGTGCGGTAGTTAGATCTCTTGTCAAAAAATGGATGTCCATGTTGTCATTCCATATTGCAATCTAGCACTCCTTAAAATATCACATCAAGCCACTACCATGAATAAATAGCTGCCTTGTATTATTTTCAGGAGCAGCAGTTTCCAAGACGGTATGATCGCAACCATTAAGTGAGTAGAAAGTGTTTTGAAAGAGTAGAAGGAGCTTTGTTGACTGAAATGGCTAGGTCAGGGATGAAAAGGAGTAGTTTGCTGTTTTAAAGCATAGCAGACATTTTAGACATTCTTCCTGGGATGCTTCACACACGCAGTTGTGTGAAAGAGTGATAAGGGAATGTGCAATTGCAGCCCTCTTAATTTAAAGTGCCCGAACTTGGCACGTTCTGTGGTAATGTAAAATAGTAATAACTACAGATCTCGTGTTCTGGAATTCCTGGGTCTGCTTATTAGCAGATCAGTGTGTAAGTACTGGTTCAGTGTGTCTAGTACTAGAAGGATGTGTTTTGTTCTTGGAAAGGGATGTGTGCTGGCTCTGCACCCCCAAGGCATGTGTAAGGCTAGATTCAGACTGAGCTGTATTGCACATTTTCTAGAGGATGACTATTTTGGATAAAGCACAGATGACAACAATATGTAGATAATTTTTCACTGTAATGCAGGTATTTATTCAGTTTTAAATTGTAACTGTTAGTCACTGGTTTCAGTCAAAGTGTCTAACAAGACCTGACCAAGAACACCTGAACAGGACAACGCAATCAGAGCTGTGGATTTAATGTCGCTCCTTGCTCAGACTGGGACTGGCAGTTTCCATTTTGCTGCCAGATCTGCACTCATTAAGTGCATAAAAAATGGTTTGAAAGAGCAGGAAGAGCTTTGTTTGCTGAAATTACTGCACTGGCATTGAAAGGGGAGAGGGGCACTAGCACTGAACTGATAGTGTCAAGTGAGGAACCCCAGCACTTGCACCCCGTGGGCCCCATAGGTCTATAGTTGCTAGTTTTTCTGTTACAAACTTGAGCCCTGAGTCTGCTTGTTGACCTGTACATGCTCTTAAGGCTGTCTGGTGTGTCCTGGCTGGAGCCTCAAAGCAGTAGGGAATGGTGTTTATCTGTGGTCAAAGAGGGAAACCACCATGCCAACACGAAGCCTGTTGTCTGATGAGACCAGTGCTAAAGGTAACATGTGAAGCAGTCGTGATTGCTTCTTCAAGAAGGCAAATGGAAGCAGGATAAGTAGTCCTTTATTAAGTTATGGTTGGCATTTTGAGGCTTATAGCTTAATATATTTAAGCTCAGTGAAGGCATTTCTTGTAAACATTCCTTCAGGACTTCAAGACATTGAAGAGAGCAAAGCAAACTATTTGGCTGTGTATAGGAAAGATTTGTCATATTAAAGCATCTCTTTTTGGTTCTGTGGGGTTTTTTTTTGTCTTTCCATTTTTGTTTTGGTGAAGATGGTGTGGGGGACGAGGAATTGCAGATTGATGATTGTTTGTCTGTAAACTGTCTTCCTGGAAGGGAGACTGTAGGAGGCTTTCTTATGGCTCTTAGTCAGACCAGTGCCTTATCTATAACAGTATTTGACCCTTGAAGATGCTACACATCCAGTTTAGCTGCCTGATCTGAGTGGATGGTGTGGCCATGCTTGCAGCAGAGTGAGAGGAACGCTCATTTGGGGAATCATTCCAACGTATCAAACCACTGTGTTCTTGAAAGTCTTCCTGATAGTGTCCTTTCACTTGGTTTATTTTAATGTAGTTCAAAGGTGTACCAGGAGGGAGAATTTGATAACTTGATGAAAAAAAGTCACAAATTGAGGGCAGTGCTGTGTCCTGACATCACCACATGGTGCTCTTTTTGATATTGCATTAATATGCAACAACTTGATGGTAGCTAAGAGCAAAAGCTCAAAACAAACAAAGCAAAAACTTTGATCTCAGGCAGTGTTTGTCACTACAAATGTAATTATCTGAGTGGACCATCAGTCTTAAAACTGCTAATAGCAGCAGTGTGAGAGAGCTTGTGGTATCCAGTCTGTGGCATTTCTACCCCGCTGATGTGGAACAGGCTGACAGCAGGTAGGAGACTGATGGTGGAGGTCAAGTCTTGCTGGGCTCATTACTTACCTTCTGGTTTATGGTGTAGCAGGGGAGGAATCATATCTTTGATCTTTACCTGAAAACAATAAGAAAGGAGGACATACAGAGAAGGATATGCAATTAGAGAAATAAAATGACACTTTGAGCTGCTCTTTTGTACCATTTCTTGCTATAAAGAGTAAATTCAATAATTCCTGTCTCCTTATTTTCTAATTTTTTTAGATTCAACTTAGAACAATAGGAACATTCTTCCCTTTGTAAGAAGTAATTCTGATACGCAGCAATTGAAACCTAAGGGATTAGTCAAAGGAAATTGCATTGTTTTAGTAAATAAGCAATCATTTCAGTGATTCCTGACTGATTACTTTATCCTTTCTCATGTGAAGGAAAATGGTAAAAGTTTAGCCTTGATGTGGTGTGGACAAACAATGTTAATAGGCATGGCTAGATTTGAAGTGCAGTGGAAACATTATAGGTTTCATAGAGTGAATCTTCCAGGAGTTTGAGAAGACTCTTGATCAGGAAACTGGAATTCAGATCCCACCTTCCCCCTTGTTCAGATTTCTTTGAGTTTCTGTTTTGATTCTGGCTTCTGTGGTGTATGCTAGTTGCAGTCCGTCTTGTCCTATGCTGCTTCTATGTGAAAATCATCTATAAAGCCTAGTGTACAGAACCTGGTAGAGTTGCCTTTTGGAAGGAGAATTGCATTTCTTGGCTTATATTGTACCTTGAAAATTCATCACTTTCCTCCCTGTCCACAAAGAAACTAGCTGGGCTTTAGATACTCACATATTAACTCCTGCAGCTCTTTTTTTTTCATGCAGCCTGTGGTTTGGGATGACTCCACTAGTAGGGCGCTGACGTGCAATCAGGAGACATAGTGGCAGAGCCAGAATGAAAAGCTATCTGATGGGTGACTTGAGGCATGTCATGACCAGCCAATGCTGCAGCCACAAAATGGAGATAATGATACTGATATCACTCCTTGGGAAAGCATTATGAAATGTTTTCATGAGTATTTCTGCTCCAGAGCCTGGGTGTTTTTAGCCTGGATTCCAAGGAAGTGAGGTGTGTGTGGTGGTGGTGGTGATGATTTCTGTCTGCTTGTCCGTCCCCATCCTTCCCCTCCCATAACACCGAATGTCTTGGCTAATTCCCACCAAATCCAGCAGGAAGTAGAAGTCTCAAAGACAATTAAATTCCTACAATTTCTTTTGTTGTTGCTAAACTCAGCAGGCAGGGGAGGTGAGAGGAAAGAGAGTGCTGACATCAAGGGGAAAGAGACAGCCAAGCTCTTCCCTTGCTAAGTCTCTTTGGCTGTGGCCAGCAGTGAGCTCCGCTGCTGCATCCAGCAGGCCACGGCAGCCCTGGCCCAGGTGCCAGGCCAGCGTGGCAGGCTGTGGAGCAAGGCTGGGCTGTTGCAGGATGCCAGAGGGAAGACGGTACAGCAGCAGATGGGATGGCAGAGATGCAGAGCGTGAGTCCTGCTCGCTGTTCTTCAGCTGAATGGGATGTGTTAGTAGAAGGGTTCCACATGAATTTGCTGTTAGAAATCCTGGTAGTGGTTTGGTTTCTGGCTGCTCTGACGTTCCTGGGATGTTTTTACTCTTGAACAGAACTGGGTCCCTCTGCTGCAAGGAGCTCTTGAGTTTTTCCCGGCATATTATGCAGAGCTCTTGTGCTCCTTCACCTCCACGCTCTTCATGTGTTACTTCTGCAGTAAATGTAAATTTACAGCTGCCTCCTTTTCCTATAACTGTGGGATTTCTCCCCATGTATCCCAAGTGGAAGAGATGTCCCATTCTCATGAAGAAGTTCTTTCTTTGTCCTCATTTAATGACTATCAGGCCCTGTTTTCAATGACTGCTGAATTTCACCCTTGCATAGCTCTGTGCCTCCAGAGCACTGGCCTTTTTCTGCACAGGCCTCTCGCTTACTTGGCACAGCTTTCTGGTGTTGTATTGCTCTTCTGTACATTAAAAGGTAGCTTCATGGTAGCAGTAATGATCACAGGGATGCAAATTTATTACCTCGTGTTTAGTAACTCAGTGGAGGCATGTGTTTATCTCGTACGTTTGAGTGCTGGTTTTATATACTATTGTATATACAATAGATAGGTTGAAAGTTGACTAACCAAGAAAACATCCTGAAGGCTGAAAGAACCAATGTGAAAGATATGCAAGAGTTGCCGTCTGGTTTTTAGCAGTACTTTGTGTCTGGTGTGCTGACGTACATGGCTGTAGCAGTTAGATGTCTCGTTTACGCACCCAGATAAAGCCAAGATAGTTTAAAGCAGTCAGATTCATCTTATGTCTTGAAAGAACAAGTTAATACTTTGGAGGAGAGAGAGGAGATTTGCTTCTTTTTTAAATAAAGAAAGGGGGCATATTTACATAAGCATCCTTTCACTGGGAAGAAGGAACAGATAAACAAGTCACCATCTGACCACAGGCTCTGGGGAATCTGCAAGATAACTAAATGAAGACCAAGACTCTTGAACTGCCTTCAGGTCAGTTGTTTTCAACTAAGCTAGTTTTAGCAGGTTTAAAGTTCAGTTGGTTTGAAGTGTAGAAGGTATGACCAAGAAGAAAAATGACTGGAAAGCATCAGTCATGGAAAAATACTGTAGCCTAAAGTTAGCTTTGAAGTCTCCAAGTCTTTTTATTGACTTCATAGACTTTACATTAGGCCTTCAGTACAGAAAGTCAAGATCAGACATGTCTCTGAAATGATTTTTCAGAGATTATTTATATGTATGATGTGTACTTCTCTGCCATTTCATAAGAGTCTCTCGTGTTGAACTGATGATTAGCATTACGGCATTGAGTTTGTAGGCCTCAGCCAAAGCTCGTTTTGGCTGGGCATTTGAATACATGAACATAATAAAAAGATTCTCCAAACCAAAGCTGTCATAATGTGAGTGGGTATGTGTGGGTGGAGGAGAATGGAGGTTTTGGAAAGTATCCGTTGTCTCTCAAATCAACCTACTATTGCAGTCACTTTGCAAGCGGTAGCCCAGGCTGTTGTGCAGCGAATGGACTAACTAGCCCAGGAAGATCACTTCTAACTTCTGGATGAAAATTCCCTCTTTGAATCTAAGAGAAATTGGCTACAGTAGTTTCAGATCTATATCTATTAGCTGCTACTTTTTTGGTTTGTTTCATTTTGTTTTCTGGTGCCTCCCAATTGTGTGCATTTTCCTGGCAAGACAGGACAATTCTCTGCAATATAATTCTTTTTGAGTGTTTTCCCCTATTAAGTTCCCAGCATCCAGACCTCATGGCTTCTCCCACTTCCCTATAAGGAGTTGTTATGATGTCTTGTATTCAGCCTAATGTTCATTTTTAAAATTTCCCATTTGTTTGCACGAGACACCTCCTGATGTAATTCTGTCTTATTCCTTTATGACGTTGGACATATCAACAGGGATAGAAGAAGCAGCAGTACAGCAAATTATCTGTCCCTTTGGTATGTGCTGGGAGATGCTCCTGAGAAGCTGTGCACATGCTGTGTCAGGCTCCAAAGTAGAGAGGATGTGCTCTGGAGAAGCACTGAAACTTTGAGATGTTTAGAATTACCTGAAGCAAGGTGACCAAGCTTTTTTTTTTTTTTGTGCTGGCTGATTGAAATGGTGTTGCTGCACTTTCAAATTTCTCAAGGCCTCATCTCATCACTCTGCCTTTAATTTCCTTCTACTGCTCTCCATTCTTTCTTGTCTTCCTGTCAATCCCATATGTACTCTCAACACTAAGTTTTCATTTCTTCCTTTTCACTTCCCCAGCAGATGATAGAGTCACATTCTACATGGCTCTGCCATCTGAAACAACTTCCCTGACTCGTATTCCTTTTGAGTTTCAACTTCATACTTGGCCTCTGTGTGTTAATCCTCCTTCTAATAAAAGCCACATCTTACACCCAGAGCCTTCCAGTTCTTCTATGCTCCGCTTTTCTCCTCAAGACATGTAGCTTTTGCTACCCTTTGATACAGAAGGTATGCTGTGATCTGTGCTTATTATTAGACAAGGAAGACCTATTTTAGAGGCACCTAATCACATATTTAAGTCTAATTTCTGTTCAGGACAACACTTGAGGGCACATTTACCTTTTTAACACATGAAACATGGCTTTGTTATATCCAAAAAGAAAATCAAATCAAACTAAAGCACATTGCACAGTCAGAAAAGGATGAAAGATTCAACAGAGAAGTAGGATTTCAAATCTGATACTACATCTCCTTGAGTCTCATCTTGAAAATGTCAAACATACTGTAGAATCAAACAAAAATCCAGCAGCCTTGCTTTTCTCTCTGTTGACTCAAAACATTTTCTGCTGTACGCTGAAATTTTCAGTAGTTGACATAGTATGCAGTTGTTCTTGCTAAATTAAGAAAGTCTAACGCTTTCTTGGATCCCCTGGTAGAACAGCTGAGTTGCAATACTTGCATTAAAAAAAAAAAACCCTGAGGTTAGTTTATTGAGAGGTTGGACACAATTTGCAGTGCTACTGTTTTTCTCCTCTTGGCTCCCTTAAAGCTTCCATGAGATTGGGGAAAAATACAGCTAATAGCAAGCTGTGCCTGGGCACCACACAGTCACAGCTTTGTGCAGAGCATGGCTTTGGCATCTGGAGCTCAATGCACGTTAGCAACAGTACATTCATTGATATAAATCCTTGTCAGAGCAATGGAGGAACGCAGCTGTGTGTTTTGTGAGGGTATGAGGGCTGGTTGCGGTCTATCTCAGACTCACTGTGAGATCATGGAAGATCTGCTCAAACTTGTGCCTCAGACTGTAAGCCTTGGGTGTGGGGCACCACAGACGGATAACCACTCACTTCTGAAATAAATGTAAGCTCACAGGCAGGGCTCCTACCCATTTTCCCCTATCCTTTCCCCTTGATTCTTCCTTTCAGGCTGAAGATCTGCCCAGAGAAGATGCATAGGAACACACATCCTTCCCGATTCATAAAAAGCGAGGAGAGAGGAACGATACCTCTCACCAAATTCAAGAAGGAGAAACGCATTCCCATTTGTCCCCAGAGTAAAGCTGCCCTGATGTGTCTAAGCAGCACCTTGGGAATTGATTGTGCTGCTGAAGAGAGGAGCCAGGGAAAGTGCAGTGGAAGTGAAGTGGCTGAGACTGCTCTTATAGCCCACAAAGCCAAAGCTCCCAATTCATTATGGAAACCTCTACGGTGCCACTGTGGCCCAACATTGAGCAAATCAGTACAAAGAAGAGAGTAACACCATAGAGTGCAGAATGTTTTCATAGGCTTCTCAAGGGTTTTTCTCCTTGTTTTCATTTGGTTTAGGGTTTTTTTGCTTGATTTGCTGTCCCTGCCTAAGCATCCAGCTAAAGTTCTTGCAGTCCTAACCATGCTGTCCTTGCCCTGGATCACTGGGGAGTGACTTCTCAGTTGTTTCTGGAGTGATGACACAGGCAGTGTTGTAGCATAAGAATATCTTTGAAGCCTGAGTGTGGATGTACACTTGTCAAAGTTTTCAATATAGAACTTGAACCATGGTGCTTTGTTAATGAGAGGATTGCCTTTGTCCTCCTTAAGATGATGAAAGTCACTGGAGGTTGTTCCTTGCAAACTACGGGGATTGCACAGCTAGAAATTTCTTTGCTGAAGTCCTTTTGAAATGCATTGCTTTTGTGCCTCAGGTAGTTCCCTGTCCAGGCTCCCATGAATCTCTGCCTTTTTACCTCTTCTTAAATTGTCAGTGGATGTGAAAAACCTTGTGTGTGGAAGTGAGAATGCTAATGCAAGCAAAAAAGCCAAGATTCATGTGTTCCTTTTCCCATTCATCACAGTTCTTGGAGACTTTTGTGGAAAAATCACCACCTGAGGACCAAATTAAGCCTACTTTGATTAGACTGTGGGATTAAGTCAACCTGAAGCAGCGTTTTGGGGGATTCCTGAGAAGCCTGTTGTCCGCAGTGAGAGAGCAGTCTCTTTTTACTCTGCTTCCCATTCTGCAGCAAGCATATTCCTCACACTAGTGCTGCCATGCTCGTCAGTTCAGCAAATGTTTCCTTGGCATTGCACTTGCTGTTTTTGAACCACAGAATGCTTTTAGGTAAAGTTATCATAATATAAACTGAAAATTGACAGGCTGAATAGTTGTGGTTAGTATGTGCTATAGTGGTGATGACATGGGAAAATATGTTGTTTTTCTCCAGATGACTGTTTGAGGTTAGTTCTAGACCATTTTGTTCATGATGTGCCAGCTAAAATTGTGAGAGCATGACTTTGAAGTAAGCAGGTTAGTTTGATTTATGGGGCTTTTTTTAAACCTGATAAAGGCCTGTTGTCAAAGAATGATGATGTTGTTAATTCTGGGATTTTAAAAGAATGGAGACAACCGTTAGAAGAAGGTTAAAAAGACTCAGTTTGCCCTTCCAAGAAGTTTGTCTCACTGAATAATCTAAGCAAAGGTGTCTCAGTCACGGGACTGGCATGGGCAAAGCGTGGCCTGCAGGGGAAAAAGCTGGCAGGGTTCAGGTGCCTCTTCTTCTTCAGCAGAAAAATGGTAATGTGAAAGGAAGATGGGTAGCAGCAAACAAAGCTGGTGTTTACTGCTGCCAGCACAAATAGCATTTCATAGATGTGTGTTCATGTCCTTTCCTGGTGTTCAGGACGAGAGTGGTGTTTGGATGAGGATGGCAGCTCAGCAGATCCATAGTGCCATCCTTCATCATTCCATCCACACACACCAAAAGATGGCATGGTGCTGAGTCAAGCAGGCAGTGCTCTAAAGGACCACAGAAACATCTGCTCTCTTCATAAGACAGAAGCAAGAAAAGCAGGCATTAGGCAGGAGGTGATGTTTGATGTCTTCATATCTAGTCATAAAACCAAAAGTGACTCAAATGTCACTTTCTTCCCAAACTGAAGTCTTTTTGGTGTGGGCTGTCAGCCCGTGTTAGGAGTGATATGCAAAATGCACAGAATTTGTGTGTGGCTAAATGATGGTTTCTTTTTCTTTCATCTGCCTCCATTTGCTTTACACTGCAAGGTTGCAGTTGCGTGTAAAAGTCTTGACATATTGAATAGAACCTTGAAACAGCTCCAGTGAACCGCAGCAAAATGAGAGGCAGAGGAAACTATAAAAGGGTAGCAGAACCAAACTGGTTTTGAAATTAAACCCCTACAGTTCTGGAAAAGTCTTTACCTGCTTCAGCAGTGTGTGTGAGTTTGGGGTTTAAATCTCCTCTGAGATCTTGGTGGTGTTTGGGCAAAGAGAGGCAAGTTCTCTGGGGAGAACCATCCTTACAGCAGAATCTGGCTGCCTTGGCCCTGCCTGAAGTGCTGTGCTGAAATGAGGTTGTTAGGACAGCTCACTCAAGTGACTGCTTTCCCTGTGCTTCCATTTTTTCTCTGTTTGTATGAGCTCATTTAATCTCTCCTTGGCATGTGGAGAAGATAGGAGGATGGAGCACGTTGCTAACATCTCACCTGCCCCTGAGCTGAGGAGCTTCTGAAGCCTCTTGAAAGTTAGACCACACTTACTTTTGTCTGGCACTCTTTAGCCCCAGCAAATACAAAGAATGTGGGGATATGGATGGCTCATTTCTAAAACACCATCAAAGAGCCAGAGCAAGAGATGGTTTTCTAATCCTAAATACTCTCCTAATTCTGGTGGTCTTCTAATGACTCCTGGAGGCACCATTCCCTTTCTCAGCAATTCCATCTTCACTCTTTTGCCTTCATTTCCCAGCCCTAACTCAGAAAAGCTCCTGTTTTCCCTTCTCCTGATTAAATACTGTAAGATATTTAAGTCCATTTCATTTACAATAATGGCAGCATATTGATTACTATGATAATATTGATGATAATATTGTCTGACCAGTACAGCTGTTTAATGATGTTATGCATACTTGGATATAAATGAAAAGCCCAGCTTACTCAAGGATGATGAGTAGTTGTGATCATCCAAATGGTGACCTTTCAGGGTTGGCATTTGCATGGCCAGAAATGAAGGCAGCTAGCTGTTCTCAGGCAAATACCCTTCAAAGTTCACTGTGCAAGAAAAAATAGTGTTGTTACACATTGGGCATCTAAAATAAAAGTCAGATTTGGACAGTTGCCCACATCAGTTACTGACATGTACGTTCTCTCCTTACTGAGGCCTTTCACCTCACGTGATTTTTCTTTGCTTGGTGGGTGATGGTCCCGTTTATAAGACAGGAGCAAGACAAGGCAGTGGTAGATGGGAGGGGGTGTTTGTGTCTACATGTTTCAGGGTAAAAACAAAAGTGACTCAGCTTCAGTTTCTTTGAAAATAGAGCCTTTTTGGTATGGGTTGCGAGTGCATGGTAGGATGTGGTGGTTTACTGCTTCGCTTCATCAAGACTTAGGTTTTCATGGCCTTGCTGCCAGTGTCTAGCACAAGCACTTGCATAACGGTTTGCAGAGACACAGGGTCTTTGCCTCAGAACTACGCTGAGAGGACACACAACAGGATCCTGATCCTGGCTGGGGCCTTTGAGCACAGTGCTGTCATCAATTTTAAATAATAATAGTAATACTGTAGAAAGTTAAATAAATGTCAAGTTAATTTTATGTACCTCTCCCCTCAGGCAAATTAGCCGAAATTGAACATTCCAATAATTAGCCCAAGCAGTTACTGCTAAATAGTTATATAACTGCTTTCTGTGAGTTGTGGTGAAACATGGAGGGCCAATCCTGCAAGGAGCAGAGAGGTTTCCACACAGACTGGGCAGTATTAGGTCCAGTTCCGCAGTTACTGTTTGACACCACCATTAATTGGGATAGTTATAGGTTATATGTGTATTGCCATACACTTCAGATTTTGGTCGCTTCCATTTACAGCCTCAGCAAATAATGCACTGAAGCATCTGCACAAGGCTTATTAAACTGTTGTAGTAAACTACTGTACAATTCCAGGCGGGGCCCTTCCCAGATCTATTGTCAGGGCTGTTAACAGCCACCTGTCAAGTTCAATTGAGACGTCTGAGTGGGCTGATGTACAGCGTGTGCCGCTGTGCCAGAGCCAGAGGCGCTGCGCGGTGCTGAGCTGGGAGCAGAGAGTTGTTTGGTTGGAAAAGACCAGTCCAGCCATCTCACCTCACACTGCCAAGCCCACCACTGAACCAAGTCCCTCAGCACTTTGTCTGCATGGCTTTTAAATACCTCCAGGGATGGGGACTCCCCTACCTCCCTGGGCAGCCTGGGACAGTGTCTGACAACACTCTCAGGGAAAAAGTTCTTCCTCAGCTCCAATCTGAACCTCCTCTCGGGCAACTTGAGCCCATTTCCTCTTTTCCTGTCGCTTGTTACTTGGGAGAAGGGACAGACCCCCACCTCACTGCAGTCTCCTTTCAGGTAGCTGCAGAGAGTGTTTGTGTCTGCCCTCAGCCTCCTCCAGTCTGAATACCCCCAGCTCCCTCAGCTGCTCCCCATCAGATGTGCTCCAGACCCTTTCTCAGCTCTGTCGCCTGTCTCTGGACACTCTCCAGCACATCAGTGTCTCTCTTGTAGTGAGGGGACCAAAACTGGAGCATGGGGGCTTCCAGGAGCTCTTGATTAGCCTTTCAGCCAGGTGGATTTGAGTAGTAAGTAGTAAGGAACAGAGGAGGAAAATAATACATTCATGTAAGGCAAACAGCATTTTCATCCTGTTTTCAAGTTAAGATATTAAAGTTAAAATCTTTTCCTCCGTTGCTGATGAATGAGGGCTGGCCTCTTGTACATGTGAGAAAACTGCTTGTCTGGGGAAGATCTAATGCTCGTTGTATGGTAGCTTTGGAGATGAAGCTGAGACTGCCTAGCTGCTTGTCTTGACAGAGAAAAGGCTACTTGTACATGTCTGCTTCCAGAGACTGAGCCTTAGGAAAGAGGAGGCGGGGGGAAGGTTAGCCCAGTAGCATCTCAGAAATGTTTGTGGAGTGTTTTTTGTTTTGTGTTGGGTGATATATTTTTTTTCCCCTCCTTTTTAAACCATCATGAACTGGGAATCCAAGGAGACTCAGCAATCAGCATGTTTGAACGCCAGCCAAGACACTAAACTGGCAGCCATCCATTCTGATATCAGTGTGAGTGAAATGTGTACTCAGTAACTGGATTCAGGCCCTTCATAGTTTGCAAGCAAATATTTCTGCTTTTGCAGATCAGATTAACAAAAAAAAAAAAAAAGGGAGGAAAAGCTGTGCAGCTCTTGAGCATGAAAGAAAGAAGGGACTGTACATTTGCAAAGGGACATTTACATTTTTGTGTCCCAGGCAAAGTCCTGTGCCTTATGTTGTCATGTTGAAGGCTATGTTCTGTTTCCAAAAGCCATTTAATTATGTCTTTTAATGTTTTAACTGCTAAAACCTGCCTCGCATAAAAAGCTGCAAGTACCTCACACTGGCAATAAGCTGTAGGAAAGTGAAGTAAATTGGCATTTTGCAAAAAGGTTGTGCAAAAGCAATGGAAAGCTATGCAAATCAGCTGTGATACGGGCACATTTGCATTTTCTCTTGGGTTTAGTGATGATATGCACAGCGTGACTTTGGCAGGCGTGCCTCTCGGGATGAGGCATGCACTCCTCGTATGGCCCTGTGGGGTCAATCGAACAAGCAGAACGTTGTGATTTTCCATGCAGTTTCTCAGAACCACTGAGCAACATGCAGCAATAAATAGTGACAGAGGAAATCGATTTCTAAGAGTAAATACATTTAGTAGGAGGAAAAAGTGTTGTACAAATCTTTCGCCTTGCCAAAGGAAGGGTAGTGGTTTTGTTTGGGGCTGCTCAGCTTTCCAAAGTGACTCCCTTCTGCTGTCTTCCTTCTCTTCTTTGTTACTCTTCGGTTTAGAGAACGTCAGGACGAGAATTCTTGTGTGCTGAGTGCACAGATCATTAGAGCAATATACTGGAGAGGGCAGCGTGTTACAAGCAGCTGACAGGGCAGTTTCACAGCCTTTGAGTACAGTAAACCAATGGCAGCTCTTAAGACCTGTTGTTTTTGCCCAGCTGAGAAGGAAGGTGGGAGCATACTTGAGGTTTCTGGTGGTAATAACCCTGTTCTAGGGAGGATGATGGGCAAACAGACTCTTAGAGCCCTTGGCAGTCTGTTTCATATTGGAGAGACATGTCTGCTTTTGAAGTGTTGCTGGAAAGGAACTCTGAAATGGCCTTACCTGCTTTTTTACCTCATGTAAGTTATGTTTCATTTCAGGAACTCCTTCAGTGTGTTAAACTGAAAAAGTATCAAAAATAAATCAAATTCCTTGGAATTTTTTTGGCCTTGGCCTTCACTTACTGCATGTTTTCTCCAGTCAACTACTTGAACACAAATTTGTTATCATTTCTGCTGTGAAAACAGATCAAGTAAAAAATTCAGCGTGTGCTTTGCTTGTCACAAGGGTGTATTTGCTCCAGCATCCCTTCCCAGGCCCTCAGTGCTGACTGTTCTCATTTCCCACGCCGTGATTCTGCAGCATCCCGGGAAGTGGATGCCCAGGCTTTGCGCTGGAGCCTTACAAGGGCTGCTCTAGAACAGCCTGAGGGAAACATCTCTCTCTAAGGCAGTAGTAGGTAAGCAGCAGCTCTCCTTGAGGCTGGAAGTTCAGTAGCTTTTGGACAAAGCACCTGGTACAAGGCTGGTCTGAATTCAATCACAAGCTTAAGTACTGTCTTCCTGTGACCTCAGCACATCCAGTGCTCAGGGTGCCTCACAGAAGCAGAAGAAAGTTTGACTGCTTTCAGATGAAGCCTGCAAAAAAAAAAAAAAACCACCCCAAACCAAACCATCCAACAGCCCAGCAAGTATCACCTTTTTTTTTTATCCTCCTTAGTTTCCCTATACATAGTCAAAACATTTTTCAGAAGGACTTTAGTTAATGTTTTGCAGTAGTGAGTGAACACCGTGATGCTCCGATATGTTTTGCGCTCCTGAATCTCATTGTAAGATGCTTGAATATAATTTAATTTGGGTCTTTAAACGAGAGGAAGAAAGAGTGCCGTGAAGTCTCATCTGAATTTTGTCCTTGACTTCATGAGAAGCCCTTCTGAGTGCATTTGGGAACACTTTGGCTTCTGGTTTAGCTCTATGGCTGGATACATATTGAAAGTTTTCCCTTCTCCTCGTTAGCACACAGACAATTGCGTCATCCTGGAAACAAAACGCTCCTTTTGCTGTCCATATGCAAGACATTATGCGAACATCTGTGTAAGTTGCAACATAGAGGAAGGCAAATTCTTGGTGTCAGGCTGCATCCTTCAATGCATCCCCTGTCTGCAGCGGGTCTGTGCTCACCCATCACCTTTGTTCTCCCACCCACCGCACACAGTCAGTTTCATGTTCCACTGCTTTGCTACTATTAACAACTAGCTAGGGTTGGTCTTGATTATTTGGGGTTTTTTCCGAGCACCAAATGTATAGTTTCATTTTGGCAGCTGGTTTTATCAAGAAAATGGTATCAGGATCGTGTGGGATTTTGTGAGTCATTACCAGAAGTACTGCAGTGGGTGGATTAGCCCCTTCGAAGTGGCTGCTCTGAGTGTTTTCGGGGCAGTAAGGTGCAGGGAAAATAGGGTCGTGCCTGCAATTTTTCCTGTGCACCCTCAGGAATACCCTGAGCGAGGGCAATGTCCTTGTTCTGTCAGCAACTCTCTTGCTGTTTCCTATTGGCACCAGAGGGAAGATGAGTGATGCTCCCCAGTCTCCCTACAGAACAGAGCGTTTCTGGCAGCTGTCCCTGCGTGACAGGATACTGTAGCACAAAACACAACGTGTTTTGGTGGCGGGACTGTGTGACACAGCCTACGGTGTGCGGAGCTGGGGCAGCAGCGCGTGCAGAAGCACCCAGGAGAGCACACTTAGGTGTCTGTGCTTTAGGTGTCAAGGCTTTCAAGTCAACCTCACCAGTTTCTTAGCTGGGTTTATTTCAGTTACAGGTATCAACGCTTCTTCCTTAAGGCCTGCTGCCTCTCCACCTACAAATTGCAGTACTGTTTCTATCACAAACCTTGTCGGAGGGCATTTTCCCTAAAGTAAATGAAACCCGACTGCTGTCTCCTCACTTTGAATGGCACGGCCCAGTTCTGTGTATCGGGGCTGTTGCCATAGGCCTGGGCTCACTCACAGCGTGACACATCCTTCCAGTAACAGCTCCTTAGTGAGACACTTGTAGAAAGGTTTGTTGGTTTCTTCACGTGGTGTGCAGACTGTCCAGGAATAATGTGCAAGACTTTTTCTGAGTCCTGCTGCCTCCCATCAAAATTCCCTTGGAGGCCAGCAGCACCAGGAACTGCCTCTCCCAGCCTGTGCTGCCAGGACCCAGAGCACACAGGTCTGCATTAGCACGTCTTACTGCTAATATGTTTTCTCTCAGCCTTGGGATGAGGAGATATGCATGTATTTGGTCTTGCTTGGTTCTTCCCCACAGTTGGGAGCAAGGTTTCTTACCTCAAGCATGTTTGTTTTGGGTAGAGGCTTTCCCGATAAGTCCTAATGTATCATACTGTCCTGTACTCTAAAGAAAAAAAATACTTTCCCTTCCAAAGCAGTGTGAGGAGAATGTTTTGATGAAATCAGAATGGGGGTGGAAGAGGAGGAGCCACAGTGACCTGTCTCCTGCCAGGGTCTGGTTGATGTTCCTAATGCAAGCGCTCTGACACACAGCAGAAACCTGCTTTGATGAGTGACGGCTTATTGTGCCTAATGCTTTCCCAAGCCTAAGTTATGATAAATAAGTACACAGTGGCCTTCCCTGCTTCTTCCTATTACTCTGCTGCTTTTTCCTTGGGTTTTTTGACCCTTGGTTTGGGAATGTCAAAGAAAAACAAATAGTGGTGGTGTTTCCAGGCAGCTTCTGAAGCCCAGGGGAGCCACGGTGGGAGCAGGGTACAGGTAGGTGGCTGCTCTCCAGCCTTCCTGCATGAATCTAGAGTGCAGGTGTCTCCCTCAGAAGTCACCATGGTGGAGACTGTCGGCCCCAAGGAGAGATGGGTTATTTATCCTAGAGAAGAGGAGACTGAGAGCAGACACAATCTCCACAACTACCTGAAAGGAGAAGGAGCAGAGGGTGTGCTGTGTCCCAATGTCAGGTTTCCCTGTGACAGCTGGGAAGCAGCTCCACTGTTTCTTTCCTGCCCTGATGAAGCGGCAGCAAGATGTGGCTGCGCTGATAGATGGAGGCAACAACTGCCAGGCTGCAAAGATTAAAACCCTATTTTCAGCATGCCATTGGAGCAGGTGTGGGGATTAGCTTGCTCTGGCACAGCCACAAAGCGAGCTCCGCTGTCTGGGGGGGCTTCTGTCAGCAGAGGTGGTGGTGGTCCCATGAGCAGGCTGGGCATGAGAGCCACGAAGCTGTGTTTGTGAGATGAGAGCTCACACTCTGAGGCCTGGGGCAACACTGGCTCTGGAGATGCAGCATTGTGGGGAGATGGTGGTCGACATGGTCGCTGGTCAACAGAGCTTGTGGCAGGAGCAGTTTTGAGATGACAGCAAGGGTAAGGACTCAGCTGTAATGATTTTTAATCCAAAGCATAGGCACAATCCTGCGTGTGGATGTGTGCCCTTACCTGTCAAGTTCCACTTAGGACAGCCCCAGACCAGTTAGTCTCTCTGTTGACTCCAGTGGGCAGCACTCGTTTTTGCAGCCAGGAGCTTCTCTAGCCAGCCCTAGAGAGACCACCTCATTCTTGGAGCGTGGCATCCCTGGTCCCTGACGCAGACCAGCATTTTATGGTACACCCCGACGTGCTTTGTCACGTTGCCTTTCCAGTCAGTGCTTTATTGTAGGGTGCAATATCACTGCTATGTTTGAGTATTAGCCTTTACAGGGCAGTCAGTTGCTTCGTGCTCAGAAGCACAAATGCACCCATGAAAAATGTGCAGAGGCAGGTGGTAGCCTGCAGTTTTCTTCCGTTTGCAGTTTTTTAACTAAAATATATATATATATATCTCTTTTCAAGTTCTACACTGTCAAGAATGTGGGTGTCTGGCTGAATGAAAGGAAAATCAAATCAACTTGCATAATAAATACACTAGTAAATTTGCAGTTTGCCTCAACTCTTAGCATAAATACAACCACTTTAGGGGATTGGTTTGCTTGGTTGTTTCTCCAAGGAGGAGAAGCAGCTTTTGAAGAAGGTTTCCCTGAATTTCTTATTCTAAGTATGTTAATTATTAGCAATGTACATGCTCCAGTTAGAGCACCAAGCGCTGCTTTCCAACAAAATCAGATCAGCTCTCATTTACATCACGTCGTATGTCGGGTATGGAATGAGATTCCAAAGGGCCTTGAGTGTTGCCTCAACCCCAGCTTTTTACATTTATTCATTTAATAACACTATTCCTTGAGCATTTTAAAAGCTGACTGCCTTAGAGGTAGCCACCTGGATTTATGTTTAGGGACTGAAGGAAGTGGGATGGCTTTCAAAGGTCCTGCATACCTGCAGCTCTCAGGGGATTAATTAAAGGCAGGTGTTCTTGACAAGCTTGCCAGGAGCAAGGAGGAGATGCTGTAGGTGCCCAGCACCTTTGAAACCGTAACAATGTGTTCAAATGCCAAATATCGATGGGGTTAGGTGTTTAAATTCGAGTTTGGATGAGTTTTGTAATCATCCCGGTCACTGTCCCCTCCGTCCGGCCGCGCTGCAGCAGAGACTGATGCAAGAAGCCAGAGGTTGGTACGTGGGAGGGAGCAGGGACAGAGCCTGTGCCTCACTGCGGTGGGAGCCAGCCGCCTGCCTTAGAGCACATGCAAATGAGGGTCAGATGGCTTGACAGTTGGTTATGAAACTAAGCAGAAATTATGCAGAAACGGGATTGATTTTTTGCACATATTTTTAGGTTTTTGTCTTTTAGGAGCTCGAATCTTTAATTAAAATACCAAAGACGGGGAGAAAAAAAAAAGTACAGACAGCAACTGTTATGTTTCAAATACATAGTGGATGTAAAGTAATAGCCCGCTATGCTCTTTTGAGGGATCAGTTTTATCCCATTGCATCTGAGAATATAAAGCCATCCCACAACTTGCCAGAAGTGACACCTGCTTTCATACTTCCTAATAATTACTTTAGCTTTGACAGAAAGTACTTGGCAGGGTGCATACGAATTATGATTTGCTTCAGGGTACAAATAATGGCATAATGATTTTAAGAGTTTCTCTTAATGCTGGGAATGTTTGCATGTACATGTTTGGTATGAAACCAGTGAGTAATGAAGAGTTTTGGGTGATTTTAACTCCCGAATTGTGCTGGTTGTCAGGAGGTTGGGGCATCCCTTTTTTCTATTGTAGCTAGCAACAGGACAAGGGGTGATGGGATGAAGCTGAACACAAAAAGCTCCATTTAAACATAAGATAAAACTATTTCACTGTTGAGTTGAGGGAGCTCTGGCACAGGCTGCCCAGAGGGGTTGTGGAGTCTCCTTCCTTGGAGGTCTTCAAGACCCGCCTGGACACGTTCCTGTGTGACCTGATCTAGGTAGGACCTGCTTCTGTAAGGGGGTTGGACTAGATGATCTCTACAAGTCCCTTCCAACCCTACCATTCTGTGATTCTGAATAAAAATGTGTGTTGGGTAGTGTAAGAAATAAAGGCAGGTTTTTAGCAGCTACTTGAGCATGCTTATGTTTTTTTACAACTGTCTGTTGCTATGAAAATGACCTAGATGTCTGCAAGGAATAAAAGGACTTCTAGTACTAGATACAGTTAGCTTGCAAGAGGAAAGAACTTGCCTACAGTAAGTGCCATCAGCCTGCAAGGACTTTTCCCCCTCTGCCCTGCCTTGCAGTGAAAGTGTGTTCAGTTTAAAGTGCATTTCATTTAAAGTGCACTTTCTGGAGGCGAGTTGAACAATTTCTGAAAACCCAAATGTGAAGTTTTCACGTGAACTCCCTTCAAGAGCTGAAAGAAGGCAGCACTGATAAACATGCTGCTTTTGCAAGGCAGAATGAGCAGTCATGGAAAACAGTTGGGAGTCAGGCACTTTCTTATCTGGAGAAAAAAAAAAAAAGGTACAGTATGTTACTTTTCCACCTCTGTTAAGGGACTTAAAAAAGATAAAATGCTTCCTGCCTGAAAGAAGCTAAGCCCTTGCCATAAAAAGAATGAATTTGGAAAACGTCTGATGTTGTTTCTGTGTGTGCGTGTATTAGTTCCACGTCTTTTATCAGGCAGAGCTTTAGGAGATGGCAAAGTTCATACGTGCATTGGTCTTCCATTACCAGAAAGACTTTGGCAAATTGCAGGGAGTTGAGACAGCTGCAGCAAAAGTGACTAACGGCCTAGAGAAGAAAGATTAAGAATTAAATACATACAGTTGTTCTGAATGAGGGAAAAAGAGGGTTAAGGAACAGGATAAGGTTGTAACTATCAGTCCTGCACTTGAGGGATGTAAATATTGGGGTTTGGAGAAGAATTGGTTTGGGTGGTCCAAGCAGTATGAGTAGGAGCAATGGGAGAAAATTCAGGGCTGATATCCAGAAACACTTGCAGCTAGTTAGGTCTGTTAGACTGTGGAATAATCCCCAGTGGGAAGGGGTGGAAGCCACATCACTCGAGCCCCTAGAACTAATCCTAAGAGAGCTCCCAAATACGGCACGGGAAAGGTTCTGTGTAGGAGAGAGGTCCGAGCATCCTCTTTGAGGCATCCACACCCCCTCCTCTCTGTGTTATCTGTGGGTGCTGCCAACACTGCAAATGGCTGGAAATGGCCCAGGGATTTCTAAGAGCACTGCATTTTAGCATATATTTGAGTAGGGATTTCCTTGCAGAAACAGAAAAATCCCTCTCTGTTCCGCTTTCTGCCCCGTAACCGTCTCTGCTTGTCGTACAAAAAAAAAAAAAGCACAACAACCAAAAGAAAACCCCCAACAACTAAGAAAAGAGAGCAGGAGTCGCCTTACTCTAAAGCTACCTAGTGATAAACTTTTTTATACTTCACTTGGAACAGGCTCCTCGGGCTGTTCTCGAAGGCTGAGGAAGAGCTGTTGGCAAGCTGCGTACAGCCATTACAAGTGAGAATGACTGAGCAGAACAGGCCTGTTTTACTCATTCACTTTCCTGCTGTATCCAAGCAAGTCATAAGTTCTTAAATTCCACTTTTCATGTGGGAGCTTGGTCTCCACAGTAAATGTTTCTTTTTTTGGACAGCAAGCTAATTTTCCAGTGTGTGGCTAGAAAGCTGTAAAGTGTATGATGAAAACTAGGGATTTAAATGTTCTCTTTTTTTTTTTTTTTTAACAAGCCTATGGAGTTTTTTATGTCTCTTATCTTTTGCAGCACCATACCCACCATAGTTTTTCCTTAGCTTTGGGTTCTCTTTAAAAGAATGGCATGGAAAGAAAAGGTTTACCTTCCCCTCCCCACACTGCTGTGGCAGTGGGGCTTTGGATTGCTGAACCTATGTTCTTTTTGCTGCTCCATGGATAATCCAAGGAGGTAAACCTACACCTGCTCCCATTCACTTCCTTCGAGTCAAGTCTGTGCTGTGGAAGTTGAGAGGGAGAAAATTCTGATGCTGTAATGACTATACACCTTAAGATTGCAGGGATTGCAGCCTTGGATGTTTTGTGTTGGGAAGGTAGGGGAAGGGGCCAGCACTCTCCCATGGTGTTCCCAATGCAGAGCATCATCTGTAGCTGAGTTTTCTCAGCTGATCTAGGTGGACTTGATCTAGGTGGAACTGCTTGTGCAGGGAGTTGGACCAGATGATGTATAAAGATCCCTTCCAACACCTACCATTCTGTGATTCTATGATTCTCTCTCCAAGAGCCCCTTCTACGTGAGGAAGAGGATTTCTGTGGCTTCATCCAGGTTTAGATGTCACAGCTGGGTTGTGTATGGTTTTCAGAGTCTCTTAAAAGCAAGGTTAATGATTTTTTGCTGCCACCTAAGTACCAGAACACTGATGGGGTTCTGGAGAGAAATATATGTCGAGGTGTTGTAAAAACATTTATTTCCTTAGCAGGAAGTATTGATCCTGCAAAGTATATTCTATTACAGTGACTTTATTTCTCCTAGATTAAATGAGTGATGCAGACTGTATTTAATCAATTTGTGTGATGGATGTTGGTGAATCAACATAGCAGTTGGTCACCATGCACATCTGAGTCTGCTGCTGGCTGGTTGGCCACTTTCAACGATCCAAAAAGAAGGTTTGGCCTGAAGATTGGGGTTTTAAAGGTTTATTTTGTCACTTAGTAATACACTGGGCTTTGATTGCCTGATTTACTCTTTTTTTTATCAGCGTTTATCAACACTGAGTAATGCCTGCAAATTAGGAGCCATGCTTCTGCTTGTTAGTGTGCTTTTGTTGTTTTCATTGTTTGTAAGCCTGTTCCAAAGGAGCAGTTGGGGTCATCTCTCAGGCAGCATTGTATCTTCCTAAGTGTATGCTTGTAGAAAAATGATTCCACAATGGTTGAGTACCTTCTGAATTTAAGCCCATGTTCCAGATCTAGGAGGAAAATAGTGATTTGAGGTTTTTTTGGACATATTTTTGAGGTGTTCTGTGCTTTTTATTTGCTTTTTAAATTCATAATACAGTCTAGAAGCAGTTGAATTGCAGCAGTGGTAAAGAAGGGTAGAAACAGGAGACATCTGCCTGTTAAGTCCTGTAGAATTTGACAGAAAATATGATCCTCCTTCTATTATCTTGAGATTTTCTGTAAGTAGCCGTACTAGGCTCACTTTCTGAGACAGTTTTTAAATGGACCTGTCTGTCATTACAGTCAGATCTCAAAATAATTGTGCTGATAGTGGCTGGGATGGAGTTGAGTTTCTTCGTAGTAGTTTGTATGGGGCTGTTTTTTGAACTTGTGCTGAAATCAGTGTTGGTAAGACGGGGATGTTTTAGTTGTTGCCAAAGTAATGCTCACACAATATCAAAGCCTTTTCTACTCCTCACCTCACCCCACCAGCGAGCGGGCTGGGGTTGCACAAGAAGCTGGGAGGAGACACAGCTAGGACAGCTCATCTCAGCTGACCCAAGGAATGTCCCAGCCGCTGTGGTGTCACACTCAGCATATAAAGCTGGGGGAAGGAAGGACGGAGGGGATGCTTGGAGTGATGGTGTTTGTCTTCCCGAGTCACCATTCCATGTGATGGAGCCCTGCTGTCCTGGGGAGGGCTGAATACCTGCCTGCCCATGGGAAGCAGTGAAGGAACTCCTTGGTTTGCCTTGCTTGTGTGTGCAGCTTTTGCTTTACCTAGCAAGCTGTATTTTTGTCAGCCCATGAGTTTTCTCACATTTACCGCTCTTATCCTCTCTCCCATCCCACTAGGGTGGGTGGTGGCCAGCAGTGTGTGGGGCTGTGTTGCCAACTGGGATTAAATCACAACGAAGTAATCTAGGAAATGCCTGTCTCTCTCATCCTTTGGTAAACTGGCTGAAGCCAGCCTGTTCACCTCTGAATGAGTGAATGGTTTAGGATATGGCAATGCTTTTGTTTGCTCAGTGAAATCAGTTTCTCGAGTGGAGAAACCATTTAACTGGTAAGAGGGGCATCGAAGGGTTGCTGGGTGGTAGCTTCCCATTACTGCTGCCCTTCTCACTCCTGTAGTGCCACCTTCTCCCTAAGGAACTGGATGAGGATTTTGGTGTTTGCCACCACTGACAGCAGAACTAGGAGGCTGAGATCCTAATTTGTTCACCTTTGAGGGCCAAATGAAGATTTTTGCTCTCCCTATAGGGGAAGGGAGGAGCGAGGTGGTCATTCTCATGAGCTGTCTTGGTTGTGTGGGCACAGTTCAACCAGGGACCTTCTGCTGGTGTGACTGCTTGGACTGATGGCCAGGAAGGCTCCACCTGGCCCTGGCTAGCAGCAGGGGAGTTTGTGTTGTCAAGATCCCTGCAGCTCTCTGCCAAAGTCCTCTTGCAGAGGCACATGCCTGGGACTGCCTCTGTTGGTTGTCCATGGAGGTACAGGACTGTATAGAAGTGGAGAGCAACCCCTTCACCAGTATAACTCATCCCCTCGGTAGGGGATTTGATCCTTCAAAGAGATTTGTGTGGGCAGGTTTGGTCTTGTACCTGCTTAGCACATCAGTTTGATGAAGAGGGAATTTTCAGTGACCAAGGCAGACTGAAAGAGGATGCAGTTTCTTACAGTACAGCAAGAGGATGCAGTTTCTTACAGTACAGCAAAAAGGACAGAGAGCTTTGCCTTTAGCTTTTGGTAGAATGGAGTTGTGCTTGGCTCCTCTCCCTGAAATACCTTGGTCTCCAGAGCTGCCAGTCTAACATTGTTCTCAGCTGCAAGTTACTTAATATAGAGAGGAATAAAGTGAGAAAGATGCCTGTGTTTTGCTAACACACCATAATGTGCAAAGCGCTGGTTTGCAAATCAGGGTAAGTACACAAAAATTAAGAAGCACCAGAGAAATTGCAGCGGGTCAGCAGAATATTCTCTTAGAGATTCCCTGACAGATTTAAGAGGCCGAGGAAGTGAGCAACAGACAACTCAGAGCTCGGCCTGACATTTGCGGCCGGCGTGTCAGTGAGTCTGGGTTGTAACTGCAAAGGTAAATGGGACACTGATATGGATGAGATGGCACTCGATGCAGAGCAAACCAGCCTCACGTGGTTGCAGCTCCCTTTAGGGACTCATCAGCTGTGCCAAGCGTGAGATGAGCTTCTTGGATGAGATACAAACGGTTCAGCAGTAGCTGTGTTTCCAGAGTGAAGAGCAGGCACCAAAAGGTTACAGAAGAAGCAGATAGAAGTGTAAGAAGCCAAAGGGTGAGGGTGGAATTACTCAGCAGAGGGAAAACCCCCCACACCGGTCTTGTGACGAATGAAAGTACATGTTTCAGTGGATCATAAACAGTCTTTGCCTTTTGCACGCACACACATTAACACATTTGTGATTACCAGCAGACTCACCTCAGACGAGATAGTGTTACTCTTAGTTTCCCATCTCATTTAACTGTTCAGAGCTGAGGAGTTCCGTGTTTCCTGACACAACTGTATCCCGCAGGCTGCTTTCACAGGTCTCTCCATCCTTCCAGCAGTGACTGGGGTTTCTCTGCACTCTTGAGGACAGACTTCTTTCCCTGGATACATGACTTTTCTATTAGAAAGTTTATATCAGGATCTGTGTGCACAGGAAGAATTGTCAAACCTGAAAATTATCTGTCTCTCCTTTCTCAAGGCATTTCAGAACTCATTTTTAAAGTTGCAGTGCACATTAGAGGAAAAAAGATGTTAAAGTTTCCAAATCCTGGATCTCAGGTGGGGTGATGATTTGGTTTTGTTTTTTCCTCGATTCAAGGGAAAGCACCAACAATGCAGTTCCTGTGTTTCCTTCCAGAAAAGAAACAAATGCTTCTGAACGTGATGTGCAGTTTCTTGTTTCGTTGTGAGAGGGAGCTTTTTCGAGCATTTAAAAAGTTGGAAATGAAATTATTAATGTAGGCACCATCTCATAGCTGTGGCATCAGCAGATTTCCTCTCTGCTTCCAGTATCCCTGGGAGCTTGCTTAACATGGTATGAAGAGAAGCATTGTGCAAGTGATTTTCTCATGAGAGAAGATGATCTTTGTAATTTATCCCAACTCTGTCCTATGTGAATTCAGCAGCAGCAGAAATAAGCAGAGTTTGAGGTTCGTTTTCTTTCTGGGCTTGATCTTTTTTCTGTTGCTAGATGGTTTATACTGGCTTGAGTGTTACTGGAGTTGCTTCCTGATATGGAAGGCGAGTAGCATACCCACCCTCATGTGCTGCTGAAGTGGAGAGAAACACCGGTCTCTTGGTATATGAGTGATAGATTGAACCAGACCAGCATCTCTCTGCCTTCCCACCCATGACAGCGCAAGAAAAAGGAGTAAGCAAAAATCTGTCCCAATCTGTTACTGCACAGGAGCACAGTCCACAGCCTCTTGATAGGAAAGGGAAAAAAACAAATCACTTGGTTGAGCAGAGTCAGTGCCAGCATGACCAGTCCTTCTGGTTGGGAAAGCTCCTTGAGATTGAGAGGAGGGAGCACATTTTGCCCCTGCCTGGGGTTTAAAAATCTTTTTTCTTAGGCTCAAACATAAACCAAATAATCCTCATGATTTGGCCTCCCATCCTGCAGCCTGTGTGTGTATATAGGGGCAGGGAAGACAGAAATCTGCTCGCTCTTTTTGTATTTAACAGGGGCCTCTTGGGAGGCAGCTGCTCGGTGCCAGCTTCATGGGGTAGGCCATGGCTTGGTGCCTGGTGCCCTGGCTGGTGTGCTGGGCTGACCCTGCTGCCCAACCCAGCTTTTTGTGGCAGAGCAGGGAGAGCAGAGATGTGCAAATCCACAAAGCAAAACTTAGGTGTGTGCTTGTGTTTCCTGACAGCCTCTATCTTGGGCATTTTCATGTATAGTGGTTGCACTCTCTGGAGATAGTGTACCCTTCAGACCTGTTGAACTGAGTTGCACTCTCCCCTTTGTGCAGCATTGCTCGGTTTGTTAGCTGCAGATTAGAGACAAAAGCTTTTACAATTGGTATTTTAACGGGAGAGGAGTGACATTGTGACCCACTTACAAATGTGCCTGAGATGGTCTGGATTTCAGCCCGCACTGGGGAGAGCGAAGTCCTGTTTCCTGGGGATTAGTGCCGTAAAAGCACCCCTTGTTATCAGTTCTCACCATTTCAGGAGGCCAAATGAGCATATTCAGGTGTTTCCAGGTATTAAAGAAGCATATGACTTGCAGCCACCAATTAAAGACGTTCCAGATAGTGCAGGGATCACTTCAGAGTCTGCTGGAGCTGAGATTTCCTCAGCGCCGTATTTACAAGCCTTCCTGCTAGAGAAGTGGAGAAAGGAGCTTCTTTCCAAGAAAAATGTAGGCTGGGTAATCTGACATCATTCAGAGTCACATCACCCTACACCCACCAGGATTCAAAGATAGAATGGAAATGGCATAATGTGTTCTCACGGTAACACTAATAGTACTTGCTCCCGCAGTTCATTGTGCCTGGTCCCCACCCCGCCATCGCCACAATTAACATCTCTTGCAGTGACTTTGAAAAGTGTTGCCATAACAAGGTTGCTGATCAGCAACTACAGAAATCTTAACGAGGTACCTAATGGAGCTTTTTGTTTCCATTATTTCTGCTTAATATATTCCGCAAAAGTCAGGAGGTTTTAACCTTGCCTTCAGCTGCAAGACCCTGGCGCGTTTAATAGGATACTGCTTCGTTTGTACTGAAGTTAGCATAAGCTAAAAGGGCTTGGAGACCCCTCTAATGCAGTCAGTCAAACTGGTGCCTAGAGCCAAAGAAAACATATATCCAAACACATGTTTTCGGTCTTGAGCTGAAAAAAAAACGCACTTCATGTTGAATAGCCTCCTCCAAGTGCCGCAGTTAATAAGCCATGTTGTGTTTTTACTGGAAAAGTATGCTTCTAGCCAAGCATTCTTTGCATTTTTCCCAGGATTTAGTCATAAAATCACTTCAGACATATTGCAAGTATGAAATGTGTGCACATCAGATAAAGGGCAGCAATTTCTGTTTTGCTGTAAAGCTCCATGGAAACATTTTTATCACCGTCAAATGCATTATCCCGAGAAGTCTGGCCCCTTTCTTTACTGTTAACATCTAGCTGGATGAGAAAAAGCTTGAAGGAGAGAGGTCGTGCTAAGGAACTGTAGGTGATGGTCTGGTGACCTGAGGCACAGCACCATCCCCGTGAGTTTGGTGGCAGCAGGATCAGGCTCGCACACACAGGTAGCCGCCGCTCTAGCCAGCCGGTGTGCAGCTGCTCATGTTCAATCCTGGCTGCCTAATTCTGTGTGCATTTCAGAAAAGAAAAAAAAAAAAAAGTGAGAAACCTGGAGACTTGCTGAACTATTTTAAGCATTATTATTTCAAGCAATGATTTACGCAAGCGAGAAGAGCCTCTAGCACAGTCGGCAGGCTCAGCGCTTCCAGGCGGTTGCATCTCACAACACACTCTCGCAGCCCCCTCTGCTGATGCTCGCAGCATCCTTGCCCTGCTCTGGAGGCAGCTGCAAAGTCCTGCTGATGGCTGGAGGACAAAACAAACCTTCCCAGTGGTGAGAGGGGGCAGGAGGGAGTGAGATTCCTGGAGGGACCCTCTGCTAAAGTCAGCAGCAGGGAGGTTTTAAAAGAACAAGTGTATACACGGATTTATGTATTGGAATAGAGCGATCTAGCTATCAAACATATGTTCACACATACACAGTATACAGAGTAATGTGTATATACCACCTCGCCGAGCCAATCTGTGTTCTGAAGAAGAGAGAGATATTTAAAGCAACTCTGCAAACTTTATAGCACTGGGAGAGACTAGCTGGGCTTGTCTCCGTTGGGACTTGCAAGTAAAGCTGGTCCGATCTGCCTTTCTTTGTGTACACTGTTTGAGTATGTGTTTGTGGGAAGCTGGATAAATGCTAAGAAACAGGCACTTGGATTAGGAACACAGATGAAGGGGAAAAGGCTGAGGAACAAAGAGAGGTTACCCAGCCCAAAATCTTAATTTGAACGCCTTGAAGGTGTCTTGGAGGGATGAAGTGTGGAAGGAGGTCATTTAAAAGCCATCTCCATGGGCCAAGGGAGCAGTGGGAGCATTCAGTTATCACCACCTCGCTGCTTCTTTGGGATGAGAGTCGTGCTCAGCACTTTCTGTGGCAGACAGCTACCTGCCCAGTTTGAAGAGCAGGCAGGAGCCAGGAGAAAGCCAGGACATGGGGAGGCAGAGCAGAGGTCGAAGGGTGACAGCTACTTGTTTGGCAGCTCAGCCCAAAGGAGCCAGGAAGCTCCAGCCTTGGGCAGGGAGCTCACCGTCTGCCCAAGGTGAGTCATACCACTTTGACAGATTAGTAAAACATCAGTGGCAGTGATACTTGCTCTTAATCATCTTGAGAAAAGATTAGCTGATAGGTTGGGGACCTTTTGCAACCAGCACGTGTGTTGGTGAAATTGTGGTGATGGTGTAAAGCGGCAGGGTGAAATTTACAGATGTGTGTGGATCTGGGTTAGGTGTTGAGTTCAGTTCTCACCTGGTGCAGAGGTCTGTGATGGGAAAGTCAACAAAGTGCTTTTGAGTCCTTTGCTTTAAGTGCAAAAGGCTTGACTACAGCATTCCTGTAGACAGCATTCAACAGGAATATAGGTCTCTATCTGTTCCTTCTGCCACAGGAGCATCCTGTGAGAGAGCCACCTCTGTGGTTTTCAGCTGGCTGTCAGAACTGTTCCACTCCACCAGGAGAAAGTTGCATTTCTAAGCTTACATCCCCTGAAACAGACCTAAAAGGGAAGAGATGGAGCTGGTTCACTACAGCCATCTCTGTGCTTCCTGGCTGGGATGTGTCTCCTGAAGGAGGGCAGATCTCCAGAGACCATCTCTCCCTTTTCGCTCAGCAGCCCCCACCAATGGGAGCAAAGAATCAGCAGAAGCCAAAACAAGGTCTTGAGGGCAAACATCACAACAGTAGAGTAGCTGGATTTTCCTTTGCAGGGAGAGACAGAGAGTCTCCTTTGGAGACAGAGTTGCAGGTGTGTGTGTAGTTCACCAGAGATACCTCACTGCATTCATTCTGGATCAGACAAGGCTGAGGCTTCTCCTTTTATAAAGCTGAGTATCTGGAAATGGTTGAGCACTGTGCCTTTTTTTGACAACTTGGCATTTTTCTCTTACGTGCTCTGTAGCAGCTTCCTTAGAGGAGGAACTTTATTCCACTGCTGTCTTTCTAAAAGCCTTTTTTTTTGTTGTTGTTATTATTATTGTACCTCATCAATCTTGCCGTGTTACTAAGAGCAACATCCAGTCAAAAAGCTGCAAGTCATACATGGCCTGGTGTGTAGCTGGGCACAAAGCTGCCTTTCATGGCTTCAGCCGTCTGCATTGCCAGCCATGCCGAGATCACAGTCCTGATAAAATGGTGTTGAAAAGCACTGAGAGTTTCAGGCTTGGTGCTTTCAGCCGAAGGGATAATTTTAGAATGTTCTTCCCCTTGATAATAGTAATTTTCCAGCGATGTAACTGTTGGATGTTAAGAGTTAGATCAGTGTAAATGAAGGCAGAATCAGATCATTACTTCTGAGGCAAAGTACAAAACTCTTTGTATCAGCAGTTATAAATGCATTAAAAAAAATCCAAATGTGCACACACACACACAAACTCTCCCTCCTCTTAAGGCAAGACTGTAAATAATTGATATAATAACCTGCTTACAAATTCAATCTAGGTGTATTAAGCGACTCAAGACATCTCAGGACTAATCAGTCCTCTCCTTTTTTACCTTGTTTCGCTTCCTATGCCTCCTCCACAAATGCAGGTAACTTCCACCACCTGCACGAAGTGAAAGCAAGCATTCTTCTTTCTGGTTTGAGACCTGCATTTTCAAAAGCATCTGAGATCTCTCTCTCTCCCAGCTTTCCAAGCATATTTTTTCAAAGCTTTTTTTTTTAAAGATTATTTTTGCATTCAGCTTTTTTTCTGTTTCGGAAACAAAAAAAAAAGGCAACACATTGTATCCACATTCCTAAGGGCAATTTTTGCAGCTCTTTGCAAATAGGGTGCTTAAAGACTTCTTGCAAAGGTGATTGTACTAAACGAATGTAGTAAATAATCCTGAAATTGCAATGCATCTCGTTTGCATTTGAATGGAATTACTTGGATGTGGGCTGTCGGTGGTACAAGTGGCTCCAAGTACGCTGCCTCGGGGTTTTGTGTTTGCCAATACAGGCGGCTTTGTCACTTGCCTGTATAAAAAGCCTGACACTTTGTAAAGCATATGAATCTCACTTGACTTTGCTCTTCCACGGGTGACTGAAGTGAGGGACCAAAATAAAGCTGGTCCCGATACTCGAAGGTACTGAACAACCTCGTCTTCTGTTTAATAAGGAAATGCAGCTGCTGGGCTAAAACATCGAGTGTTTGTTTAGGTTCCTAAAAGTGGATTTAGAAGTCTGACTTCAGAATACAAGGTTCAATATACTGCTGCACACAGAGTCCATTTTCAGGGATGGAACTGAGCCAGGGGCACAGATGTACTATGATGTTTGTGCAGAGCTACTCGTTGCCCTCATGGGAAGTCCTTCGTGGAGCAGTGTGAGGCAGAAAAAGCTTCTTCAAATTACTGCATTCATAGTTACAGAAATTCATGAGAGGATTGGAGGACCTGTCTCATCAGGGGTGCAGAGATAGAATATAGCTCCTCCCAGTCATAGTTCAGGTGAAGAAACCAGGCTGAATTTGGCCTCCTGTAGCCTGATGTGGATGATCTCATCACAGTTTTGTCTCTCTCAAACTCTCTCTGTTTCTCTGCAGAAATTTATGTTAGGAAAAACATTTTCCCTGAGAGGGTTGTCAGCCCTTGTCCCAGGCTGACCAGGGAGGTGGGGGAGTCCCCGTACCTGCAGATATTGCAGAGCCGTAGAGCTGAGGTACTGAGGGATGTGGTTCAGCAGTGGGCTTGGCAGGGTGAGGGGAGTGCTTGGAGTCGGGGTCTTTTCCAACCAGACAGTTCTATGGATCAAAGGCTTAGCAATTTCAGAATAGTTGAGTTTGTTTGTTTCATTAGATGAAGGTACAGTGTTACAGTACCTTAAAACTCTCCTCATGTGGGCAATTCAATAAGTGTCTCAGAAGGCACTACGTGTGTTTGCATGTGAGTTGTAGAAGTAATACATTTACCAGAGACAAGGTGAGCCAGCTGTCATCACAGAATGGTGGGGGTTGGAAGGGACTTCCAGTGTTCATCCAGCCCAACCCCCTGCTAAAGCCGGTTCCACTCCATCAGGGGGCACAGGAACGTGTCCAGACGTGTTTGGAACTCTTCCAAGAAGGAGCCTCCACACTCTCCCTGGGCAGCCTGTGCCAAGGCTTCCTCACCTCAACGCCAAACATATTTCTCCTCTTGTTCCAGTGGAACTTCCTATGTTCCAGCTTGCGCCTGTTACCCTTTGTTCTGTCACTGGGCACTGCAGATAAGAGACTGGCCCCATCTTCTTAACATCCACTCTTTAGGTATTTATAAGCATTGTTAAGGTCCCGCCTCAATCTTCTCCAGGATAAAGAGCCCCATGTCTCACAGCATTTCCTTGTCAGAGAGATGTTCCAGTCTGGTCATGCTCTCTTAGTGACTTAAAGGTGGGTTACATGAGCTGGTATTGCAGTGGCAAAACCTGCTGCAGCCTTGGCGATGTCCACCTTACCCCCTGCTGCTGCCAGAGGCTTTCCCTGGGCTGGGGACTGTTCCATGTGTGTAAAGGCAGGAGCACCAAGTCCTCCAAAAAACTAAGTTTGCTTAGACACTACTTATAAAGGGAGAAGATCAGTGATTCCTATGCTCAGCTACTTGTCAGCCAGTCCTCTGAACTTGCTTTATTTCTGTCTCACTTTATCTAAGCTGCGAGTAGACCCTGTGCACCAGTAACAGCAGGATTTAGATGCCATTTGCACAGCAGTGAAGTATGAGACAGCATGACAGTTAAATTAGCTCTGCTCATTGGTAGGTAAGGACAGATGCTGCAACCCGTAGTAAACCCTTCCTGCAGCTGCAGCATTGTGATCTGGCTAAGTGACCTGTAAACTCATACTGGCTGAGTTTGGTTAGTAGTGGTGGCTTAGCTCACCATTCCTCTGGGTTGGGTAGTGTTAGACAGTATTTCCAGAGGGAAGTCAGCAGGCTTAGATCCAGGGGATGCAGAAAAGGACTTTGGGAGTGAGTGTATGACACTGATTTCAGGGAGAAGGTCCTCTGGGGATTCCAGTCATCGCTTCTATGGACTGTGCGTTACTGAATAATGGAAGATATGTTGACATGGGTAAGTTATTCTGACTGGGTTGGTGTTGACTTGCAACATGGTATTATGGCTGGAGGCTTCCTGCCTCAGTGTTACCAGAGAGTGTGCATATCTGTCTCCTTTGCCTTTATTATGTCCTTGTTTGAAACCGGTGCCCACTCATGGAGCTGGGTTTGAGTGGTGTGAAGTGTCCTCAGATCATAGCTAGATTACAAGGGAGAAATAAACACAAAGTTGGATGCATAGCTTCGTTTTATTTTAGCAGAAGGGTTTGGAAGATCTGAGAGTAAAATTTAGCACAGAATCTTGAGATGGAAATAAAACCCCATATATTCTTCGGTTGACTTGCCTTTGAGCATTTTCTTAAAAGTACTAAAAGAACTCTTTTAATGAAGCATAAAAATTGATTGTTTCTTGCTAGGAGGGATTGTCTTCAATCTTCAGATACTAAAGACTTCATGAGAACCACAAGAAGAATATCTTCTTGAATCATTTACATTTTTCCCCTTTTGCAGGCTTATGTAACCATGCAGAAAATCTAATAATAAGTGTGCTATTAGTATCCAGTGTGGCACCTTCTGCAAGCTGAGGTGGCATGTTATTGCAAGGAGCAGTGCAGAAGTGTTGTAGATGCACAGAGCTTCATTCCATGAGTGACCTTTATCAAGAAAGGTCTTGGGTGAATTGTCAAGAAAGGTCTTGGGTGAATTGTATCCATCTTTGCTTCTGGTTTACTTCTCTGTTTTATTGTTCGAGGGAGGACGAGCCTGGCTGCTTGCTTTTGTTTCTGTGAAGTCTGGCATGCTATTAATGGTGTTGGAAGGAACAGACAAGTAGCAGGGCTCAGAACCAGGTGTCTTGCGGTCTTGTATTTTTACATACACACCCACTCCTCCTTTGTTCACTCACCCACAGGCTCTTGAGGATTAAACCTGACCTACTAGCCTTCCTTTTTGGTTCCGGTCTGGAGTCCCTCAAGCAAGGATTGTCAAACCTCGTGATGAGCACTCACACAGACAAGGCTGATCTGCTCATACAGTCTTAGAACCCGTGAGTTCACACTCAGCTCAGCTCTGCAGGCTGAGCTCAGATATGGGCATCCCACTGAGCAGCAGCAAACCACCTGCAGGGTTTTTTTCCTTTACTATTTCAAGTAACTCTGCCCTTTCTATTGCAAGCAGCTCTTTTATTTTGGGGACTTTTAGACTGTTCCTGTCACCAGCAATACCCACACCCAGAGCATCACCCCCCTTCACAGGTGACCACAGCATGCTCCAGGCAGTTCCCTTTCTCCTCCTTCACCTGGTTTTGTGCAAGCTGCACTCAGTTGCTTCTCCAGGTGACTATTTGGTGCGTTCTCTTATCTGTGGTTGTTACCATGTGCTTTGAAGACACTGTAAAAAAATGAGAAGTGTGGTGCTACTTTAGTGTAAATCACCTCACTAAGCCTGACCCCTGAGAGAAGAGACAGAATGAAAATGCCTTTGATGGTGTCTCTCTGCCTCTGGACTTCCACTGTGTTCCAAAAATGGTTTAGAAATTGTCCCAATCACCAGAAGAAACTCCCGTAACCTCTAGGTATGTCAAATGTCAGCTGCTCGTGGATGTTTAACCAGCTCCTCCTTCATGAATGTCCATCCCCAGCACCGTGCGGTGCCACTCACCCCTTCCTGGCTGCAACCTCCTCACGTGGAGTTGCTGTCGAGATGCTGCCAGGGCCATGCTGGTCCTCTGGGTTGTATCTTGCTAACGACTGAGGCAGTACCTTGGGAGCTGTGCTTTGGTCACTCCACAGCCTGCCTCATTTAGTGCCAAGCCTTTACTCTTAAGAAGCTGATAGTGCCAGGTTTAGAAATGTGTTTAAATGGGAGTGTGGCCCAAGTCACAAAGGATGTAACTGCAACCTCATCAACCTCATACCCCCAGGAGCTTGGAGTAATGGATGTTTTGGATGGACAGGCTTTGCAAGGTGGTGACTAAGAGGGATGGTTTGGGACAGGACATAACCTAACCATTGCCATTGATAACTGTTCCTTGCTTTTATCACAGAACATTGTAGAATCATTTTGGTTGGAAAAGGCTTTTAAGAGCATAGAGTCCAACCACTAGCCTTACACTGCCAAGCCGACCACTGAGCCATGTCCTTCAGCTACATGGCTTTGCAATATCTAGAGGGATGGGGACTCTACTGTCTCCCTGGCCAGCCTATGCCAGTGTCTAATAACCCTCTCAGGGAAAAAGTTCTTCCTAATGTTCAATCTAAACTTCTCCTGGTGCAACTTGAGGCCGTTTCCTCTTGTCCTGGTATTCATTACTGGAGAGAAGAGACTGACCCTCACCTCACTGCAACCTCCTGTCAGAGAGTCAGAGTGTAATCATCTCTCCCCTCAGCCCCTTACTCTCCAGAATAAACACCCCCAGTTCACTCAGCCGCTGCTCATCACTTGTTTTCTAGACCCTTGCCCAGCATTATGAACAATAAGCCACTGAAAAAAGAAGGGTGACTCCCTCACTCTAAAGCACCCAGGAGCGAGCCTGATTGTTTGCTATAATCTCAGATGAAACAGCTAAGGAAAACAGTGTGTATTTCAAAAGTGTTCAGTACCCTGCCTCAGCGTAGCAATTCCAGTTTGGGGTATTGAATGTGTTTGCTATTGTAACAGCTGATAGCATTCAGTTCCGTGCAAAAGGCTGTGCACAGTGTAACTCTGCAGGGTTGTTTCACTGTCGTTTCCTTCTGTGTGTTTTCCTAGACAATTTAGTGCTTTGTGGTAGGGACCTAATCCTGCAAGTTACTGAGCACCATGAAATCTCATTAAAGCCAGTGCATTCAGCCCCTTGACAGATTGTAACTTTATTTGATGCAGGTTGTGGTGGTGCTTTGGCAATAGAAATAAAGCTATTTTAAAAGGGCGTTGTGTTATAAGCTTTTATAAAGCTGTACTCACACAATGAATCTCTCTTAAATCTGTACCTCTTCCTGCTAATCCTGGAGACTTATTTCTTTTCCTCTTTGGTGTTCTTGCTTTCATTTCTTCCTTTTTCCTTAACAATGTGTTTTCTTTCATGGCTTCTCCTAGTTCCTTAGCTTTGCAGCCCTTCTCCTACTTGGGTGGGTCTTTTTATGTCTTTGTTAACTCGGGATCGTTTCCCAGCAGTGGTAGCTATGGGACTCCTGAGGTCTCTGACACTTGAAATGTTCATTCAGAACTATGTTGGATAATTTCCTGGCCCATTTCCCTTCTGTTTTACTTCTAAACATGCGATAAGTTTGTTTACAGAAGCTAGAGAGGTTGACGCTAGCCTAAAGGAGGGCTGTATTCACAGGCTGAGCTGAGGGGACCAAGATGCTCTCTTGCTCACAGTAAGCAGAGGGAGGTTATTACAAACTTCAGGTCTGGAGCTCAGTCCAGGCCTGAACCCTTCCTGGGAAAGCCTGGATTTTGTTGTTTAAGTGTCATTCGGCATAAGGTATTTGTGCCATCATCAAATGTATCTTTTAAGTTTATGATAGAGACTTGCTCAAAACTGTTTCAGGTGTCATTTAGAGGCTTTTGCAGGCCACATCCTTTGAGAAGAAAGCTGTGAAACCTGAACATAGAAATTGCTTTGCTGAGCTGGCAAAAGCCATTCTCCAGTGTCCAATCCTTGTAAAACCATCCCTTGTAAGGAAAACTCTAGGAACAGTGGTGCAGCTCAGCCTTGCAGTTGCAAGGTACAAGACCTTTTCATTGAGATGCGTGACCCTGCATCTGTTAGTGCCCTGTAGAGACTGGTGGTGGAGGTGCGTGGCAGCACTTCTGCAGGAGAAGAGCCAGCCCCTCACACAATGGAGGGGGATTACACTCTCTCATATTTCTTCTGTGCTTAGGGATTTTTTTCATTTTGCCTTCTAGTTAGGCTTTACTGGCAAGAGGAGAATGAGGTCAAGACTGCACTGTTTTGCTCCTCATCTAACTGAAAAATATAGCCTTTGCTCACTGCAGCCTGACAAGGACCAGACTTAATGGTCCATTAGGCCTGAAGGATGCAGTCAGTGAGCCCTTCCTTCCAGTGATTTGAGGTACATCCAAGGTTATCAACCCCGTGCTTACATATGGCACGTGGTCAGATAGTGGTTGGAGAGATGCTGCCATGCCAGGAGACCTGGGACGTAGCTTCTCACTCATGTTCACTGCAGAAACCTCCCTTTGTGGGAGAGAGACTGCTCTGCAGTGGTACCTTGCTTTCATCCCTGAAAGCCCTTCTCCTCCTCGAGGTGCAGGGACTGTGTTTTGTTTCTGAGAGCTACTGATGATGATGAGGGGACTGGAACATCTCTCTGATGAGGAAAGGCTGCAAGACCTGGGTCTGTTTAGCCTGGAGAAGACTGAGGGAGGACCTTATCAATGCTGATAAATACCTACAGGGTGGGTGTTGAGAGGATGGGGCTAGTCTTTTTTCTGTAGTGTCTGGTGACAGGACAAGGGGTAACAGGCACAAGCTGGAACACAAGAAGTTTCACTGGAACATGAGGAGAAACTCCTTAGGTGTTGAGGTGAGGGACCCCTGGTCCAGGCTGCCTAGGGAGGGTGTGGAGGCTCCTTCTCAGGAGGTTTCCAAACCCACCTGGATGCATTCCTCTGCCCCCTGATTGAAGGGAACCTGCTGTAGCAGGGGCTTGGGCTGGATGAGCTCTGGAAGTCCCTTCCAGCCCCACCACTCTGGATTTCTGTGTGATCCTGTGAAGGCCGGGCCATGTAGCTCTGTGAAAGGCTGACGGCTCTGGTTTAGGTTCAAGGCTGCTTTTCAGGAAACACAGGCATGAGGGCTTTAGTCATACATGCAGGAACAGAGACATCCTAAAGAACAGGCTAACAGAAAGCATTTGTCTTTCAACCCAGTTGGGTACCTGCATCGTGAAGCTGACATGAGACTTGCCATGAGATGGCACAGTGAGAAGCACTGGGCAGGGACGGTGAGGGAGCTGCGGGGAGGAGCAGCAGGCGCCTTCCCTTCACGAGTGTCACAAACGGGAGCTTTTCTGGTACTTGGTGATCATCACATTCCCTCTCCCGTGACAGGGAAGGAGGCTGCTCCCCTTTCAGCCTCTCCCACTCGTAAGCTGTTTATTCACATTAAGTGGTGAGGAGGCTGGATCAGCCGCGCTTCTCCGGTGTCCTTAGTTAACACAAGGATCTGACATTTGTATCTCTGATTATTCTCTCACCATCCCTACCTTTTAAAAATATTTCTCTCTAATTGCTGCTTTGTCAGCTGCGTAATATTGTGCTGGGATCCAAAGGTGCTTGTTAAATAAGGGATCTGAGGCTGCAGGGGATTGAGCTGATCACAGTGAGTCTGAGAATGGGGCCTGTGATGCGTGTTATCCAAGGCCTCTGTGGATAGTTAAATGAAATGAATGCTTTTGTGATAAACAGTTTTCTTCAAACTAATCAATTGTGTGAAATCAGGGAGTGAGCTTCAGCAAGCTGGATGGTGAGGGCTGGAGAGCCACAGCTGGTATCTTTTTCCATTGCTATGCCATTAATGAGAAGTTAAAGACTATATCCCACTCGAGTGTTTCTAGGTCCTTTCCTTTATTTCATTGCCCTTACTTAAAGGCATCTCAGAAAAAGAGGCCAGTATGCAGAAAGCATCGGGAAAATGGAACAGGAAAGCAGCACTGTGCAGTCATCCCAAGCTGTCAGGGGCTGCCATCAGCATTCCCAAGTTGCTTGTTCAGTGAAGGTGGTCCACGAGGGAAAGGAGCTGCAGGAAAGGGGTGGAAAGTGACAAGACTGCAATAAGAAACATGGCTCCTGCCAAAAAGTGGTGTAGCAGCTGCTGTGCCTGCAAAAGATGACTTGCTTTGAGCATCTTTCCTCTTTGTAGAAGATAGGCATTGATATGATGCTTCAGTGTATTGCTTGGGCCCATCGGGTCTGTGCCTTCCCTGCATGTGACACTCTGGATCTTGTGGGAAGCAGGTACAGCCCCTGGTTGTGAGTGCTGTTGGGTGCTACTCAGAGTAAAATGGCAACTCTGGGGCCTGTAGACCACAGTGTTTCTGTGGGTGACACCACTGAGAAGGCAGGAGGAGTTAAGGCAGGCAGCTCATGGCTAGAGAAGCAGGGAGCCCTGTCCAAGCAACATCAAGTTCCTGCCTTGTTTGCTCTAATTGTTATTTTCCCAGAGACCTATAAAAGTTGAGTTCTCTCTTATTTTTGCTTGATTATTTTCTATGCTTTAGAAAAGAGTGGTGTAGTGGCACCTTGAGTGAGGAGCAGCTTGAACTGTGTCCTCTCAGACTCTCTTTGGTCTGTGCAGCCACAATGAGGACGACAGTGTTGGGTAACTGCAGCGCTGTGCATCCATAGACCTGCCTTTTCCTGGGTTTTGGGAGGTAAGTTTTGAATGGCAAAGAAACGAGAGGGAGACAAATATGGCAGAGGTGTGATGCAGCAGAAGACAGCACAGGTTTTCCCTGATCTCCTGCACAGGCATCAGATGCAATCTGCCCTACAGTGCTGACTGGCCAGTGAGGTGCAATATGAGCCCAAGAGAAAAGGTCCTAGCTTGGGGACACAAAAGGTTAGATGAAATATGTGGAACTGCCCTGAGAAGGTAGTCTCATCAGCCAAAGGCCAGTGGACTGCACAGAGACCTGAGTTCATTGACTCCTTGCCTCAGGGCCAGTGGCATTTGTATTGTGTTCTGGTGCAAGCTGATTCTTGCCTGAAGCTGTGAGCCATCCCTTTGCCAAGGGAGGGAAGGAATGGGCAGGCAGTTGGGAACGCTCTCCTCACTAGCCCACTTCGCAGAAAAAATGTTAATCGTGTGTGAGGTCTGGACTCACCCGTGGCTGCAGAGGATGTCATGGGTGGTAACACTTCCTATGTCTATTCTCTGCTGCATGGCCGTGGTTTCACCATGCACAGGCATTACCCCTTTGGGGCAATAAAAAGCTGATCTTCCTTCCCTTAAGCTGTCAGCAGTATTCCTTTTTTTCTTTTTGGCTTACTTTATCATTGTTTTCTCCATGAATGTAGAGGATGCAGGCTTTCTCCACTCTAGTCCCTGTACACTTGATGGGTGAGGCATGTGTATATTTCTTCAAGGTCCCTAGTGCATGAGTAACTTAGAGAAGGTACAAGTTTGTAGCACAACTGTCTGAATTCAGGGAGTAAAAAATAGTCCTATGTGCCTCTTTCTGCACTGGATAGCCAAGGCTTTCATGTGGCAGGAGTGGTAGAGTCTGATCAATGAGAATATGGGTTGGTAAGATCACGGGGAGGTTTGACTCGACACCTTTATCACCTTCTAGAGATCTTCCAGCCATGAGGTGGAGATTTCAGGGGCACCATTTCCTCTATCAGTACACACAACTGGGAGGTCCTGTGATAAATGAGCATAGAGAGAGCTTTACTTCCATCACCTCTCTGCTCTTCTCATCTAGCGCGGCTTGGAAACAACGGCTGTTGTCAGACTGAGACAGGAATGGTATTTTGTGCCTTCTGCAGTTCATGGCCTGTGCTCCTTTTTGCTTCCTACAAAAGTAGACCTTATTTTTCTGCCATGTGTGGCTCCAGAGGAAGAATACAGTTGTTGGGCCTTGTCATGCCATGGCTGTTAGCTCTGAGAGTATTTGCCATCTTTACTAGGGTGGATATAGACTGAGGATGAGTAGAGGGACTGTTTGACTGTGCTTCTCACTTCCCAGGAAATCACTTTGACTCACCATTTTGGATTCTTAAATCTGAAACAATCAGCAGCTCCGGCCTTGTGCTTAACAGTGTTGAGGCCTGTTCTATTTAACGTCTTTATTAATCATTGGCATGAGGGGATCGAGTGCACCCTCAGTCAGTGTGCAGGTGACACAAAGCTGAGTGGGAGTGTAGGTCTACTCGAGGGCAGGAAGGCTCTTCAGAAGGCCCTGGCCAGGCTGGATCAATCAACTGAGGCCAACTGTATGAGGTTTAACAAGACCAAGAGCTGAGTCCTGCGTTTGAGCCACAACAAGCACATGCAACACTTACATGCTTGGAGATGTATGGCTGTAAACCTGCCCGGGGGAAAGGACCTGGGGATGTTGATTGACAGTGGCTAAACCTGAGCCAGCAACGTGCCCAGGCAATGGCATCCTGGCTTGTGTCAGAAATAGTGTGGCCAGCAGGACCAGGGCAGGGATTGTCTCCCTGTACTAGGCCCTGGTGAGGCCTCACCTCAAGGACTGTGTTCGGTTTTGGACCCTTCACTACAAGAAAGACAGTGAGGTGCTCGAACGTGTCCAGAGATGGAGAAGGATCTTGGAGCACAAGTCTGATGATGAGCAGCTGAGGGACCTGGGGGTGTTCAGCCTGGAAAAGAGGAAGCTGAGGGAAGACATGGTCACTCTCAGCAACTCCCTGACAGGAGGTTGTAGTAAGATAGAGGTCGGTCCCTATCTCCCAGTGATAAGTGACAAGACAAAAGGAAGTAGCCTCAAGCTGGACCAGGAGAGTTTTAGATTGGAGATTAGGAAGAACTTTTTTTCCCCAGAGAGGGTTATTAAACAAGGGAGGTGATGGAGTCTTCATCTCTAGAAATGTTTAAAACTTCAGGACATGGTTCAGTGGTGAGCTTGGCAGTATGAGATTAATGGTTGGACTGGATTAAAGATCATTCCCAACCAAAATGATTCTCTGATTCTATAGTGCAAGGTGTGAGCAGCTTGTCCACATAGCAGTGCAGGACATTACAGACAGAAGGATGGCTTCAGCCAGGCAACCTGGGGCAGAGTAATTAATCAATTTTCCTCCTTGATCTGTGAACCCTCGCAGAAATCAGAGCATTGAGACCTTCGGCAGCCCGGCGTGCTGGGTCTGCCCTGGCACACCTCCCTGTGACTGCCTGACCCCATGGCTTGGCTCCTCACTTAGCCCAAGCACCCGAGTTCCTGTGCCTAGGCTGCCTCAGAAACAGCTCTGTAGCTGCAAAAGGTGATGACTGCAACCTGGGAACTCCATAATTTATGCTCCCCACACAAACAAACATGCATATGCCATTCACACTCCTGGTGTATTAATAGTGACAGAGCAACATGTGTTTTCCGCAAGAGCAAGGCACCTGTTGAGGTTGTTCAGGGTCAGCAAGCCCTGCAGTGATGCTTTGCTGCTTTCTGTAGGCTCTAGCATGCGTTGAGGAGGGAGGGAAGGGTTTTACTAGGCCAAAGGGGGCTGTGCATAGGAAACCATCCAGATACTTCAAGTCCACTCAATGGATTCGTATGCTCAGCCCAAGAAGGAGGGCAAGTTGACAAGCTGAGGCTATTACCTGTTCTGGTCTAAATCTGGCAGTTGTGATAAGGTACGTGGAAAGTCTCCTAGCAACCGAGGTCAGCATTTGTCCGGTGGTGTGCATGGGCACTCCTGTGTGAGCTGCACTGGTAAATACATTTTGTTCCACAGTTCCATGTATCTGCAAGGCTGAAGGCCCTGTTGCAATCACTCTCACTTATTTTATAGGCTAGAAATGTGTTTTAATTAAAGCTCCTCTGAGATTGTTTAAAGATTATCAGATCCTCTGGACAAGTAGCTCAAGGGCATGATGGCTGCCCTTGTGTCTGTCCCGTGAGACAACATGAGCCGAACTTTGCCCGGCATTAAGAGACACTGAAAGCAACCACTGGTGACTTATCCTTCATGGCATTTGGGCTTTATGGTATCCCTTGGGTCTCTGATGCTCTTGCACACAGATTTCACATGTATGATCTTTGATGGGTTTCCTTTTGCAGAGCAGAGTTTAGAGCCACTGTGCTCTAAACCGTCCCCTTGAGAAACTGCTGCGGATTGACCTTTCAGAAAAGAAGTGAAGCAATGTCTTAGCTGTTTGATGTGGCCACCTTAGAGAAACAGTAGCTGTAAATTGGAGGGACCTCGTACATGTCTCCTGGATGCAATCCACTCCCTAAAGGAAGCAGAGCAGTTGTAAGTGGGTGGGTAGCAAAGGGAGAGAAGGGTATGCAACTCCTTCCAACAGGACAATATTTGGAGCTCTTTCTGTTTAGGATACCAGGAAAGGTGAGATGCAAAGAAACTGGGAGAAACTGTACTCCACCTGCTAATGCATGTAGTTTTGAAGCATTTTACACAGACATTAATGGTGGTCCTGTTGGCATTGCTGTCAGTAGCATCCAGGTCCTTGTAGATTTGAATAGATCCAGAGGGAAAGGCATGGGCAGGGGAGGGCAGGAAACTGGCTGGGGGGCTGGAGTTGTCTCCAGGATCCACAAATTGCCAAGAGGCCCAAGCTTTCACTGATAATCAGGGGCTTCTGAGATAATTTTGTACCACTTCAGGTACCTGAATAGGCTCTCCTATAAGTTATCTCTTTAGCCTTTCTGGTTTAGGTTTTCCTGAATGTTATTTTAGTGAGGGGGGCAAGATCTGACTGACAGAAATGCCATTGTTTCAAAGTAGTCATCTGGGTCTTGCAGAAGATTTTGATGGCAGCGTTAGGAGTTTAATAAATGCAGGCCATCTTTTAGTTCTGTACAGCCCAAATTACACAAATTAAAACTTTTCTGCTAAACAAAAGGAAAACAAACCAAACAAAACCAAGAGGAAACATTGGGAAACCAGATTAAGAGAATTACATTCTTTGTCATTTCTATTCTTAACTCAGAACGGACACAAAATACCTCCTTTATATCCCCAAATGCTCAGCCTAGAGTTGCTTAGAAAGACGAGCTGTGTGCACAAGATACACCCTGTATTCCCCATTGTAGTTTCCATTGTGGCAATCCCCACCAGTGTTTTCTATTCCTGAGTTTTATGCATCTGAGCAAGTCTGTTCCTGAGGCTCTGCTGAAAGGCAAAAGGGTGAAAGAGCGCTGCATCTACGGGAATGTAAGAAGAAATGCTTTCCAGTGTGCTGTGGATCATTAATTTGGCCTCAAAGACGCGTTTCATACTTTGGGATTTTACAGAGCAGCTACATGGAGGATTTTTTACTATTGGGCAGGGTATGTTCCCCACAAGGTAACCTTGTAAAGCATTCGCTTCGCTAACAGGATGGCAGACAAATAGTTTCTTGCCTTTATCCTCCTGTTTTATCTCTGCTCTCCCCAAGAATCCCTCTTAATTGCTTGGCTGCGCTTTGGGGTGACATAAGGACAGCATTACCCCAAGTGGAAGATGAGAGAAACGCAGTGTTAAAACAAACTGAGGGCAGGACGGTTTGCCAGGACTGGGGAGATAACCCGCACGATCGGGGTCATTTCACAAACATCAGGGTCCAAGGTTCAGGAGGAAAATCTGTCATTAACAAACCTGAAAGATTGCATCTCCCTGAAAGTGCTGAGTCGATCAGAAACTGCTAGAGTTTTCTACTGGGTGAGTTTTCAGTGGCATTACCATCAATATTATTATGAGAAGGCAGCATATCAGCATTTATTTTTCAGTTTTAGGGGTTTAAAATATCTCGCTTTCCTGATAAAGTCAATTGAATAATGACATGAAATGATGTCTTGTTTAAAATAATGGATGATTTTTGATGAGAGGTGAAACTGAGCTCTTTCTGTTACTTTGCATGAAGTGATTTTTCTCTTTCCATAGTTTGGTGATGGGTTTCTTTTTCGGAGTGGCTCATTCCAGTGTGCTGAAAAGCTTGCAAAAACATTAAATAGCATAGTGATGAGAGTATTGACTGAAAATCAGTGCTGGTAACTGAACTGGCAGCAGTTTCCAGCTGTCCACACCCCACTTCCCTCCTCTCCCTTCAAGCCATTTTGTTGATCTTCCAAAGAGGGTATTTGCCTTTTCCCCAGTACTGCAGTTTTCAGTGTGACCTTTCAATGCAACTTGCTGCCGGTGCCAATTTGCAGCATCCCCCTGAAGAACTCAACACATTTGTTCCCATCTGTGAAATGGAAGTAAGAATAAAGAGTTCTCACTCTGCTGGGATGTGATGAGGTTAGGATGTTAAAATGTGGACTAGATTCCTAGTGATTCAGGATAACATACACATACCGTTACCCGGTGAGTAAGTGGAGAGTTGGAAGCAGAATCTGAGAGTCCAGAGTCTGACCACTGAGCTGTTCCTTCCAATGACAAAGTATTTTAAGTACAAGGGTTAAATTCGAAAGCTCCCAACACATGCATGACCAGAGGAGTATAAATAGCAAATAAAGCAAAAACTGTCTGGCAGAGCTGTTAAGGTTCTCTAAACGTTTTTGTTTGTTGCTTCCCTTTCTCTGAAAAGATTGTTTTTCTCTGGAAACCCATAGTCTCCATCCACTGAAATGGGAATTTTGCCTCTGTTTCCCTCAGATAGACCTGTTGGACACAGCAATAAGGAGATCTGGAGCTCATATAGCCCAGTTCAGCTGAGTACTTAAGCCTGCCTTTCGTGCTGTCACTAAATGTTCCGAGTGATGGGACTTTAAAGCAGGCTCGTTCCTCATGATTTCAATTGAAACACAGGGTTTGATCTCCACTGCAATGAGTTACGGTCACTGGGGCAGCTGTTTGGATACTCAGTGACTGGACCTGTGTTAGTAACGTTGTGTTTGGGCGTGGGCAAAGGTTTCTGCTAGGGAAAACAAATCCTTACTAGATAAGAAAAAAGATCTCAACATTAAAATTGAGAGAGGTTCAGTTTATACCCTGAGGGCTGTTCTTTATTTTTGAAGATTTGTTTACACAAATTTTGAGGACAACTGCATTTTTGTCATATGAATCCACCCAGCTCCCAGCAAACTCCCCTAGAAAATTTCCTCAGGGATTTTCCATAGGGCTGCTGCTGAAGCAGTTCAAGAGGTGGTGTGGCTGTGCAAAATCGTGTTTGCTTTTCTACCAAAGCTGAAGTAGTTCTGCATGATGCATTTACATGGAACAAGCTTAACCAGTGCTAGGAAACGGGGATGCAACCACATTTCAAACAGTTTGGAAGCCGCACAGAACTCACGGTCCCCTACATGTGCTGTTAACACTCAGACTTTCCTCCTCGTGCAGTTGTTTCCCACATAGAAGTCTCAGATACTCTCTATAAGATAGAGCATTCCATGCAGCCTCCTGTTGGAAGCTGAGTTGCCATCCATTGTTTTATTCCCAAGGCCAACATAAATGGCACCCTGATGGTGAGACACAAAGATGTAGCTCATATGTAAGACCAGGATGCTCTTTTGGAGAACGATATTAGTGGCCAGGCAGATGGCAGTGGCTTGATGTTGTCCCTAAAAAAGCCTTTTTCAGGAGGGGAAATCCTGCCAGCGTGTGATCGGACATCTTCCACTTGCATAGCAGTGTTGATGGCAGCAGGCCAGATGGCATGTGATGATGACACAAATCCTCAATCTGACAAATTTCACAAAGGTTTTACTTTTTGTTCTGCTGAGGCCAGGTTTTCATCCCTGTTTGTAAATCCCATGAAGCTGCACAACCCTGAGGGAGATAAGAACTCTCTTAGAGGAGGTGACCGCACCTTCTGGTTTCCTGATTTATGTCTGCTCTTGACTGCAAATAGGGATAACTGGAGAAAGAGTCTGAACTTGAGCTTCCAAGTCACTACTCCCAAGCGTAAGTCATCCAGTGAGGGCAAAGCAAGTGCTTCCCCAAAAATGACAGGCACAAAAAGAAGGCTGTAAGCAAGAATGAGATCCCTTCCCTCAGCAAGAGTAGAAACTGCAGAGATCAGATAAAGTCTGTTTTTCTGTTGCTTTACATTATGGCTGCCTAGTTGCTTTATTATTGTTATTGTTGTTGTTAATTTCTTTCTTTTCATGGTTTTTGCCTTCCTGTGGGGTACTGGGTGTTGCCCACTGCTGGTAGCCAGGAAAGCCTGATGTTCTATCAGAGTGGGATGTATTCACTTCATGAATTGACCAAGAACACATTCACTTTCTTTTGCTGGAGGTATTGCACAGAACAAGTACCAGATCATCTAAATGGATAGAACAAGAAAAGCAAGCTAAAACTGATACAGCATAAAGATGGAGGGAAGATATGCTGGGAAGATTTGCAGGGAAGATTTGCCTCAGTAGTTCTTCCCTTACAATCAGAAAATAGAAATAGATACATGATAGATACGAAGGGTTTCTTCTTTATTTCATTCATCCATATCCCTTTGTTCATTTTTTCCTACATCTCTTCATGTTTTAGAATTTGGACAAAGATAAAACAATGCTAAGGATGGTTCACAATTGCAACAAGTATTTTAGGATGTTTCTGTCATTGCTCAAAAGGCCCTGGGGCAAGGCCAGGGTGAGTTCACTTTTTCCTAGACCAGGCTTTGATCTTGGCTGCCCTGGAAGAAACCACATCCCTGGGAGAGGACAGTGAGACTCCTGCAGCTTTCACACACGTTCAGGCTTAGTGAAGGCCTAGGGAGCTTTTAACACAACAAAACAAAGGACTTTTTATCCAAAGGGGCTGTTCAGAAGCAGTCATGTGGTGGATATGTTCAGCCCATTAAAACGACTAGGTGGGTGAGAGGGCAGTTTGTCTACCTGAATTAATTAGATGAGGAAGTTTTTGGTGGGCTATGTGTTATATCTGTAGAAGGTAATTATAATATTTTAACTGTAATGGTTTACCCTTCCAGTTCCCAGTGGCACATGTCCAGGGCCTGATGACTGGGAAACGCAGCTGTAGCCAAGGACTTGTCTTTACCACGTCAGGAAGGCAGACTGTTTGCTCTCTGCTCTTCGTTTCTCTGAGCTAGATGGAGGGATGTAGTGCTCTTCTGTCTCTCTAGGGAGTTCTGTGAGTGATTGATGTGTGTAAAACAGAGGTGAAAGTAAGGAGAGGACTTGATGAAAGTAGTGCTGGTAGGATGCTGATTATCAGCATCTCTTGGAGATACAAGATTGTTCCCACATAGGGTGAGGAGCCAGGTTAACATCCTGATGCTGTGTTTAGGTCACTCAGGCCCTGGGTGGGAAGGCCAGCTCCCATTAGAGGTCATTGTACTTGGCTGCGGTTAAATCTTTGTGAAGTTAAAAGCAGCCCTGGAAAGCACTGAGGTAACATCTGGTCAACAGGAGACAATGCAAATTGAAAAGACTGTGGTTGGACTGGCCTAGACCTCCTGTAGCTTCCTGACGCAGGAGCACGGTGATTGTCCGTGCTGTGAGGTCCTTGGATGCTTATCAACTTCCACCATTCAGGCATGAAAGAAGGAAGCAAGAAGCAGTTGTGTTTGCATCCGAGCCCCGCAAGCAGCACGTGCAGCTGCCTGGTCTCCCCTTCTCCTGGCCGCTGCATCACTCCCTGCCACACTTGTCCCTCGCGTTTAAGCACTTCTGGAGGGACACTCAGTCTTCATTTTGTGCAAAACCTGCTGTCCAACCTGGGAAATGGAGCATGTTTAAGGAAAAGCAAAGTGCATCCCTGCCACCTCGAGCAGTCTTTCCCTGCCAGGGCTGGGCTACAGGGAGGACCAGTAGCCAATGTCAGGGGCGGCCTGGCCTCCAGAGGCTGGCGGGCCACTGTGGGAGGGAACGCTGCATTTCTGCGGCCTGGTGACGGCGGGGCTGTGAGCGAGGACCGGCGGCTCCGTCTCGCCAGCTGGCTCCATCAGCAGTTTTTGCAGGAAGTGTGAAGAGAACACATTTTATGGGAGATATTTATCATTACTCTGTACCGCTTAAATATAGCCTGTGTAGCAGGTTAGAGCTTGTTAGGCTTTTATCTTCTCAAGTTGGAGGATGATGTATTAATCCATGAGTGCTGGAGCCTCAAGTGAATTACAGAAAAGTCATCCCCAGCGTGTGAAGATAAATGACATTTGGAAATTAACCCATTACACAGTCTCTACCAATAAAGTGCTGGCTGAAATATTAAATTGTAAATGAAGATGCTTCAGGTCTCATTTGAAAGTTAGAAAGACACTTACCTGTAATTCCAGTACTGATTTTCAGGTTGTGGGTTTTATCTCCTGGAGATTTCATTTCACCTGAAAGGTTTGGGACTGACAGCCCCTGAGGACTAAGTCTCTATTAATGCACCGAGCAGGCACAGCAGCTACAATGCAAGCTGCTCTGCCCTGTGAATGTGCTGCAGCCTTCGCAGTCCCAAGGGATGTGGTGTGAGCTTAGAATTTTGCAGCATATCCAATCTCAAGAGAAAAAAAGAGTTGTTCAGCTCTTTGTCAGCCTGCACCTGCAATAATTCAACTGGGTTTAACTATTCATTTAGCTGGGTTTAAGGTGACCTGCTGCACAATACAGACCCACTATAAAATTTTCTGCTGGTATGGATCTTCCAGATTCAGCCTGACTCCAGGACACACCTTGAAGCTGAGCATTGCTCGGGCATTTTAGGAATGAGAGTAGTATTGATACTGAGATGTATTCAAGTTGTCCTTGTTACAAAAGGCTTGGCAATCCTGGTGGGCTCCACATTTGCTGCTTCACACCACAGTAATGGGGCTGCACAGAGGTAAAACCACTCCTGTTATTATATCCAAGGCAATTCGTTGTAGTTTTAAACCAACTTAAAGTGCATGCAAGCTTCATACAGTCACCATTGGTGAGATTTGCTTTGGAGTAACCATCCCTGTGTAAATATCCTCATTCCAGACTGTTTGTGTGCCAACAAAAGGCTAGAGATAAAGTGTTTTCAAGAATTCCCATCTCCAGCACACCCCATTGCTGTGGTGATGGTTTTTATTCTCTGAGTGTGTAACTGGACTGAGCCTGACAACATCAGCTCACTTCAGAGAGGTTGCCCAGCAGCAGTGACTTTAACTTCCAACCTGATCTGGCTCCAAACCAAGGACCCAGAGGGCAGAGCCTCTCCTTCCCATTATCTATCCTCTAAGGTATCCGAGCCAAATCCCATTTTATTTTAGTGCTAGCAGCTTGATGATAACAGAGAATTATTAAAGCCATATAACATTAAATATGATGGTAATTAGATAATCTCCTGTAACTGCCAAACTGTGATCGTTTAAGGGTTTTATTCATCACCAGCTTTTTCTTTGCTGATGTCGAAGGACAAGCTTGGTCTTCTCTGTTTTGCAAGCAGTGCATAAATATAGCCCGTGCTCATGGAGGGAGTTCATTTCTGCTCATTTAATTGCTTTCAGCCCATCCTGGTTCTGATTTTACTGCCAGGCTCTCAGTTACCCTCAGTGAAGGGTATTTGGAGGAGCATATATGGCTGTGGAGGCTTGGTGTTCTAGAGAGAGAGACTGGTTTGTTTTGAAGACTGGCTCAGGTAGCATGCCTAAACAATTTTGGACTTGAGGTTCTTGGAAGTTTTAGAGGTGTTGTGGAGACAGATTAGGGCCTGTGCCCATTGAAATCTCTGACATATCCTTTTACAAGGGAAATCTCTAAATGTATGGATTGTCCTTATAGCTGATTCCGTAGGCACATCACTTGTGTGCTGCTGCTGTGATTTGGCTTATCGTTAACTTCATGGTATAAGGAAGATCTCCTCTTGTTCCCGTTGCAATAAACAAATCCCTACAGTAAAGGAGCAAGACCAGATAGTAACTCGCAAGATGTGTTTTATTAGTTCTGTGATCTGACCAGAATCATCCTGGTTGTGTTAGCTCCTCAGCATCCAGTGTCTTCCAGGCCATGTTGTGCAACTAGGAAGTGAAACCTAAATGTCATTAAATCCAAAACAAATGGCAACTTTAAGAACATGTTGAAGATGAGTTAATGCCCACGTGAGCCTGCCAACCTTCTCAGTGTGTTTTCTATAGGCTTAAAGTTGGGAGGTGGGAACAGGCAGGATAGAGGGAAACTTACAGAGAATAACACAGTTAACACTTCATAGCAATCATATACATTTTTCATGAAAGGCTCTACTAATGCAGTTGTGCTGTTTGGGCATCAGTGAGAGGGGATGTAATCTGGGGTAGGTTGGGTTTTTGGCTTTTGGTAATGTTTTTTTCCTAGAGTCAGAAACGAGTGAGTGCGCAGCCTCGGTTCTGACTCAGTCTCATGCTGTTAGTGATAGTGGCATTTCAACTGATACTGAAGCAAGCAGGAATGACAGAAATGCTAAGATGAGGAGAATAAAGAAGAAAAAAACCAGCTAAAACAGTAGTTCAGAAAAGAACAGAGTGTAGGGGGAAATAATTTTAGACTCAAACTGTAGAAACACAACTTGACCACAGGCTGAAAACTGGGAAAGCTGCGGTTTCTTGTCAAACCAGCTTGCTTTTGAGTCTTAAGCTACTGAGTGACAATTTTCCTCTAGTCTGATCCCATGTCTTTTAATTAACCAGAGTTGTCATCCACATCTCGGAGATTTCGATGCGAGCGGCAGCTTGTCTCTTGTTGATTTGCTCAATGCGCTGCGTGCAGAAAGCAGCAGCTGCTGCTGGTGATCCCAGGGCTGATTTGTCTGCCTGTTCCACTGGAAATGTTTCTATAAATGAAGTAAAGCTGTGCAAGGAGGCACCCAGCCTAATTGGAGCATTAGATCTGTGCAGTAGGTGGTACGCAGGTGGGTTTTCATTGGTTTTCTGTCAGCTAGGAGTTCTATCTGTGACATGTCTGAGATTTTGATGGATGTAGGTAGGGCAACTGCATGGAAGAGCCATTACGTGCTGGTGCAGCCTGGCTGTGCTGTGGCTTACTGTGTTTTCTGAGGGCTTTGCTCCCCTTGGGCTCTCATACATCGTAAACTTTTGAGTAGCAGCTACGGTGGGTCTCAGTGGGAGCCCTGGACGAGACCTTGAGCTGGGTGATACAGTTGAGTCACTAGTTGCTCTTCCCTGGAGGGGTCTTAGCACAGTTGTGCTGAGTGGTGTCACAAAGCATAGCTGTCAAAATCACCTGCTGGAATCTGTCATTTTTAAGAGTCTTCCAGCGTTTGCAGTGGATAGGTGTAACGAGCATATTCCCATCCGTGTAAGGAGCCCAGCAGGGAACTGAAGTTGTAGAAAGTTTCACTGACAAAGCTGTAGCAGTGCAGCTCATGTGAGAAATGCAATTTGGTCTCCTCATTAGTCCACTTCTGCAAACAGCAAAAAGCCAAGGTAGCCTCACCATACCAGCCAAGACATTGTGCAGTTCCCCTTCTCTGTCTCACAGCTTGCAGCAGCAGCAGCTCAGGCAACATATGTATAGCTGTGCTGTCTCCTTCATCAGCACAGAATGGGATGGAACAGCAGCTCTGGCTTCTGCTGAAATGCTGCAGCTCCCTCAACCCCAACTCAGCAGACAGGCCAGCAGTTCTCTTCCCTCTCTTTCTTCTTTTCCCTATCTTTTTCCCTGTCATCTCAACCCAGCTGTACATCAGAGAAGGTACTGTGCTGTTCCAGCAGCAGTCTGAGCCAAAAGGACAGATTTTTGCAGGCAGAATTGGACCCTTGGGGAGTGAGTTGAATGATGCCATCACAGAAGAAGGACTCTTTTTTTTTTTTTTTTTCCAATACAGATCATGTTTTTTTTTGCCGAGCAAGAACAAGAATGTGAATTTTCACATACATGGGTAGCCAACCTGGCAATGTTTCAAAATGCTTGGGTGGGTCTTGCCCCAGTAAGGAAGAGTTTAATCTAATTAGAAGGCAGAGCTAAGAAGAAATATTTCTGCCCGTGAGAATTTCCCAGATCTCAAAGAAACATCTCATGCTGTAATGGAAGGAAGACTTGAAAAGCTGAGATACAGTTAAAATCAGGCAATAGGTAAAAATGTTTGACAAAACTGTCCAGCAAAGCCTATAGCTCTCTGTCCTAGCTGAAAGATAGTTTCGTGTCAAGCTAAATTTCTCTTGCATTTTTAAATGACACCTCCATCAAGTGATTAAAACTAACCTTCATTTTGGGCCCAGCAAATGAATTTGTATTTTAAATATATATATATATATTTATATTACTGAGGAAATATTTAAAAAGGAATTCCAACAGTTTTCCCCACCTGTCAATGTATTCAAACAGTTTTGCCTCCCAACAAGTTTATGTTTGAAAAGGAGCATTTCCTGATGTAATTTTTTCCTTGGAAAATTCCTGTCACTTCTATTAGAAACCGTTAGTTCTTACTTAATTTTAGCCCAAGGGCAATGGTGACTGTGTAGCTGATTTCAGTTTTAGTTACAGTAGCCTTATTGCAGAGGTTTGTCACAAAGGTTCTTCTTCCTCAGGAGCTGAATGAGTTTGTGACCGATGATGTTGTTTTAGCCACGCTGGTTTTATGATCTCATGGTCATTCCATGTTTTTCTAACATCTGTTGTACCAAAGATATTATGTGTCATCCATCCATTGCAGTAATTATTTCACATATCTAAGAAAACATCATGTTCATTCATAAACCCAAGGAGGAGGAAAGATAGAAGAAAGAGCATTATAGTCCATATCTAACCATAAGGAGTCAGAAAGTCAGAAACCATGTGAAAAAGAAACCAAACCAAATTAACAGATGTAAAATCATCGTGCCTTCAAAAGGAAAACTCAGAGTAGGCAGAGAGAGTTGTAAACAGGTCAGATTCTGGAGAGTTACACTGTCTATAAAACCTCTTTGCCATAGGAATGGGGATGGTGGCTGCAGGGGAAGCAGTGGAGGGATGGGATGTATCACGCCTATCACACAACTAACACTTGGAAGTTCACAAATTACACAGAGGGTGTCTCCATGAGCAGGCTTTGACTGACAGCATTCCCTGTTTGTCCTGGTTGGAGCAGATGTCTTGGTGAGATGAGGCAGTTTTTGCAAGAGGCTCCCCCAGGAGCTTTCTTTGCCCAAGAAAGTCGGTTCCTGCTTTGCAGTAGGAAGGACCTGAACCTATTTTAACTCTTTTCTTCTCTAGGAGAACAGCACCTGAACGCTGGTTTGAAGAGCAATGCACAAAGGTTTTGAGGACTCAGATCCCAGGCCGAATCTCTTTCCCTTCCCCTCATTTAGTTAGAGTGCTTCTGAAAGGTCCTTAGCTGACAGGGAAACTGAAATCTTGTCATTAGTGAAGTGTCACCGGTTAGAGAACAAGCTTTCACGATGTCTGGAGAGAGCAGTTCAAAGCCCTGTAGGTAGTGCAAATGGCTGCCCTGGCTTCACAGAGAGCTTTGTCAATAAAGGATGCTGCAGGCATGAGCCAGGTTTGCTGGCCTGGGTCCAAGGAGTGCCAGTAAAATCCAGAACTGCACCATCACCTCTTTGTGTATGAAGGGATCTGCACAGCAAGTTGTATCTGCCTTGCATAACGTGGTGAAATGGATTCAAAAGGCCAGCATGAGGGTTCTCTAGTGTTGAGAACAAAACTCTCAAAAGATGAATTTCTGTGCTTAGAAAATTGTGAAGTCCCCCTTCCTTGCTGCATTGTGAAGTAAGAGACTTTAAACAAGCCACTCACTTTCGATTGCCTCTGCCCCACTTTCTAGTTCAGATCGGTGGATGCAGCTAAAAACCATCAGCTTTGATGAAGAAGAGAATCAACATTTCTGTTTCAGGCTGTGTTTGTATAAACAGGCAGCTGCTTGAATATGCTGAAGTGTGAGGAATGTGAGCAGAGAAACAGCAGAAGCGAGTGGAAATCTCTTTAAGAAATACCACTGAATACGTTGGACTGCAGTTCAGCATCTTGTGATGGGCATCATTTGTATTTACACTGTCAACACCGGGTGGATGAGTGGAGCTACAAGAAATGAGATGTACAGCTTGAATCTTTGAGTGTGTGCTTGAGAAGCAATTCTGTTTCTCCAGAAAAAAAAAAAAGATGGCTTTTTTGGGAGAGAACTGTTTCAGGGATTAGGTAAATCCCATGAGTGATGACAACAGACAGAACTGGGGCTCGCAGAGATGCAGGAGGGAAAATATAGTTGACACTTGTGAGAAGTGAACTCTGAGCTGGTGGTGTGGTTAGACACACAAAACCTCATTTTGCAGTGCTGAACTACTGCGTGCTCCTTCTCTTGCCTTTGAATCATGAAACCCCATGTTCTTTCAATGATTCTGTCAGAGGGAGAAGTGAAATGATTCATATAAAGAACCAGAATCGCTCAAGCTACATCCCTTTATTGATCTAAACCAAACTAGAACCTCTGCCCAAGTCTGGATTGGTTGGGATAAAATCTTCATAGTGTTCCTGGTCTGATTTTCTTCAGTTACTCCCTTATGTTCCTGTTCTCCTTCTAATAGCCTGCTTCAGAACTCAGCTGCTTCTAGTGTCAATCACACCTCACTGGGTGTTCCTATGTGTGGAGGAGAGGCTCAGAAGCGTAAATGTCAGGTTGGTTTGTTGCTCTGACTCCAGGAAAGGAGGCTGCTGCCATGAAGAAGGCTTGAGCCACTGTTCCAGGCAGGAGCAAGGCATGGGCAGAGAAGGAAGGATTTGCATCGTGTCTTTAATGGAGTAGTTGTGTCAGGGATGCAAGAGTAGGGAGGTGAAGCAAAAAGGAGGAACCTCTAAGCTTCAGACCCCACTTAGAGAAAAGTTGGATATGACAACAAAGGTGATGAAAGAGACACCATGCCTAAGTGCTTAGGTAATTTAAAGGCCTCGAGATTGAATTACTGGTGAGGGAGGCTGACTTGGATGTAGAGTACTTTGAGGCTGCTTAGCTGATATCTTACACACTCTGGAGTGCAGAAGGCCAAGGACTAAGGAACGTTTTGCATTCAGACACCTTGTAATCTCTCTCTCTCTTTTTTGAATTCTGTTAATAGAGTGAAAACATCTTGAGTAGTTTTTGTTTTGTAGTCAGTGAATTCTACGTGCTGTTATGTAGCAGTCAGAGAAGCAAAGTTCATCTGTACCTCACCGTTCACTCACTGGTGAGCTGCCCATACACATGGCAAGATCTGGTTCCTCAGAAGCTGTGTGTTTGCTGGTGTACTGGGTACTTAGGTGCTCTTCAGCACGTCCACCTACAGAGACATTTAAGAAGAAATCCAGGAGTTCACCATCGGCATCTGCAGTACAATCAGAGGAAAAGTCAGGGTCAGAGTCGTGGGTGTTGGTTTGGGGTCTTTCACATGCTTTTGCTAAATGCATCTGAGCTGCTCTTTGTTGGCCTTACATGTAGAGCCCTTTCTGAAAGCCTGTCTTATTTGCCATTCCTATTGTGGTTTGTGGCAGTGGCCATAGATCTGGCTTGTGGGGTTTTTTTGTCTGAAGAGAAATAGTGACTTGGAGACTGGCTAGAGAAAAGGGGGTTGGAATTCCTACAGGGAAGATTTACGCTCTCCATAACAGAAGGTGGAGGATTGTGAGATCTGATTTGTATCCCCAGAGCAAGGTGGGGATTGTGGATGCTCTTGGGGCATGTGGGCCAGGTCTGTGGCTGAGGATTTGCACCAGGCTGTCTTGTTTTCATCATAGCACTATAAACACTGTTTTGAAATAGTCTCAGTGCTTTGTTTTTCCATGTGAATGTTATGAACTTGTTCAATCACTTGCCATCCAGTGGGGTTTTTTTTTGCACAGGGCAAAATGAGATAAGGAGGAGGAATGGTGACTGCTTTCATGCTGTTGCTTGGCTTCCACTGTGAGATATGTGACACCTCTCCCCTTTCCTTAATGCTCAGCCTGGCTCACTGAAATTCTCCACAGTAAAGCCAGAGCTGACTCTTAAGGCCTGCTTTTAGGAATAGTCATAAAGCAGCTTTCTTGTACTTTGCTGGGGAAAAAAAAATGCACTGAAAGTCATTCTTATGACAGCTAGAGGGAAGAAATAACATTCTTTGCAAACTTACATGTCAAGCCTAAGAAAAAGAAGTACAAGAGCCGTGCAAGGGAGGGGACTGGTTATTTGATGCTTGAACGCTACACACCTGCAAGAAGTCTTGTATTTACAGATGCAGGGGTCAAACAGAGATTGCCATTACAGATTTCTCTTAACGTCGGTTGTGTGATGCTTCCCCTCTTTCTTCGTTCCTCTGTTCTGCTTTGTTCTCCTCTGTCTGCATTGAGCTGAACAGCATATGTGGTATGTGCAAAGGAAAAGGTAGCAACCTTGCAGGAAAGTGAGTTGGGTTGATCCTGCCACAATTCCTTTTGCGTTTTCCCCTAAATAAGCAAGTTAATTAATTAGTCCATGGCTCTGCTACCTGTTGGCTGGGCTGACTTACAAGGCTGCTCTCCGTGCCATGGCTCCTGAGCTCTCCATGATTTTGGGGAGGCTGTGGCAGAGAGGTGTATGTGTGCTGTGGCTGCATGCAAACCCTTCTGGGCCCCTCGGTTCAAGAA